>VYZX01028357.1:155958-169552 GCA_013401335.1 Brachypteracias leptosomus | reverse complement strand
TCCTCCTCCTCCTCCCCACCACCCCCCCTCATCCCCAGCACCCAGGCTCCTATCAGCCCATCAGGCTGCCATTAACAAAGGCAGCCCTGGAGAGTTTGCATAGAGACCTGCTCTGCCTCTAATCTAGGTGGGCTAATCGCCTCCCTTGCCCAGCCTGCCTTCCCTGGGTCAATATTTGCTCTGAGCAAACACAGAGCCCTGACAGGTGTGCTGGGGAGGAAGGCTCAGCCCGCCAGCCCAGCCCAGCCCTCTCGCCTGTCTCTGCTCAGTCACATCTCCCCGGCCCCCCGACCGCCGGCCAGCCAGGGCTATTTTTATCAGGGCTATAAAAGCCCCATCCCAGGCAGCGTCACCCTCATTTTGCTGCTCCGGAGCCGGCGGGAGGAAGGCGAAGGCGCTCTCACCTGCCAGCTGCCACCGTGTCACCGGAGACAGGTGAGCTGCTCTAGCCTGGCACAGCCCGGGGCAGGGTCCTGCCTGGCAGTGCTGGGCATGGAGGGCATCCTGGGGGCTCCCCAAGACAAGCATTGGGAACCTGCAGGCACCCCCAGCTCCTGGGAGGGAAAGGGATGGGTTTGGTGGACACCATCCTGGTCGTCCCCTTCCCTTCTCTCCCACCTGGATTTTCCAATCCTGCCTGTTCCCCTCCCATCTTTCTTCTCGTCTTCCTCCCTTCCCTTCCCTGCTTTCCCACCCTTCCTCCTCACCCCGCCGTGCCAGTTTAACCCGCCCCTGCTCTGTTTGGCTTTCCCAGGCAGCAGGTGTCAAGCATCCACCTCCCGGACTTTACCCCGGAGGAGCAGCGGGCACAGCAAGGACACCAGCCCGGAGACACCCAGCTCGGGAGGGAAGATGGGGAAGGGGCTCTGCAACCCCTCCAGCTCCCACACCATCCAAACCTGGAGCCACTCTGCACTTGCCTGGCGTCGAGCCCCACGTGCAAGACCTGACCTGAATGTTTTGTTCGTTCGGCTCGCGTTAGGCAGGTCCAGCCCGTCTGCGAGCCTGCAGCTGGCACACACACCACCCACACACCCGGGGTGCCCACCGCCCACAGCCCACGCAGGGAGCTCACGCAGGACTGGGGAGTGGTAGGAATAGGGAGAATGGATCAAAACTAGAGGTGGGTAGATTCAGATCAGACGTTAGGAAGAAGTTCTTCCCCAGGAGGGTGGGGAGACACTGGCACAGGTTGCCCAGAGAGGTGCTGGAAGCCCCATCCCTGGAAATGTTCAAGGCCAGGCTGGATGGGGCTGTGAGCAACCTCATGGGAGGTGTCCCTGCCCATGGCAGGGGGGTTGGAACTAGAAGATCCTTAAAGTCCCTTCCAAACCCTGACAATTCTATGATTTTATGACAAGCAAGCTGGTTTAGGGCACATGTGCCAGGATGAGCCATGGCACACGCATGAGGAGATGGACAGGCAGTGCTCACAGACCATACAACCACACGCAGCCTGTATGAACACCAGGGGACCTGCACGTGTGGGACGTGGGACCCATGTGGCACTGGCACACATGACACCACTGAGTTCAGCAGGCAGGGCTCTTGTCTGTGTGTCCATGGCATGACAGGCACATGTAACATGCTAAGCACACGCATCCTACCTGCATGGCTGACCAGTGCCTGCAGCAGCCCTTGGGGAAGGGCAGCCTGGTCCTTGTACCTCAGCCATGCTGCAGAGCCCTGGCACAGCCCTGTCCTGCCCTGGCACAGTCCTGGCACAGCCCTGCCCTGCCCTGGCACAGGGTGGAGCTCGCCGGGCTCTGCCAGATGCTCAGGTAGGTCTCAACGGTCTGCTGGCACCAAGGGAGCTTTAGGTGCTGACACAGGGCAGGCAGTGGGGAGGGAGGGCAGAGAATGGGGGGGTGTTATTCCCTTTCCTGCACCCCTCTGCCCTGGGGCACTTCCCAGCCCTTCCAGGGTCCATCTGCCTGTGCACTAGGATGCCCAGGGCAGGCGGTGCCTGCTGCTCACCCTGCAGGTCAGGTACCAGCTCCTGGCGGTGCCAATCCCCTCTGCCTGTACTTGCAGTGGAAGGGTATGGGGGTGTGGACCTGCCAAGCCAGGAGATATCTTCCAGGACAGCCTTGCCCACCACCTGCCCTGCTCTCAAAGTGCGGTGGAGTGCCCGACCTGGCCTCATCCATCATGTGTCCTGTCCCGTCCCCCTCCCCATGCAGCCAGCACAGACATTCAAAGCCCAGGGATGCTCCTAGTGCCATGGAGACAACAGGGAGACCTGGGAGATGGGACAACAAAGGACTTGCTTTTCTCCCACCTCAGTATGTTTGGTCCCCACAACCTCCTGCCTGGCCATGCCTGGCTCTGTCTGCAATTCCTCTGCCAGCCCTGAGCATGGTCCTGCCCTGCCCTAGGGCACAGGCACTTCTCTTGTAGCACAGGCTCCAGCTCCAGCCCCACAGTGCTCAGGGATGCTCTGAGTTTACAGGTGGGGAGGGAGGAGAGGCTGGAGGCAAAGTCGAGGAGCGTGTCAAGGGAGAGGATGATTCTTGCTGCTTTCCCATATCCCCATGTGCAGGACAAGGCTCAGCAGCCCCTGTTCTGGAGCAGGAGAGCCCTGATCCCTCCCTGGGGTGCCCCTCAAGGGATGGAGATAAGGCACATCCTGAACTCCTCACCTGGAGAGATGCTTGGAAAGCTTCCAACAAGTGGTGTGGGATGGAACCAGAGCCAAAGAGCATCACCAGGGGTGCTCATCTCCCCACGTTTCTCTACAGCCAAGTGTCCACCCCAGCCTGGGAACACCCACTGTGCCCCTTTGAGCCACATCTCTGGGCCCTGCCTCCTGCCACCGAGCCTGGCACAGTTGCAAAGCCAAGAAAGCACAACACATCCCCTCACCCATGGGGGCTTTGATCAAACAGAGCCTGATTAACCAGGCTGAGCAAAGCCAGACCCTGCTGCCCGTGCTGCTCCAGCCACCGCACGTGTGTCCCCGCGGGGGCAGAGCCCGCTGGAGATGGTATCTGGCTGAGCAGGCTGCAGAGATGCTGCCTCCTCTCCCTCGGTGCACCCCATGGGACCCATGTTGCACCCTCTATAAAGCCCAGACGCTACAGAAAAGCACTTTGGGGGCTTTTCAGGGTATCTGGGCAGCAACCAGGGAGCCAGGCCCTGTGCTGGCACCAGCAGCAGGGTAGCGTGTGAGTCCCAGCAGGAGAAGGGGGCAGCCACTGGGAATTGCCCCCCTGCCATCAATCCAGCCTGTCCCAGCTCTGCCACCACAGTGGCACTGGGAAGCCGTGACACCCTCGAAAGCTGAGGGTGCCCATGGGAAGCTGGGCAGGGAATAGCCCTCTACCATCATTGGCACCCAAGGGTGAGGTGACCCCTGAGCTGGGCAGCTCTGGGGACTTTAACCCCCCACATCTTCCGTGTCAGCACCGGTGCTGTGCCCCCCATGCCCACACCCTCCATGGCCATTTGCATGGCTTTGGGGATTTGCATGGCACAGCTTGGCACTGGGAGGCTTTGCATGGCAGGGCAAGGTGCAGGAGGGGCACTGGGGAGGGGTGAAGAGCTGGGGCTGCATTTGCATGTAGGTATATTGCATACAGCTGTGTGTATGTATATATATGTATGTATTTATGTGTGCATGGCTGTGAATGTGTGTGTGTGCCCTCCCTGGGGTGGGCAGGCAGCGTGGGGCTGGGCATCTTGCTGCTGCATTCAATGCCATGTGTGTGCACATACGTGTGCTCCTGCCAAGCTAAACATGCAACACTGGCCATGCCCCTGCCACACTCCCTGCTCCGTGTGTGTGTGTGTGTCCCATGAAGGGCTGGGTGTGAGCAGAGCTGTGCCAGTTGCTGGCTGCCAGCGGGTGCTGCCCGTCTGTCCTGCCCAGCCCGGATGGGGTGTTGCCACCCCTGGGCAGGCACCACTTTGCTGCAGGATGTGGCAGAGGCAGCTGGTGTGGGCACCCCAGGAGCTGGGCACCCCCAAACCCCAGCTGTCCCCCGGGCTGTGACTTTGTGGTGCCTGGAGGAGATGCCCAGGTTGAGCAGGGGCTCCCTGCCCGTGAAGGTCACTCTGTCCCAGCACTGCACACTACCCAGCCAGCTTGTACGAGGAACCTGGGGCTGTGTGTGTCCCTGGGGCTGGGCTGATGGAGGTGCAGGTGGTGCTGAGCACCCCCTGGTTGTCTTCAGCCCCCCCAGCCTGCTCCTGATCAAGGCAAGGACCAGGGCAAGGAGTGTAAGGGACTGTTCTGGCTCTGTGCTGGAGTCCTGCACTCTCCCTCCCTCATGTAGCTTCAGATGCTGTCCCCAAACAATGGGACATATTTCCCTCCAGTTCAAGACCATGAGGAGAGGGACCCTTCAGCCCAGGCGGCTTCAAGTCAAGCTTGTTGCTCTTTGGCAGGCAGGGTCTGTGGGAGACATGGGTACATGAATGGAACAGCATCCTCCTATGGTGAAACCAGAGGCAGCTCTGCCCACCCCCAGCCCATTCCTGGCTGTGGGGAACACCTGGCACAGGGTGGGCACAGCCTGGCATCCTCACCCCTACACCCACAGGCCATAGAGTAAGGGGATGGGGTTTTCCATTGCCCCAAGAAAGGGCTTTGACACCCCCATGAGTGAAGACAGGGCCGTGGAGAAAAACCTCCTGGCCCAGTTGTTGCCAGCTTCAGAACCCCAAGCGAGAATGTTCTGTTCTTACCAAAGCTCCTGGCTCAGCCCCAGCCCGTGCTGCCTCCTCAGAGCTGCTGGAGGAGGGGACCTACCCTTGCCAGGCTTTTCCCCTGCCTCCTGGACCAGTCCCTGGCACCACAGAGGTTGCCAACAGGAGCACTAGGGTGGAGCGGGACCTTGGCCGGGTGCTGGCTGAGCTGCCATCGCCTGCCTGTGGGGCTGGGGCAGCTGGAAAGGGGAAGTCCAAAGACTTCTTCACATTCCTCAGCCCTGTCCTTGGCCCTCCAGGACAACACCTCAGGTGCTACAGGTAAAGCTGGGACCCAGGGAGCTGTGCTCACCCCATGGTGCCCCTCCCAATGTGATATGAGGGACTGAGCTACATCCAGGGTGTGCTGGGGGTGGTGTTGGACCTGCTCCCCCTGGGACTGGTCTGCACTGGGCACTGTATAGGGACCAGCGTGTTTCTCCAGGACACTGTAGCTATAGGATACCCTGGGGGTGCCAGGCTGGGGTTATCTGGGGTACCAGACAGGAGATCACAGTGACAGGCACCAGCAGACTCCATTTCAGCTCAGGATCTGGACCTGAGGACCAGATACCAGCTCCTCTGCGCCAGTGCTTGGCATCCCCATCTGGGTAGGGTATGATGGACAAGGGACCTGCCACCCTGGGGCCCCTTTTGGAGCAGCCTGGCTGGGTTTTGTGCTGCCGCCAGTCCCATAGCAGGGCTGGGGATGCGGCAGTTGCCACCTGCTCACACCCAGGCTGTAATCCACAGGCAGGAGATGAGCAGCTGGTGGAGCCTCCCTGACCTTCAGGTGGGATTAGTCCCCATGGGAACAGTGGGGCGCAGGCAGGTGAGGCCACAGCTCCCCTGGCAGCTCCTGGGGATGGAGCAAGGCTGGCAGAGCACACCCCACACCAAGGGCAGCCCACAGCCAGGGCTGGGCAGTGGCCACGCAGGACGGGTCCTGGGTGGGTGGCGGGGGGGGAAACACATGTTCCCTGGGAGTAGATTTGTCTTGGAGGGTCTTTGCAGGTGCATCTCCAGAGCTGTGGGTGCCACGGGGCAGAGTGGGCACCCAGGGTCCCACAGAGAGGGGGTGAGCAGCATTCCTGGAGGTGGCCAGGTCTGGAGAGCTGGTCCCAGTAGGGGTACTGGTGGTTGGGTGAGGGCCACAGGTGCATGGGGAGAAGAGAGGCTGGGGTGAGGCTGTTTGCAAGACCCAGCTGTGAGCAGGAACATCTGGGTACCCCTTGCATTTCAAGTAGCTCTGCCCTCCACTGCATCCTTGCCCTGGTGATGGTGCCCAGAGACCCACCAGCATCCTGGTCCCCAGTTCCCACTCTCCTCTCATCTTGAAGACTCATCCTCTGCTGGGTGCAGCAACCGGGGCAGGTCCCCACCGAGCTCTGCCCTGGGGGTGCCCGAGTGCCTGGGACCTCTGTGGGCACGAAGGGCTGGCAGCCCCTGGGGTGCGTGTGTGGGAGCTAATCCCAGCAACATCTGCCAGGCTGTTTGTGATCCCGGGAGGTTCCGGCTGCGGGGAGGGGACACGTGTGTGCGGGGCTGCCAGCGTGTGCTGGGGCTCCCTGGGCAAGGTGGTGGGGATGTGCCTGCACACGTGTGTCCCCAGGGGGGGACAGCTGGCGTTGGGGACACCAGAGAGCCCCTCGGCTCGGAGGTTTGGGGTCTCAGCCAGTGGAAGTGGCTGGGATTTACCAATCCTGTTGTGGCCCAAAGGGGAGATGCTCGGGGAGGGAAGGGGAGTGTTCATCCTTGCTGAGAAGGGTGAATTCCCAGGGAAATGAGGCTGGGGGAGAAAGGGGTGGAAAAAGGAGTGGTGAGGCTGGGAGGGGGTAGGGGGGGGACGATGACACACTGGCCCTGATCTAATCAGCCAGACCCTGCAAATAAAAGCCACCTGTTTTGGCCCTGGCAGCAGGAAGCCATCACCAGAGCAAACAGAGCACCAGGCAACTGGGAGAAAGACAAACAGGGGCCGGCACCAGCTCCATCTGCTCCTTCTTGGCCCGGCCCCTTGGGGTGATGGTGCAACCCCTCCCGGCAAGGTTAGGGGCAAGAAGAGAGGGGTTCAGGGAGTGGCCAGGGCTCAGCCCAGGGTGTCGGCCAAATGCAGGAGCACACACAGCTCTGCTGGCCTGGCGAGCCAACCCAGATGCTCAGAACAGCAGTGGGAAAGCCAGTGCTCTGCCATGAGCCCCAGATGTGCCCCAGATGTGGCATCAGCATCGGGATTCCCAGGCAGCACCTGCCTCACCTCTCGTGGGGCTGCATTTCAGGCTGCTCAGCTCCCCGAGCAGTGTCTGCAGAAGGCACAGGGGATAACCCGGGCACCACGGGCTGGGCATGGAGCACTGGGTGCCCCTCTCTTCCCTCTGCTGTGCCCGCTGGCATGGAGAAACCCGATCTGTTTTGCTAGCACAGGGAACAGGCTGAGCCGGGAGCGACGCGGGGACCTTATTAAATTAGCCTATGCAGGAGGACCTGGGCGAGATGTAACCAGCTCCCAGAGCCAATATTAGCAGCTGCCCTTGAGCAGAGTCGCTGCCGGCCCCCGCAGCAGCCTCCCCCTGGCCCTGGCGGGGCTGGTGTGGCTGGGGGGTGGCTGGTGATGGTGACAGGGGCTGCTGGGAGGCACTGGGAGGTGACCCAGGCTCTGTCAGAATCCTGGGGTGCAGTGGGGAAGGGTCCCTGGCATGGCCCCTCGGGGCCGACCCCCTGATCTGCTGTCCCTAGACGTGGCTGTGGCTCCCCCAAATGTGCCAAGCAGGGGGATGAGGCACATTCTAGAGTACGGGACTTGCTGAGAAGAGAGGAAGGGGCACAGCCTGGATCTGGGGGTGACTTTCTCCCCTGTACCCCCCTCAATGCCTTTATCCAAAGGGTTGTATGAGGGTGACTCAGGTGCCTGATCACACACCAGTGTCCCACAGATCCTGGAGCACACCAGAAGGTGCCCCACACACCCCATAACAGCCCACAGCATCCCACATATCCTGCAGTGCCTCATGTCCTGGGGCTCTGTGATACACCCCATATAGCCCCAGCCTGCCCTCACACCCCACAGCACCCCAAATTAACCGGTCAGTGCCCCCACACCTCTGCTGACAGCCCAGGTGAGGGGCAGCAGTGGCTTGGGGAGACGCTGCACCACACTAGGTCTGCATCATGTCCCATCATCCCTTCCCCAGGTGGTGGCTGCCCTAAGGGCTGCCCAAACCTGTTCCCCAACCCTTTGAGGGATGTCCCCAAGCCTCTGGGCTGCATCCCAGGGGTTTGCTTGTCCTCATGCATCCCCTTCTCTTCCCCGAGAGCATCTCCATCCTTCCCTCCATGCTCTCCCCTTCTGGTAGCTCCTGAAGGGTCTTTCCCCGCCTCGCTAGGAGCTCGGCAAGCTGAGGGTCGCCTCCCCAGCTCCTGTCCCCGGCCAAGGGCCACCGAGGTCCCTCAGCTGGAGCCAGCTCCAACCGCTGCCAGGCTGCACCCTCTGCTGGGACCTGCCGGCATAGGCACAGCGAACCTCAGCGCAGGGAGGGGACAGCAGCAGGGGAGGGGGGACACGAAGAGGACCCACCAGTCCTGCCCCCAGCTCGTCCCTGTTGTCACTCCTCAATTCTTGCTGAGGATGGGGCAGAGATGCCCAGGGTCCTACCAGCACCCCCAGGCTGCACCCCGTGGCACTGGCAGTGCCAAGCTCTGGTGGGATGCTGAGCCCCTGCTCAAGGTCTCAGGAGGGCTGAGGTTTCCCTGGGCAGGTTTGGGGTGCTCTGGGGTGGCCCTTGCTCAGGGGCTGGTGTGGCTTCTGCCCAGCTGGAGGTGAGGAGTGCCCAGCCTGCCCCCAGGCTATGCAGGGATGTCACAAGAAATGCTGCTGCCAAGAGACCTGGGATTTCACAGCTGAGCAGGGCACTCGTTCCTTCCCAGCTGGTGTTGGCCTGGCACTGATGGGAGGCACTGGAGATGTCTGTGTGGCACGGTTCAGACCCAGGCAGGGCTGGTCCTGCCGCCCAGGTGAAGGACACGGCTCTGCCCCAAAGCTGGTCCCATCCCACCGTGCACAGTGTCCCTTTACCTGGGCAAATGGGGTGTGGGGAGCACAGGGAGCCCTGTGTCAGGCCAGGGGACATGCCTAGGGCATTGAAGGAGAGGAGCTTGTCACTGGCATCCATCAGTGCCCAGTCTGGAGCCAGCACAGGAGCCTCAGCAGGGTGTTGCACGTCTCCCAGAGCACGGGCAGCCCAAGCTGTGGCTGTGCCAACACCTCCTCCACCCTTCTCACTCGCCCTACCCTTCTCCCAGAGCCCTGCCCGTGCAGACCGAGTCCCTGCCCTGCCAGCTCGGGCCATGCGAGGCAGAGCCTGGCTGGAGGAGGCACCCACGGTGGCAGAGCCCCAAGCAGAGGGGCAGCAGCAGCCCCGAGCAGAGCCCCGCATCCCGCTGCCAGGACATCGCTGCCCCTCAGCATCCAGCGGGCAAATCCCCTGCTTCGCCCTGGCACCTCCTTCCCACCAGCCTCAACCCTGGCAAAGGCTGCGGGTGCCCTGGGAAAGGCTGGCTCCCTAATCCCCGGGCCAAGCAGGGACATTGTCCGGGGGCAGAAAGGAAAGCGGCGCGTCAGGCCCTTTGCCCATTGTGCCCTGAGCCCCTGCGCAAACACAGCCCAGCACTTTCATTGTCAGCCCCGCGGGGCACGGGGGGGCCACTCTCGCCACACTGCCTAACTGGAATGGACAGTCCCAGTCTGGGGTGGGCGCGTACCCCCTGCCCCCCCCATTCCCTGCCTGCTGACACAGCGCCCTGCCCGCCTGCACCATCGGCACTTCGGTGCCCGCCTATAAAGGGCCAGGGGAAAAGCCGGCGCCGGCACCGCCACCTTCGCCACTGTGCCCTGCCGACCAAGTAAGTACCAGCCTGTGAGCCCCCAAGCCCCCCCAACTGCACAGGCGCTGCCACGCTGCCTTCGCCCCCCCAACACCAAGCCCCCCACCCCTACCCACCCACCCAAGGCACACTCTGGGGAAGGGCGAGCCGCGGGGTGCTGCCTGGCACCAGAGGTGCCCTGTGCGGGCAGGAGGGATGCTGGCACCCGTCTTTGCCAGAGCCAGGTTGCTCTGCCCCAGGGCTGCACCTATGTCTGAGTTGGGGTCACTGCCACCCCCTCCCTGCACTGGGTACAGTGCCACCGCACCCGGCCGACCCCAGGAGGCATCTCAGGGAACAGAGAAACTGGGGCAGCCCCGGGTACATCACATGGAGAGATGGGGCATGGAAAGTGCCCACCACAACTTGGGAGGCACTGGATGGAGATCCCCCAGCACCAAGGGAATGGGAAGCAGCCCCCATGCCAGCCTGGGAGGGAGAGGGGCTGGTGGCACGGGATGTGTGAGGGCAGTGCTGCGCAGGTTTTGTTGGCAGGTAGTGGGGTGGTTGGGGGCTGGTGGTGGGCATCTGCCCGGGGTGATGCGTGTGGGGCTCTGCCAGCAGCCGAGCAACCCGTATGACCAGCAGCGAAGCCATGGACACCCTGGGGCAGTACAAGATCACGGTGTGGGAGGAAGAGAGCTTCCAGGGCAAGCGCTGCGAGTTCCTCATGGAGTGCCCCAGCATCATGGAGCGTGGCTTCCGCAAGATCCGCTCCATCAAGGTGGAATCTGGCCCGTAAGTGCCCCGCCAGCCCCGTGGCCCCTTGGGGCACCCCAACCCCAGCAAACCCACTCCTCCCAGGGGGCTGTCAGGAGCTACTGGGGAGCCAGGACACCCAGGCCCTTCCTCGGCTCTGATGTGACCTCCATCCCCGTTCTCCTTGCGTGGTGCCTCAGTTTCCCCATCAGCAAAGCAGGGAGACCTTGTAAAGCAGAGGTGTGGGTCGGAGGCAATGGTGTGGCCTTGGGGAGAGGGGTCTCACTCTCAAAAGGATTGTTCGCTGCTAGCAAGGACCCTGACCCCCTTGACAGACCCACACCCTGCCAGGATGTCCTCTGGGAGGGAGAAGCCAGCCCTGGGCTGAGCCTGGGGGCTGCACCTCACATCCCTGAGGGCTTTCCTCCTCTCCCCTCCAGCTGGGTGGGCTTCGAGTACCCCGAGTACCAGGGGCAGCAGTTTATCCTGGAGAAGGGTGACTATCCTCGGTGGGAGGCCTGGAGTGGGAACAGTGGCTACCGGACCGAGCACCTCCTCTCCTTTCGGCCCATCAAGTGTGCGGTGAGTTACTGGGACACCATTTGAGTTACGGGAACGTCATTGCCAGGGGCTCGGGGCAGGCAGAGCCTCCCCCCAGCAGCCCAGAATGGAGATGGAGATGAGGGACAGGCAGGACAGGTTACATGGGATGGTGGGATGGAGGGGTGAGGCTGGGCGGAGGTGCCCTGGAATGAGGGGTGACTCCCACCTCCCTACAAGGATCCTGGGATGCTCTTGGGAGCTAAAATTTAGCCTGAAACCCCATCCCAGTTCCTTCTGCTTTGTGCGTTGGAGATTCCCTCCCAGGCTGGGGTCTCCAGGCCTTGTCCCCCTGCCTTGGATACACGGGGATGGGATGGAGAGGAGCCAGCAGGACTGCAGGGAGGCTTGGGGGGCTTGGGGTGCAGGGTCCAACCCCTCCCCTGGAGGTACCCGAGCCGTGCCCAGGCAGATGCAGCCTCTATCGCTCCATCTGCAGAGACACTGGTGCTCGCAATAGCGGCACGTCTGCGCCTCCGAGAAGGGGGGGGTTCTCCCCCCAACTTTTAATAATCACCAGGCAGATATGCTTGGGCTTTAATAAAGGGGATGCGATAAGATCACTCCTTACTGGCAGGACTGCTCCTCGGTGCAGATAGATGCGTGTGGGGGCTGGGCACGGGGGGACAGTGCCGCATCGCTCAGTGTCCCGACAATTAACCCCTCGCTGTCCAGCACCCAGCAAAGCCCCTCAGAGCTGGGGGGACCGCTCTCAGCAGCCTCCCTTGCCCTGCATCCCTCCTGCAGCCTTGGGGAGCGCTGGGATGCTGAGGGCAGGAACCTGTGTGGGTGCAGAGGATGCATTGGGACCTTGAGGACACGAGAGCAGCATCCTCTGGGCAGCCTTGGGGGGTGCCAGAATGAAGGGCATGTCCCCAAAGCTGGGTATGATCCCAGGTCCCCCACAGTGGTTTAGTACATGTCCCACTGATGCCACATCTCCTACCCCTGCCAAGCCACCCCATCCCTGCTCACCCCCCGCTCTTCCTCCCTCCACAGAACCACAACGACAGCAAAGTCATCCTCTACGAAGCTGAGAACTTCCAGGGCCACAAGTTTGAGCTGAGTGACGACTATCCCTCGCTGCAGGCCATGGGCTGGGGCAACAAGGAGGTGGCATCCATCAAAGTGAACGCCGGAGCGTGAGTCCTGCTGGCGAGGAGGGGGTGGAGGGGGGGCTGAGAACAAGGGTTTGGTGAGCACCCTCCTCCTGCATAGCCCCAGGGATGGGGAAGAGGGACCATGAAATGGAGACGTGTCTGTCTGCTCCCCTTCCCTTGGAAATCCAAGAAGGGGTGTTTTCTGTTCTTCCCTTTCCAGGTCAAGCAAAGGGACAGGGTGGGGTGGGGGGGGGTGGGATGGGATGGGATGGGATGGATGGGGTGGGATGGGAGTGAGAGATCTGAGGCAGGGCTCTGCCTGCAGGTGGGTGGCATACCAGTACCCGGGATACAGGGGCTACCAGTACGTGCTGGAGCGGGACAGACAGAACGGCGAGTTCAAGAAGTACAACGAATACAGCAGCCAGGCCCACACCAACCAGATCCAATCCATCCGCCGTGTCCAGCACTGAGCAGGGGCAGGGCCAAGTGCCCCGCAGCCTCCGGGCTGCCGTGCAATAGACCTCTATCCGGTAGCAAATAAAGGCATTTGTCAAAAAAAAGGGTGCTCCTGCCTCTGCTCTGCTCCTCGGGGGGCTGCCAGACCCCATGGGTGGGGTGTGAGTGTCTGCCCCAGCCCTGCTGCCCCCAGCTCTCAGCAGCTGCAAAGGGTTTCCCCCTCCCCAGGTGGTTTTGGACCCATGGCTGAGCTCTCTGCACCCCACCTCTGGTCCATGCACAGCAAGAAGAGGGGGTACAGAATGGTTGCCATGCTCGTGATGCTCCAGCTGGGGAAATGGGGACTTACTGGTCTTACTGGGCAAAAAAGGAGCTAGGGCCGGGAGGGGGTTTGTGCCCTGGACCATCCCTCCAGGCTCAGTGTCAGGGAAGGTGATTGCTACAAAGCCTAAGAACACGAGATCCCCACTTTCTGCACCCCAGTTTGGAAGAAAGGGGAGGAGGGGGGTGTCCCTGCCTGCTGTGAGCCTGGGGAGGAGGTGGAGGAGCGTTGGGGTCATCTAAGGGGGGATGGCCACGGCCACAAATGGGATGGCCACAGCTGGGGCAGGGCTGGAGGCACTGGCTTATAGAGGAGGCATACAGGGGTTGTGTGGGGGTGCAAGGGACAGGGACAGGAGGTTCTCGGGGCAGTGGGTCCGGGTCCCCCCACCCCCAGCCTGTCCACGCCAGCACATCCGTGCCAGCATCCGGCTGCAGCTCCTCCCGGGCACACCGGGAGCCCCACCCAGCCGCCTCCTCCTCCTCCTCCAGCACCCTTTCCCAGCCTCCTCCTCCTCTTCCATCCTCCTCCAGCACCCCGAGCCCTCCTGGGGCACAGGCCTCTGGTCCCAAGGTGCTGCCCCCACTCCAGACATCCCCTCTAAAGTCTCTCAGGATGGTGGAACGATGCTGAGTGGCTGGAAGCCTGGGTGCCCTGATGCCCACCTTGCTACAAGCACACCTGGCCTTGAGGCTGCGGGTGCCCGTGAAGGATGCTGGGATACTGGGACAAACTGGGATGGGGGGTCTGTATGCGCACCCCTTGCACCTAGTGCTGCACAGAGACCCCGGTGAGTGTGTGCACA
>VYZX01028357.1:139109-149839 GCA_013401335.1 Brachypteracias leptosomus | reverse complement strand
CTTGTCCCTCTGTTCCTCTTTCTGTCCCTGCTACCACCCGTCCCCTCCGTCTACCCTCTGTCCATTCCACCAGCCTGGTCTTCCACTATCTTCCATCCATCCATCCATCCATCCATCCATCCATCCATCTCTCCCCATTCTTTCCCTCCTTCTACTTACCCTCCTTCTTCTTATCCTTCCTTCCATCTACCCATCCTCTCTTCTGTCCTTCCATCCACCCACCCATCTCTCCTTCCTTCCCTTCATCCACCTCTCCATCCCTCTCTCCTTCCCCAAACACCAACACTCATCCTTCTTTCCACCCTCTTCNCCCCTCCACTCCACTCCCACCCGTGCCCCTTTTTTTTCCCCCCAGATCCAGTCGGGGA
This sequence comes from Brachypteracias leptosomus, assembly GCA_013401335.1. NCBI lineage: Eukaryota > Metazoa > Chordata > Aves > Coraciiformes > Brachypteraciidae > Brachypteracias > Brachypteracias leptosomus. Next base: position 149,471 of record VYZX01028357.1, on the reverse strand, counting down.
AACTTTGTTCAAAGACGGGAAGAGCCAGGCGTGGGGGTCTCTCAGCCCCGGCGTGCAGAAAGGTAAGAGCACGGCTACCCCTTCCCCGGGACCGGCCGGGAACGGGGATTCCCCGCATCCTCCTCCTCCCCGCAGCCCTCGGAGAGCCTTTCCCGTCCGTGTGCGGGGCACCGCTCCCGCTGCCGCGGACGGGTCGGGCTGGGAGCATCCCACCACAGAGACCCACCGGGAGAGCGGCCGAGCCCCGACGGCCGGGAGCCGCCGTCCGGTTACAGAGGAGGGGTGGGGTGCCCATCGCCCCCGGGGCTCCTCAGGACCCAGCTCGGTTATCCCCGATGGTCCGGGGATATGCGACCGGTAGAGAGCTGCCAGCCATCCCGGGAACTGGGAGGAGTAATCCGGGTTGGGGAAACCCTTGCCTGGGAGCGAGGGAATGGGGTGAGAATCCAGCCGGGAGGGAGCTGCCGGTGCAGGGTTGGAGCTTGGACAGGGATGGGTCGGCTGGAAGGTGATGGATCCCTGGGAGCCGGAGCCATTTGTCCGGGTAAATCTGTCCAGGGGTCCCTGGGATGGGCCAAGGACTGGCCAGGCAGGAGCTTGGACTCTGCTGGGGGTGGCAGCAGGGCTGGTCACTGGGCAGCCATGGGGCCAGTGCTGTGGTGTTTAGACCATCTACCTTGCCTGCTTGGCAAGGAGACAGGGGCCTGAGGTGCTCCGAGTGGGAATAGAGGAGTCCTGGTTTAGGGCTGGAGTTGGGGGGCAAAGCTGGGACTGGGAGGTGGGGGGTCCTTTTGCCTCCCCACTGCCAACTCTGCCCCAGTCACACTGAGGTGAGGACCTTTTTTGGATCCCTGGGTGTTTCCTCGGGGAGCTGCCAGGCTCTGCAGCACAGCACCTTGCAGCAGGCAGGATTGATCCTCACCACCCCACCCAACTGCACCTCCAACACTTCCCTGTCCTCCTTGTGTGGGGTGGGGGATAGCAGGAGCCCAAGGTGGGGGCTGCAGGGATGGAGGAGAGGTGAGGGCTGCGGCTGAACCTAAGGGAGGAGACATCCCCACAGCTCGGTCCTGGGATGGGGGATTTGGAAATACAATAGCTTGGAAAGACCCAGTTCATCTGCCTGGATCGGGATATCTGAGTGGGGTTTGGTGGAACGGGGATGGATGGGCACCAGTGTTCCCTGTTTCTAGAGCAATAATTGGGGACAACAGATAAAACAAGATGGTGCAAAACAAGAGGACAAGGTGGTTCTTTGTGGGAAATGCAGCGGAGCTGTGGGACTGTCTGCTGCAGGAGTCCTGGGTGTTAGACCAAAAATATAGACAAAATAGGCTCCTCTGTTGGCACAATGGCATCTTGGGCACCCACCAAGGGTGTTTCTCAATGTGAGCTGTAGGTGCAATGGCCATGGCTGAGAGAGGACAGAAATAAGGAACGTTGGTGCCTGTCTCAAAGCCACAGCAGGTCCTCCTCTGTCCTCGTCTCTCCTTTCCCTATACCTGCCTGGTCAGAGCAGTGTTACACCCCAACTTGAGCTCACCATGGAGACATCCTTGGCACAGCACTCTTAGAGATGGGCAGGGGCTGCACTGTGACACCAGCCCCGTTTCAAGCAGAGGTGTCAGTGGGGAGTATTGGTGCTGGGATGGACCTGGGTACTGCCAAGATGGTTCTTTCTTGGGGCTGAAAATGAAAGAACCAGGTCAGATCCTCACACCAAAGCAAACAAGCAGGTATTCATCTTTGATGGGGAGTGAATGAGGGTGAGAGGGACGTGGGACCCTGGATCCAGACCCACTGTAGAATACATTAACCTCTGAGCACTCCTACCCCTGTGCAGAGGTGCAGGGACATAGAATCATAGAATTGTCATAAAATCATAGAATTGTCAGGGTTGGAAGGGACCTTAAAGATCATCTAGTTCCAACCCCCTGCCAGGGGAAGGGACACCTCCCACTAGATCAGTTGCTCACAGCCCCAGCCTGGCCTTAAAAATTTCTAGGGATGGGGCTTCCAGCACCTCTCTGGGCAACCTGTGCCAGTGTTGCCCCACCCTCATGGGGAAGAACTTCTTCCTAATGTCTAATCTGAACCTACCCACCTCTAGTTTTGCTCCCTTCCTCTTGCTTGGGGGGGCAGGATGAACAATGAGTAATACAGCACCCCAGGGATGCTGCAAAGGAGAAAAGACCTCATGACCATCTCCAGGGAAGACACAATGAGGTGCCTCTGAAACCCGGGTCCAGGATGGCGATGAGGAGATTGGGGTTGAAGAGATGGGGGTTGAGGAGATGATGGGGGTTGAGGAGATGGGGGTTGAGGAGATGTGCCCCAAGAGGGAGCTTTAACCCCTCTGGACCCTGGCCTTGCAGGCAGCGGGCAGATCCAGCTGTGGCAGTTCCTGCTGGAGCTGCTCTCGGACCGCGCCAACCTGAACTGCATCGCCTGGGAAGGCACCAACGGGGAGTTCAAGCTGATCGACCCCGATGAGGTGGCGAGGCGCTGGGGGGAGAGGAAGAGCAAGCCCAACATGAACTACGACAAGCTGAGCCGTGCCCTGCGCTACTACTACGACAAGAACATCATGACCAAGGTCCACGGCAAGCGCTACGCCTACAAGTTCGACTTCCACGGGCTGGCACAGGTCTGCCAGCCGCCCACCCCCGACCATGCCCTCTACAAATTCCAGGGCAACCTGGCCCCGCTGCCCTTCTCGGGCATCTCCAAACTCAACCTCATGACCTCAGGGGTGACGCCGGCTGGTTTCTCCTACTGGCCTGGCTCCAGCCCGTCCCTCTACCCGGGGCATGGGCTCCAGCCCTCGGCCCCGTTCAGTGCCATGACAGCCTCCCACCTCAACAACATGAACAACCATTACCATTAGAGGCTTGGCTGTGCCAGGGGGACCTCCCTGTCCCCAGCAGCGTGGGGCTGTGGAGCTCGGCAGGGAGGGATGGGGGGTGGGATGGTGCCCTGCTTTCAGTTGCCCGCCTTTTAGATTTGGAGAGTGGTGGGGTTGGGGCAAAGGGTGCTTGCAGGGTAGGTGGGTTGGTTCCCTGATGTGGGTGGCTGGAGGAGAGAAGTCGTCTAAATTTAGGGTGAGGAGGGGTCCATGATCCTGGGAATGGACGTGGATACCTAAAGCAGGGTGTAAATGGAAGGAAAAAACCATGCCAGCCATCTCTCCTCCTGGCAAGGACCGTGCCTCCCCCTTTTCTTTGCAGCCTGCTGCTTACCTGTGATGTCCTTAGCTCTGCCCCCAGCCTGTGCCTGCCCTCCTCTCCTACTGCAGAGAGGAGTCAGGAGCTGGGGCCGCAGCGCAGCCGTGTCCATGGCTGAGGGCAGGGAAAGGGGACCCTCCTTGCTGTTCCTTGGTCCCCCACCTTCATCTCCAAAGCCTTCCTTCCCTTCACCCCTCTTCCACCCCTTGCCAATGGTGACTTCCTCCAGAATTCAAGAGAAACCTTGGTCTGGAGAACAGATGCCCTTTCATGGGTTAACTCCTGCCCAGGGAAGGGCTCTGGGGTTGGAGGTGCCAGGGGAAGGTGTGAGGGGGTCATTGCCAGCCCTTAGGGCAAGGCCAGAGCCTGGAGGCAGCAGAGCCTGGCCCCTGCAGCTCTGTCCTCTCCCCAGTGTGAGGACCACACCACAAACTGGGACAGTCCCCAACACCCTACACACGAGCCCATGTCCTACTGGTCACTTCCAAGGGTAACACTCCAGTTTTACTGTGGCTTTATCCCCTCGAATGCAGGGCTTGGTGGGATACCCTCCATGGGTGGGGACATCCCCAGGGACAAGGTGGGGTGGGAGGTGGAGCAGGAGGAGGCATGAGAGCAGGGCTGGGAGCCCCAGGCACCAAGGATCTCCTCCTCTGGGTCTAAGGGGGTGTCCCCATCCTCTGGAGCAAGCCCCTGGCCCAGTGGATGCAGAAGAGCTGGGTGTGCTGGACTCTGCACGGGCTGAGGGGAGGGGTTGGTCTTCAATAAAACAGAGAGACGCTGTGACCTGTGTCCTCTCATGTCTGCAGGGGGCTGGCGAGAGGGGAAACCACTCAGAAAATCCCCTTCCATCCAAGCCAGAGCATCTGCTGGGCTGGGATGGGGAAGATGTGGCCACCCTGCTCCATCACTTTTTCTCCAGCCATCACCTCTGGCTCTTACAGCACCCAGGAGATAAGGCAAAGCTGGAAACCTCCTGACTTCTTGAGGCACTCCTCCAGGGAAGCCACAGACCCTCTTCTGAGGCTGGCAAGGGGTGGTGGCAGCTGGAGGCAGAGGAGGCACAGATGGGCTGGTGAGATGTCTGCCACCCTGCCATGATCCAGGGCAATTTGGGATGCTTGGAGTCAGATCTCTCGTAACCTACAGAGCCCATGTAAAACCAGCTTGGGGCAATGCACTGGGGCCTGGCACAGCCTGACCCTGCAGCAGAGGTCCTTGCTGGGCTGTGCCAGGGGTGGGGAGGTCCCAAGCTGTGGTGCCAGGCTCACATGGGAGATTGGTGCAGAGGTGAGTGGGGAAACACCGCTTGCCTGGCTTCAGAAAGGTGCCCACGGATCCACTGGTGGCTGGTGTGGGTTCAGAGGCTGCCCTCTGCCTGTCCCCCACCTTGGGGCTCTGCTCCCCATCATACCCCCGCTGGAGCTGCAGGGTGCCAGTGCTGGAGGGATCAGACTGGCTGTATATATATACCCAGCCCATGGAGAAGGTCCTCAGACCCCAGTCTCTCTCCCTGCACCCCTCAGATCAGAGTAACCCCCAGATCTGGGGGCTCCTGCTGCCCCCTCTCTGTCCTTCCAGGGTCCGGACACTCTCAGGGCCTTGGTGGCATCTGCTCGGACGTGTCCTCACTGCCCTAATCAGCTTAAGGGAAGGGGATCTGATGTCAGCGTCTCCTGGGGAGGGCTCAAGCTGCGGGGTGGGGGGCCTGGTGCTGCCAACAGGGAGCCCACATATGGGAAAGGAGCTGCAGGTGGGGTGGGGTCCCTCCCTCCAGGGTCTTTGTGCATTGCACAACCTGGTGCCCAAAGATGGCAGGAGATGAAATGCTGGGGGGGGGAAGGAGTCGTTCCCCCCATGCAACCAGCACTCAGGCTGGAGACATCACCCCCTCAAACTTGGCCTTGCAAGGGCAAAATGGGGAGGCTGGACCCAGAGCCAGGGCAAGGGGCTGTGTCCCCACCAGGGCAGCCTGCTCCAGGGCTTAGCTATCTGCATGACGCAGGGTAGGACGCAGATTAAGGGATGTGGGTCACTAGGAGCTCCCCCCGCCACATCCCACTCCTATCCCTCCTGTCTCCCTGCCAGTGCCTGCTCCAGGGAAGTCCAGGTGAGCTCAGTTCCCCCCTCATTCCCAGGCCCCTGCTGGAAGGGAGGCCAGATGTGCTGGGGAAAGGAGGGAGTGACCTTTTGGGGAGAGGGAGGACCACTGCACACCCCCAATGCAACAGGCTGCAGCTGAGGGCTCTGCTCTGAGCTCACCTGCCACTGTCCCCCTCCTCCATCCCCAGAGTGCCACCCCAAAAGCTGGGAACCAGCCCTGCAGCCAGGAAAGTGGGGGGGACACCCCGCAGTGATGCTTTCCCCTGCGGAGGGTGCAGCCGGCATCACTATGGCAACCCAGGATGCTCCCCTCCATGGCAACCCGGGATGCTCCCCTCCTCAGGCTCCACTGGAAGCAGCCCCTCCACCCCACCTTGAGCTTTCTGGAGTGGAGGGACACAGCATCACCTCCCATCCAACCCAGCCCCCCTTCTCCCCTCCCCAGAGCCCCTTCTGACCCAGCCCACCAGCAGCGCTGCCTCTTTCAGTCACCAAACCTGTCGGCTCGGAGCAGACTGCAGCAAAATCCTGCCAATGGGATGGCAGGACAGAGCCCAGCACGGCTCCCGGGGGAGCATCACCCCTGTCCCACCCCGGGGGTGCCCATCCTGGGGTGCTGGCTGGGAATGTGCACCCCTGGCAGTGGGGTGCATCAGCTAGGGGGGTGGGTCTGGCAGCAGAGTGTGTGGGTCCAGTGCACCCCCAGGCTCCAGACCTACCTGTGAGGAGTTCTCAGGTGCCCTGGCCAGGGGGAGATGGAGGAAAGGAGTCCCAAAGGTCCCCAGCCTGCACTGGGAAGGGCAAGGGAGCAGAGCACACGGCCCAGCAGCTTCTTCTGCTGCCTTGTGATTAAAGGCAGAAGGTTTTTTCCTACTTAAAAAAAATATATCTTTGTCTCTGGTTTTGCTTAGCTGGCCAGAGGGCAGGATTGAGCCTTTTCCTGGCCTCAGCCTCTTGCCAGGATGGTGGGGAGACTCCTCCAATTCCCCTAAAGCCCCTCAGCCCCACAGCAAGGGGTCAGAGCAGGGATGGAGCAGCCCCTCTCCTATTTCAGCAGAGCCACGTCACCTCCTTCATCAGTCACGCAGCAGAGCCAGGTCATGCCTGCCCCGGGGCCCTTGGGCTGCCTCCCTGCCCACCCCTGCTCCCCATCCAGCTCCCACCTCTTTCCTCCTCCTCTCCACATCCGAGCTGCTCTGGCTCCTCAGCTCAGCCCCATCCCTGAGCTGCTGACTCACATCCTCTCTCCAGACGCCACCTTCCCTTGGCCCGGCTCCCTGCAAAGAGCTTCGTGACTTCAGGAGCCTTCAGGTGCAAGCACTCCAGCTCCAAACCCCTCACGAAGCCCCTCCAAGGGGAGGGGGCTTCCCAAACACTGTTTTCTCCCTCAGTCTGGTCCCCTAAACCCCTCTGACCTGGACTTCTTTCCCCTCACCCCTGAGGAGCTTTGTGCACTGCCCTCCCCAGCCCCAGGGATGCTCTGGATGGAGCCCCCAACTTTGCCCCTGCTTTCTGGTGCCCAAGCAAGGGCTGCTGGGGAGACAGTGTGGTGGTGCCCCTCCTGCCCAGCTGTACCCTGAGACCTTGGACAGGACTCTGGGCAGCAGGGAGGACTGGATTAATGCACTAATGCCAGATTACGCTCTAATGCAGGACTTCTGATGAGGGAAGTCTTGCATTAGAGCATAGCCCAAGGGACATTCACTCCCAGAAGCCTGGACGTCCTCAGGGATGACACAGGACAATGAGATGGGCAGGGGAGGCAGCATAGGGTGACCCTCACGCTCAGCTCTCAGTGGGCAGGAGGTGATGCCCTGGTCTAGGCAGCCCTGGCCCTGTGCTCTGCCCAGCTCCATGACAGGATTAACCATCACAGTAGGACTCCAAGGCATCTCACTCCCTTTCTCCACCTGCCCCAGCCTCTTGGTACAGAACTGTCCCCACTCTGTGCTCCTCAGCCCCATATCCACCAGCCAGGAAATTTCACAGGCCATATTTTGGCTACAACAGGGACCAAAATGTCTGATGTCCCACCTCCCTCAGTCCCACGCCTGCCACTGGATACCCATGGCCCAGGCAGATCTCAAAGCCTCTTGCAGGTTCCCTCCTCAGCCTGGATGCATCTCCCATCAGCTGAGACCCCTTGCTGGCTGTCCTGCCCCTCCCTGGGTACAAATACCTCATCAGCCAATTTAGTCTGAGACCCTTCATGCTCCCTCTGCCATTTACCCGGCTCATTTTGCCCACATCTTCCTTCCTAGACATCCCACCAGCAGCTGTGACCCAAGTGCCATGGAGCAGGGAGGGGACCAGAAACCTGCACCCACAAGTCATCCCCAACTCAGCAGAGCAGCAACAGCTGAAGATGCAACAGAGCCAGTGCCCAAGCAGCTCCCACAGAGGCAGAAGAGACACCTCCCAAGCCCACCTGCCCTGAGGATGGAAGGTCTTGAGGATGGAAGGCCTTGAGGATGCCCCATCCATCATCTTCACAGCCAAACAGTGAAGCAGGTGGAGCATCCATTGTAAGGCACAGAGAGGAGATGTGCTGCTGGAGGAATTTCAAACCAGGGAAGAGCTGGGATCCTTCACCAAGGTGATGGATCACTGTCTTGGCCCTGCTGCTCTACCTTCGAGCCCTACACCTGATGTGAATCCCCCATCCCAGGTACTGCTGGGCCCTGCAGCTGGCAGTGAGGGGGGCTCCCCAGCCCCTCCTAAGAGCCTCAGTCCTCCTCGGGGAGCGTTTGGTGGCTGCAGGGATCACAAGTTTGGGGACAAGATCTACCCATCCCTCTACTGCTGCTCGGGAGCCAGCTCCCCATAGCATCACGCAGCAGCACAGGGGTCCAGCAGATTAAAACACCCAGCTTTTGAGAGGGGAAAAAGAGAGAGCATCAAGCTGCCGAGCCTGTGTGAGGATTCCCACCCTCCCTGTGTCCTCCCCTTCGCCTTGAGAGGAGCAGGAGGCTCCCAGGCAAGGTGAGGTTAGTGCTCCTGCCATCCCCCTCCTCCCAGCAGCCGTGCAAGGTCCTCTGGGGGAGGGAAAACCAGACATCTCTTGCCTCAGCAAGGCTCTGGCTGAGCCTACAATGCATATTTAAATGCATGGGAGCACCTAAGCTCGTGTCTCATTCCTTGACATTTCCAGAGACTCCAAGCTGTCTTCAATTACCAGCCTGCAATTAGCTCTCCCTAAATCCCCCAATGAGGCCCTGCACTCTTAATCAATGAAACACAAGGGAGGAGGGGAAGGACGTGGCCTCGCTGCAGCTGGAAGCATTTTAAAAAGGCTGGAGCTTGGGGCTGGAAGGATCCTGAGAAGGTCTCTAAGGGGATCTGTAGGGTGGGAAATCTCCACCTGTGCTGGCAGGTTGTCCAGCTCTGGAGACAAGACCCTCTAAAGCCCCATGGGTGGGGTAAGGGGGGCTCTATACAAGCACCCCCAGCTCAGGGTGGAGACAGGCAGCACCAATGGCTTGGGTGTTACCCCACAATGCTGCAGAGCCTGCTGGATTGTGGCATGCTGCCTCATCTCCCAGTGCCATAGTAGTAGCACAGAGTCCAGGCTTCCCCCAGCAGCCCCATAGGGGCTCTATGGCTCCAATTCCACCCTTTTTTAAGCCAGAGTAAGAGCTCTGACTTCCCTTGCACACGATGAGGATACGGCCACATTTGGGGTGGGTCGTGAGTCCGTTTTGGCCCAGCCAGCTCAGCACAAGGTCGCCTGAATGTCGGTCTGAAGGCAGGGACAAGAGCACCCATTAAGGCCAGGGAGGAGGGGAGAGGCACAGGTCTCAGCCACAGAAAAGCCTTGCACAGCACCCTGCCAGGTCAGCCCCCGTCACAGGGACATCTGTGCCGTCTTCCTGGCGGCACAGCTTTGCCTGAATGAGCCAGATTGGGCCTAATTAGCAGCTCTGCTGATGCACACAAAGGTAGAGAGAATCCAGCTTACCCTCCATGACCTGCAGAGCCAGCACAGCGCTGCCCGGCTGAGGGGAGCCCAAGCACCTGGCTCGGAGGGGCTGGGAAGCACTGGATGCAGACCCCAGCCCCAGAGTACATGCTGTGGATCCTGCTAAAGAAGCCGCAGCAAATTCAGTAGCCTGAAAGCGTAGCAACCAGCTATGAGAAAGGCAAAGCCTTCCCCTTCTCCACCTCCCTCCCTGGGGGTCTGCAGAAGCACAGGGCTGGTAACTGGGCTAGCAACACAGCTCCCACAGCCTGCTGCTGCCAGGGAAGGGAGCCCAGTCCTGCAGAGCAGAGAGAGGGAGGAAGGAGGTGGGGTGAGGGGAGCTTTAGGAAGAAAAAAAATGAAATATTGAGGTGACATGGGCTGGGGGAACCTGGTTAAATTCAGCGCAGCAGGCAGGCAGCAGGCATTTCCATCGGGAATGGAGGAGGCCAGGAGAGCTCACAGGGAGCCAAGGGGCACTTGGGTGGACTGGAACTGGCCTTGGGCACAACAAACAGGGGTGAAATTCTGGCCTCCAGCTCACACCGGGGAATAAAGCCTCAAAGAGAGCCAGCCCCCACCCCCAATCCCTTTTTGGGAGGAGAGTGGGGATGATCGGGAGCTTGGGGTGCCCCCCCAATCCCCCTTGCAGCCCACAGCCCAGCAAGTCCAGGCAGCCATCACCAGGCCCATCCAGGCCACCTCTTTATTCTCCAGTGAAGCAAAGCAAGAGGAGAGGGGGACCCCCCCCTCCCACCATAGCAGGCCCCCTCCCTCAAGGCTCCCCTTGGCCTCCGCTGGCACAGACTCCCTTCCCCGCAGCAAGCCAAAAATGGGGTTGATGGGTGGGGGGCATCACTCCACGGGGACCCTATTTCGAGGGGCGCACCGGGGAGGGAGGGTTTCCCCGAGAAGGGGGGGTGGGGGGCACCTCCCCCAACTTCAGCAGCTCAAACAAAGGGGCAAGAGGGCGGCTCCCGGGGGTGAGGGGCAGCGTCGCCCATGCCCAGGAGGGCCCATATCCCTCACGCAGGGGAGAGGCAGCGCCCATATGAAAGCCCGCGACCCTCCCCCTTT
>VYZX01028357.1:111975-137308 GCA_013401335.1 Brachypteracias leptosomus | reverse complement strand
GCCGGGGGGGGGGGGGGGGGAGAGGGAGAGCACCGTGCCCATGCTAACGCCGAGCGGGACGGGCGTGCGGGGGCCGGGGCACCGGCACCGCCCATAGGAGGAGGCCGAGGAGCTGCGGGGGAGGCGGCCCGCACCGGGGCCGCGGTGCCCGAGGATGCTCCGCCGCGCCCGCTCTGGGCTCCGCGCCCGCCGCTGCAGCCAGCCGCGGCCCCGCCGCTCCCCGCCTCCCCCACCGCCAGCCAATCGCCGCCTCACGGGCCCCCGGTGCGGCCCGCCCCCCTCGCCGGTGGGCGGTGGGAGGAAGGGCCGGAGATGGGGGGGGAGAGCCCGGCGCGGCTCTGTCGGGCGGCGGCCGCCCCGGCGTGACCTTCACCGGTGGGGAGCTTGCCCGGTGCTCCCACCGGGGATCTGCGATGCTGCCCCAGCCCCTCAGCCCTATGGGTTAGGGTTTGGAGGGGGGCACGGAGGACTGGGGATACAGGAAAAGTCTGGGAGGGTCTTCTGAACGTGGCCGCTCTCACCCCAATCCTGATCCTTATTCTTACCTACAAGGCGAGGGATGAACCTCCCAGACCAGCAAAGCGCCCCCTGCAAATGGTGCTAGAGGGGCACGGTGGGGAAGAAAAGCCCTGGGCAACGCTAGAGGGGAGGATGAGGAGGGGATGAACAACAAGAAGCGTGTGAGCATGTGCTGGGGGAGCAGCAGGAGAAGGCTTGGGGCTGGGGAAAGGCTGGCTGTGACTCAGCAGCCACCATGAAGGGGCTACGCTTGAGGGGAGAGCCCCAGCTCTGGGAGAACCAGCACGACCCTGGGCATGGCTGTGCAGGGAGCCACGCTGCACTCAGCCCAGGCTCCCACCCTGTCTGGCTCCAACACCTGCTCTGTGAGCAAGGAATTGGGTCCCACACCTGCCTTGGCTCTTCTCACCCAGCTCTGGAGGCAAGTTCTGCCACTACACTGACACCAGCACCAGGCCAAAGTCAGGGATCTTGGAAAAAGGGGAAGGGGCCTCCTCCAGGCCCCCAGGGTGGAGTCCTCAGGGGAGGAGGGAAGAGATGCTGCACTTCTGCATCCTTGAAAGATGGCATGAGATAAACTAGCCATGTGCTCACAGGCTGCTTCTCCCTCTCTGGATCTGAGCACACCATGGATGAAACCTGCACCCTCTGCTTGCTGCCTCCCTGCCAGAAGATCCCCCTCGTATGGAGGGGGATCTGGAGGACAGATCCTGCAGCTCTGCCTGCAATGGCGAGTGCCAGGCATCCATTAGGAACAAAACGCCACCATTGCTGGGATTGCTCCTGCATGTAAAGCACCAGGAGAGGCAGCCAGCAAAGGTTTCAGGGATGAACGTCTCGATGATGCATTTTCCTATTAGCATTTTATGTGTGAAATGAGCACATGTCAGTGCCAGGATGGAGCTGCTGCCGGATGGATCCGGGCTCACAGGCGGTAATGAATTATCAACCGGGAGGAGCTAAGCCAGCCCACCCCTCCCACCCCCCTTCTTCCTCCTGCACTGCTGATGCTGGAGGTGTTTGCAATGAAAGCACAGGCTCAGAGCTGGGTTTCAGACTCCCAGGCTGGCCCCCAATGCCTGGGGCTGATGTGCCACATCTGGGGGCAGAGCAGAGGCTGTACCCTCTGTGCCATGGCAGGGAAGAGGGGCAAAATCTCATTCCCACGTAGTGGCTAGCCACGTCCTGCTCTTCCCTTGCAGGAGGCTGCAGTGGGATGTGCAAAGAGGATGCACATGTGCACAGAGACCCCCAGACACAGAGGTTTGCTTTGGGAGTGGCCAGAAGCAAAGTGGATCTGGGCCAGCATCACCTACCCAAGGCTGGGCTGTAGTAACAGGGAGGATGTGGTGAAGGGCTACAAATACAGAGGAAGAAAATCAGGACAAGGTGCCTGATAAAGATTAAGCCAGCATCTTTAGATATACAGAGCTGGCTTCAACCTAGCCAAGAAGATGGAGGAGCCCGAGGGAGGGGATGGGAAGGAGCTCGTGGTCGTTGCCCTTTTTGCATGTGGACTGATTTTGTGGGGTGCAAACACGGCCTCACCAGAAACCTGCAGCTGAATTGTGCAGGTGAGGAAGCAGAGACCTTCCTGCCTAGTTTGCTCCTGCTGGAATAAAATTGTTCTCTGAGTGCTGGATCTGAAACACACGAATCCGCCCCCGCCCAGTGTGAGCTCTCCCAAATTGGCTTCCCCGAACTCATTAAGAAGGGCTATTTGTGTTCAGCAGTGATGGGCTGGGCTCTGCAGCCTGTTACACAGAGGACCAGCCCAGAGAGCTCCCCTACATCCCCCAGCTGGGCTTACAGTCACCAGCACCAGGCAGCTCAGCATGTCTGCACCTCCTACCCCTCCCAGGAGGGAAGATTTGGCTGAAGCCTCTTTAAAAATCCAGCCCAGGGCTGTTCAGTGATGCAGCTTGAGGCCTTGGCTATGAGCAGAAGAGCTCCAGGGACAGTTATTCCCTTCTTCGCTGCTGCTGCTGCAGGAGCAGCCCTTGGATAGATGAGGTCAGTGAGCCCCAAGCCTGTGCCCCCCTGCAAGGGCTTCCTGCAAGCCTTGGGGAATTACTCAAGCCCTACAAGAACAGCAGGATCTTCCTCATGCAGGTAAAGAAGCAGCTTTGCAGCTTACTTGGGAGGCAGCCTCTTCCACGTGAAAGAGGGGGATGTTTTTCCCCCCTCTTCAGTTTTCCACCCCTTCAGGCTCCAGCCCTGGGGCTGACAGACAATGATATAGCACAAGCTGCATCCTTGGGGCCATCTCTGCTTGGGTCTTCCTTTAGGTCTCAGTTGTAAAGGGCCAGTTGGCAGGGAAAGGCACAAAACAGGAGAGGAGGGCAGCGTTTCCCTTACCCCGGGAACTGGAGCTCCCACCCCAAGCAGCTGGAGTGACATGCCCTTGGATACAAGGGATGAACCAAGCAGGGCTCCATGAGAACTCTCATGTCCTCTCCAAGCTGTCTCTGCGTGTCTTCCTTGCTCAGAAACGCACAAGCTCCCAGCCTGGGGCAGGGCAGCTCTCCCAGGACATGAAAAGGAATTTCAGAGGGTCCTGGACCCCCTAATCCAATCCCAGCTCCTCTCCAGGCTGCTGAGCTATTGGGCATGGGTTGTGTGAGGGGTCCTGGCTGAAAGCAGCTGGCACGTCCCCTTGCCTGCTCCAGGATGATGAATGAGCACATGTTTACTGACTGGCTGGAGCTGTTCTTTAATAGCTCACTTGCTGTGCCATGGTCTGTCTGCACTGGCAAAGGCAGGCAGGGAAAAGCGCTGTCTCCTTGGCAGCTGCTGGCCAGCCACTCCTGCATTGAGCTACTTTACCTGTGGAGACAATGCTCATGGTCTTGGAACATCTCTCAGTGAGGTGTGACAGCTCTGGCACTCCCTCTCCCATGCCCAAAAGCAGCCTATAACCCTCAGGCAGAGCTCCTGCCTGAGCTGGGAGCCCTGGGAAACCCCAGAGGACCTGGCTGGCAGGTTGTCTGCAGCACCCAGGGAGCAGAAACCTGCTTGTGCTTCCGAACGCCTCAGCCCAGGCATCCCTTCTACACCCCTGGTCCCCCCTCCATCTTTCCCCTTCCCAGTTCTCAAGGGAGCTGGGCTATGGGTGATCGGGGCTTAGTATAGCTCAGGGTGGGGGGCAGTGCCCACCTAGGATGGCTGGAGGAGCTTGTGCAGTCCCTGCTTCGAGGTCAGTCCTGCGTTCATGCAGCAGGATGGAGCTGAGCTGAGCAGCCCTGTTGCAGCTCCTGGAGAGGAGCTATTTTTGTCCTGCTGTTTGCCAAACGGCAGTGCTGGGAACGGCTCAGGGAGCCAGGGAAACACAGCTCCTCTGGTTGGAAAGCATGCAAGGCAGAGCCAGCCCTTGAGTAAGGCAGGGGAAGATCTGTTCTCAAGGGTTTGTAGTGATAGGATGAGGGGTAATGGTTTTAAACTAGAAAAGGGGAGATTGAGGTTGGACATTAGGAAAAAGTTGTTTAATATGAGGGTGGTGGATCAGTGGAACAGGTTGGCCAGAGAGGTGGTGGAGGCCCCATCCCTGGAGACATTCAAGGTGAGGCTTGATGGGGCTCTAAGCAACTTGTCCTAGTTAGAAATGTCCCTGCTTCTTGTAGGGGGGTTGGCCTAGATGACCTTTGAAGGTCCCTTCCAACCCAAACCGTTCTGTGATTCTATGGTCTGTACAGTCTTGTGGCAGGAGAAAAGCCCCAGAGCCATAAGCTGGTAGAGGTTAATGAAGGGGCTAATTATCCCCCTCTGTAGACAATTAGGGCTCCTTTAGGAGAGCCCCTGCCAGCCCAGCATGGAGATGTGGCGGGTGGTCTCTGAGCTGGACCCCCCAGAGGGGTGATGGAGGTTGTGGGAGCCCCTGCACTGCCGGGGCGGGGGTCGGAGGAAGACTCCGGTGTCCCGGGCCGGGAGTCGGGGGTCGAGGGAGGGCTCCGGTGTCCCGGGCCGGGGCCGTGCTGCCCTCTCGTGGCAGCCTCCCCCGGAGCTCCCCTGGGTCCCCTCCCCATCTCCGGGTTGTCTGGAGCTGGTGGTGGTTCCTCCTCGCCACCCATCACCTGTGAAGACCCAGCAGCTCCCAACCTGCAGCCTGCACAAAAGCAGGAGGTATCCCTGGGACCTCCTGGCAGTGGGTGAAGGGGCTGAGTTGGAGTTGGAGGTGATGTGCTGTGTGTGAAGAGCAACCCAGAGTGTGTGTGTGATGTATTTGTGTGTGTGATGTATTTATGTGCATGCAGCAGCTTCCACATGTGCATCCACAGCCCGGTGCTTCCCCAGCATCCCCAAGAGCTGGAGCAGCCAAGCCCCAGCCTGAGGTCGTTGTCCCCTGGCCCTGTTTCCCAACACAGTGACAGGGAAGACGGAGACACAGGCTCCAGCTCTCGGGCTCCTCATCCCCTTGCAGTGGCCAGAGGGACCTGGTGGCACTTGGTGGCGGTGGGGAGGGGGCCTGGCTGCCCACCAGGTGGAGCTGCACCCCACGTTTTGCTGCTGTTAGGGTGGCCCTGGTCCAGCCCTGGCCTCCTGCTGCTTTTCCTTGCCCTGGCAAGGAGGGATCGTGGTCTCCCTGAGCCCTCCAGGTAGTGGATGCACAGATGAGGATGGAGCCAGCCCCAGCCCCTGCCAAGCCCTCCATGTAAAGCAGACCTTGCCTGTTCCAGCTTCAGGGGGGGGTTCCCCAAGGGCCCTGACCCCCTGGAGCTGCTGCAGGCCATGCCACCAGCTCCGCTGTGGCCATTAATGGGATTCCAGGCTGTGTGCTCAGTGATCCTGAGCTTGGGGTGCATCAGCTCAAACACTGCAGCCCTGTGAGCTGCTAAGGGCCATAGGATCAATCCTTCACCCACTGCTTCCCTGGCTTAGGGCTGCTGAGGACTGGCTGCCTGTGCCTTGGCTTGGTGGGATCCAGGGGTAGGTGTCCCTGTGCTGACCCCAGGGAGATGGCCTGAGACCCACAGCCCTGCCTCATAAAGCAATGACCTGGAAGATCCCTTGGTCAAGCAATCCATTGCCTCCCACAGCCCCTTTCCTCCTCTGATGGTTGTCAGGGATCCCATCACAGCCCGTCCCTCCTCTCCTCTCCCCACGGCACCCCCAGTGCCTGGCAGGCAGGGCTAAGGGGAGCTGGAGAGGGGTCTCTGCGGCCTCGGTCGTGAGGCTCTGAGAAGGGTCTCTCCTTTCCCAGTGGGATGTTGTCGAGCCTGGTCTGCGGTGGGAGCGAGGGAGGCAGCTGTACAGGAAATAATCACGGCTTGTTCCAAGATTAAATCACTGGTGGGAGCGCGAGAGAGGATAAAAGGAGCCGTCTGTCGTTACAGGGAATATTAACCCGGCAGCAGGCGGGGAGGGGGGAGAATTTTATTCCCTGCACTTGCTGGCTGCCAGGCCCACTGCACACACGGGGCTCTGTGCTGACAGCACCTCTCAGCAGGACATGTGCCCTCCCTCCCCAGCTCAGCCCTCAGCACCGGCCCTTCTCCCTCCTCTGCTCCAGGGAGGGATGCTGCTGTCAGCAGGGGTAGAGGAAGGGGGTTTGGGGAAACTGAGGCAGGACCGTGCTGCCTGCCTGGTGCTGCGTGGAGGCAATGGAGCACTTTGTCCCTCTATATGTTGTTCTTGCTATTCCCAGGCCAGGTCTTCACGCAGCTCCTCCAGATGAGCTGAGCGTGGCACAAAAGGTTCTTGTTTGGTCTGGCTCTTATCAGAGACCTGCCTTGAGGTCCTTCAGCACAGGAGCTGGGCTGGAGCTGGAGCAGGTGGGGCCAGGAATCAAGAGAGGGCAGAGGGAAAACAAGAGAGCAGCTGCGAAGGGGTGAGCCGGTGGGGAGATAAGATAGAGGGAGAAATGCAAAATATGACGGGTGGCAGGAGGGAGGGAACGTGGGAAACTATGGGGGACCTTGGGTCAGCCCAGCTGGGAGAGACACTTGATGGGACAGATCCTTTGGGGGAGCCAGGCGGCCGTGGTGACAAGCTCCCAGCGCCGCTCGTGGCCCCTTGCCCTTGGGCTGTGAGTAGATGGGACCTCAAGAGCCCTGATGACCCTCAGTCACCACAGGGATGCTGAGCACAGCCCTGGAGAGCAGGAGGCTCCAGGAACAGCAGGATGGGGACACATCCCCGCAGCCCAGCTGGGTGATGTCCATGCACTGGCTGGGCTTGGCAGCCGTGCCCAGGCTGGGCAGGTGGTCCTGACCCCCGTGGTCTCCTCCCTGTCCCTGCAGGCTGTGCCAGCCCTGCTGCTGGGGCTGTGGTGGGGAGGGAGCCGTGCTCTGGGGGCCAGCTCAGGGCTGCGCTTTATGGGCTCTGCTGTGCCAGGATAAACAGACCCATGGGGGTCGGGGTTTGCAGAGAGCGGTCGATGAAAGCTTGAAGCCTGTGCCTAGGGCTTCCTTCCCTTTGATGGAAGAGTCCCTGCGCTTTCCCAAGCAAGAATAACCCAGCTCCATCCCCCTCACCCCTTTTGCCCCCCTCCAGACCATTCCCTCTCCAGCTGAGGTAGGAATATCAGCTGTCCTTGGCTGCCTCTTCCAGCCTGGTGGTACCCTACAGAGCCAAGCCCCCCTCTCTGTGCAGGATGAGGCCCCTGCTGCTCAGCCTGCCCACATGGGGATGCCTGGTTGCACGCAAACTACCTGAGCCTGGCCTGATTTTGCCCAAGCTACTTCTCTTTATCAGCCTGCTGCCTCCCTGGGGAAGTCATTGGAGAAAGAAAGGCCAGAAATGTTGGGAGCAGCCAAGGCAATGATTTCTCCCACTGACACAGCTGGTGGAGCTGAGCCTGGGGAGTGACCAGGTACCTTGCAGAGAAATTATTGCATCCTTGGTACACACAGTCAGTGCTACCAGTGCCAATGGGTGCCACTGCTCCATCCCTTGGGCCCTGGGGTTTGCCCTGCCTGCGATTCCTCACAGAGAAAAGGCTCCTATGGGACCCGGCGTGGTTTGCACACATACCCCCCGGTAGCTCCCATCCCTTTCCCTCCAGACAGAGGTCCTGAAGGGGGTGGAAATCCTCAAAGCTCCTCTGGAACTCTCTGCAGGCTTGTACCCAAGGAAGGGTCTGCCCCAGCTGCACCCAAACCCCAGCGAGCAGCTGTTGCCAGGACGCTGAGATTTCCAAGCCGACATCAAAAAAAGCAGCTGGGGATTGGCTTTGCCAGAGCTCCCACACAGCACATCCTCTCTGCTTGATGTTTTACAACCTAAGTGCTGCTATATTAAGCCTCACATCTAACTGGAAAAACAGGAGACGGCGAGGCAAGGGCAGCTACCTCCGTGCTGGCTGCTTTAGTGCTGTGCAAGGGAGTCCTTCTCCCTCTCAGGCTCTCTCCTACCTCTCTGTGCAGGCAGGAGGTGGGGATGGGCACCCTACGATGCACAATTAGCCCTTGGGGTTTGGGATAGGGTGCTATAGAGGGGTGTTTTCCCACCTGCTGCATCCCCTGTCCCCCAGCCCTGCTCCTGGCCAAATGGGGCCAGTCCCCATCTTTTAGGGATACCAGGAGTTTTGCGGGGGTTGTTTGGCTTCAGCTGGGATCTTTTGATCCCTGAGCACACGGTGAGTGTCTGGGTAAGGCCAGCCCCTCCTCATCTCCGGGAAGGAGAAGGGAGAAGGAGGAGAGGGGGTGTCTCCTTCCCGGTGGCCCCAGGAGGGGGTGCTCTGCTCCCGCGCTCCGCAGCATCCCCGCAGCATCCTGGCTGGGGTGCTGGAAGAAGGGGAAGATTCTGGCCAAAAAAACCCCTTTCCCCCATGGTCAAGCCTTGCTTTTATTCCTTACCACCCCCCCTCAGCAAGGATTTGCACCAGGAGGTGGGTTTGCCAGAGATCTCATCACTGACCCCTCCACCCCCCCACCTGCATCCCTGGCCCTTGTCCGTGGGGATGGACAAAGGGCATGGCCGTGTCGTGCCCTACCTGGGGACGGTGGAGGGAGAAGCCCTTGGTGAGTCTTGCAAAGGAGCAGTGGGGTTGATTTATGCTCCTGACATTTCTCTCGCAGTCGGGCAGAGCTTTTAATAAAGAGTGAGTGATTTATGGCTCCTTTTAAGTGGGAAAGAATGTTACCTAAGGCAGTCTGCCCCCAACACCCCCGCCTTGCTGTCTCGCTGAACCCCAGCATCTGGGCTAGCAGGAGGGGGGCAGAGGTGGTCTCTGCACCCATCTTCCCCCAAAGCTCTCCCCACAACTGAGATGGCTTCAGGATCCTGCCCCATTCCCTGCAGGAACAGTCCTGGGGGGAGTGATGCTGCGTCCCCTCCAAAGCCTCAGTGGTGGGGCAATGTACAGTCCACATGCCACACCGGTTCAAGGGGAGCTGCTGCCCCAGACCCCTCTGCTCCCCTTTGTGAGGACCCCTGTGGCTGGCCTGGGGACAGGATGACAGCTCCACGGCAGTTGTCATGGTTACTGGGTATTAATGGATTCGGTCATCAGCACTTCCCAGTGATGGGCAGCTCTGGTAGGGAAGGGCTGCCCTCTGCCCAGCCTGGGGGGAGCTTGACCGTGGAGCCACCTCCACCCCTTCCCCAACCCCTCCAGACCCCAAAGCAACGCTGGCCAAACGCAGAGGTGGCAGCAGCTTGCAACCAAAAGGGCTTCTTGGGGACCTGCCATGACTCTTGGGTCTCCCAGAGCAGATAAAGGAGACCTGTCCCCTCCCATCCCAGCCCTGCTGCCTGGAGGGGACTGGAGAAGACAAGGGACATGGTTGCCAGCAAGAATAGGGATGGAGCAGAGCTGCAGGACCCTGCCAGCCCTTCTGGAAAGGGCTAATGAGTGAGGACAGGGGATAAGAGCAGGGGCGGAGGGAGCATCGCCCAGACAAAAGCCTCCCCAAGAGGCTCCCAGCTGTTAATGAAGATAAAGTGCCCGGTTCCTTTTCTTCTCCCAGAGAAATCTGGTGGCTAAGGGGGAAAAAATGCTTTCAAGTGTATTCATCTATAACCCGGGCTGGGAGGCAGGGATTCCAGCAGCCGAGACACTGATCTCACCCTTCACACACGTATGTAGCCTGTGCAAGGAACCCATGGAGCACACACACACACAGACATCAAAAGCTTGGTCTTTCTCTGCATCACAGCCCCAGCTGGAGGCATGTGTTGAACACAACACCCCCAGCCCACGCAACGATCCCACACGTGCCCTGAAATGCACATGGCAAGAGCAGCACAAACAGGGGAGCACGGTGTGCCAAGGGTGCCTGCCCAGTGCAGACATGTGTGCACATGCAGGAACATACATGCACATGCATGAACACACGTGTGTGTGTGTCCTCCCCCCCTCCCCGTCATCAGGCTGATGGTTGTGTGGCCGTAGTGGGAGAGGGAAGTGATGTCCCCATATGGAAGCCTTTTGGGGTCACTGCCGTGTTTCAGTGAATCATAGAATATTTAGGTTGGAAAAGACCTCTAGGATCATCAAGGATGCTGTCCAACATCTCCCTGACCCCCAGACCATGTCCTAAAGCTCCACATCTACTGGTTTGTTGAACCCCTCCAGGGATGGGGACTCCACCACCTCCCTGGGCAGCCTGGGCCAGTGCCTGACCACTCTTGCAGCAAAGAACTTCTTCCTGATGTCCAATCTAAACCTCCCCTGGTGCAACTTGAGGCCATCACCTCTTGTCCTGTCAGTTACTTGGGAGAAGAGCCCAACCCCAGCCTCACCACTCCTAAACTGCCACCAAAACTGCCAGGATCAGTGTGAGCTGGCCAAAATCACACCAGGGCACTGCTAAAGATTCCCATGGGGACCGTCCCACTGCCATGCACGGGAATGCCCTGGGACTGTTTGTTTTTCAAGTGCAGAAGTAACCAGAGATTCCCCCCACTCCTTCCCTCCGGAGGCTTTGAATTAAGTGGCCCATTCACAGAGACAGCATATGAGGAGGGGGAGCAGGTCCTTCCCAACACATCTGTCAGCTAAACATACCCCCAGACCCACCAGAGACCCTCCAGACAGCAAAACAGTTGCTTGCAGCCCCCCGGGCAAATAGGGGTGCTGCAGAGAGAGGCAGGATCAGGCCCTGCTGACACCCTCCTGCGTCTGGTGCAGCTCCAGCACAACCAGCTTGGAAGGGTCCACAACCATCCCACCTCACCTGGCTGCTGACAGCCAGCTCCTCAGTGTCCCCCTCAGCTCCTGGTTATTAATTCCTATGGATCTGCTTGACTGGGGCAAATAAAAACTAGCTGGATAATTGCACATACACCCCCCCCAAGCAAATAACGGGAAGGGGGAAAGATCCAGCTCAGTGGGAAATTAGGAAAGCTATAGAGGGGAGAAGCCTGGGAGCAGCCAGGCATGGGGATAAGACCTCAGAATGAGGGCTCTGGGGACCTCCACCCCCCAGGTGAGCTGCCCACGGTCCTCAGCAGAGGGCAGTGGATGCACAGCACAGCACTGCCCAGCACTGCCAAGCACTGCACAGCCTGGCACCCACCAGGCTTGGTGCTCCCAGCGATGCTGGACTGTTGAAGGAAGAGCCTGGGGGATAAATGGGTGCCCAGGGGTGGCAGTGGGGTGGGCACTAACCCTGCAGCACATCTCCAAGGTGGCCTGAGTAGGGGCTGCTGGTGGTCCCAGCCCTTCCCTGACCTTGTCCCCAGTCCTGGCTGGTCTCCCTGTCCTCTCCCCAGTTCCCAGTGGAGGACACATTGTCTCCAGTCCCATACTGCTCCAGCCGCATGTGAGGGATGCCCACCTGCACCCCGGGATGCTGGGAGCTGTCTGCTCTGGCTTAATTTCATGTGCACTTATCAGGGCAGTAACTTTGAGCCCTGGGCAGCAGGGACGAGGCTGCTCTGAGGAATGGAGGTGCAGGGAAGTGTCCACGTGATGTTAAACTGGGACCCCATCTCTACTGTTGGACAGGTGGGGGCAAATAAATGTCTTGGTGCATGTGGCAGACACCCAGGTGGTCCCTGTCAGGGTATAAAGGGGTCCCCTGTAGCTGGATAAGTGGGGGTCCCTGTAGTTATATCAGGAGGGCCACTATAACCCTATATAAGCATATATAACCCTATATAACCCTATATAACACTATATAACCCTATATAACACTATATAACCCTATATAACCCTATATAAGCAGGACCACTGTAGCAGTGTAGGTCAAATGACAGCCCCAGGATCCCCCTCCAGCTGCAGGAGGACCTTGGATGCCAGCCCCTCCCTGTGGGACACGAAGCATCATCCCCTCCTGGTGCATCCCAGCCTCTCCCAGCATCTCTGGCCTCACCATCCCAGTGCTGCCCGGCCCAGATGTGCTGGGAAGAGGGAGGAGGCAGCCCTAGCAGCTGTGGAGCATTTAGGGCAGATGTGGAAGGTAGACTTTGCAATGGCAAGCCAGGCAGAGGCTGCTGAGCTGGAGGCCTGTACTTAGCTGCCCGCGACGTGGCACGGGAAGAAAGGACATTCCTCCCTCAGGAACAGCTCGGGCACATGGCGTCATCCCCTCGTTATTAGGAGGGAAGCCACAGAGAGGGTGTTCCCGGCCCCCAGCCCCACAGCTCCCCCTCCATAAGCCAGGCTGGCCACAGGAAGGGCGGTAGGAGCCAGGCAGGGAGTGGGGGGCTTGTGGGACGCTGCCTTTGCCATCTGATCCCCAGCTCTGGGGCGCTCTCGGGAGCCATCCTGGCCAGGATTCAGCCGACACAGCACTTTGGGCTCAGCCTGGTTGTCACTGAGCCCAGCCTAGGGCTGAGCGTGCCTGAGCCTCACCAGATGCTGGGGTACGTGTGTCTTCACTGGCCACCCCTCGTGGCTTTCCTGGGCAACGGGGAAGCTGGAAGAGATTCCCAGCCCATCCTGACAGAGCCTGCTGTCTGCCTCGCTGGGAGAGGTCTGGCTTGAGGAGCTTGGCTCACCATCCCTTCCTTGGAAAACCCTTCCCAGGAGAGGCTCCTGCCCTGAACGAGTAGATGTGGTGCTTTGAAACACGGTCTAGGGGTCAGGGAGATGTTGGGATGAAGGTTGGACTTGATGACCCTAGAGGTCTTTTCCAACCTAAATGATTCTGTGATTCTATGATTCTATAGTTCTCTGATTCTGTGATTCTATGGCAGTGAAGCCACTCTATGCTGGGCATGGGACATGTCCTCTGTCCCTGCTCACTGCCCAGAAGAGCTCCTGCTAAGTCAGTGGGACCTGGGCATGTCCCAGTCCCCAGAGCCTGACCCACCAGCCCAGCTCTGCAAGGGGCACAACCACCAAGCCTCCAAGAATGATTTCCCTGCTAAGGGGATGCAGGGATTCCAGCCCTGCTTGGGATCCTCCTTGAGCCCTGCTCAGAGCTTACTCTGAGCCCTGCCATGAGGTGGGATGCCAGAGATGGGACCAGAGCAGTTTGGCTTCAGAGCGAGGGATGAAAAGCTCAGAGGGATTTGCAAAGATCAGGGACAAGTTGAAAGCAGACCAGAGGGTTTGCTCCTGGTTCTGGCTATCAGCTCCAAGGAGGCAGACTCTGTGATTCAGAACAGCAGCAGCTTGGGTATGGGATAGGACTTGCCTAAAGCCAAAGGATGGTCCAGAGTGGTGGGACAGAGGGAAGGGCAGAGCATCCCTGCTCCCTTTGGAGCTGGTTTTGTCCTGTCTGGAGTAAAACTGCCTTGGTAATCTCTGCAAAAAAACCCCGACCTGTTTGATGTCTCATGACCTGTGTCCTGGGAAGGGCAAACCCCGAGCTGATGATCCCCAGCTATGGAATCCAAGGTGTTGGAGAGAAACCAGCCCAACCTCCAGCACTCCCCACCAGTGTTTCCAGCCACCACAAGCCAGCAGCCATGCTGGGGTGTCGGGAGACATCAGAGCACGTGTCTCCCGTCCGCATGGGCGTGTGGGCGTTGGGACACACCTGGCCAGAAGAATCCCAGCAAATTACTGCTCCTTGATGTCTGCCGCCTCGTCACGGCACAAACACGGCGTGCAAAGGGCTTGGTCTGAGGGATGCCGGGGCCGGGATGCTGCCAACTCACCTGTCACTCCTTGCACGCTGCCCCCGGGGCTGGTGAGATGGGGAAGGGAGGTGCTGGGGAGCCAGCTTGGCCACGGAGCTGTGGCCGAGGAAGCAAACAGGCTTGGAACTGCCTCTTCCAGGCTCTCCCAGGCTCCTCGCTCCTGCTCTGCCAGGTGCTGGTTGTCTAGGGAAGGTGCAAAGCACTGCCAGCCTTGGAGGGGTTTCCATCCCCCCAGCCGTAGCTTTCATGGAGGGCTTTGCAGTGGTGTCAATGGGGAGGTTGGAAGTGCTCAGTATGGGGGAGTGTGGGCTGGGGGAGATCTGCTGGGAGACCCTGCAGCCAGCCCCAAAGCCAGGGGCTGGGTGTGTGGGGAAGGACCAGTGAGCAGGACATCTGGGTGTGTGGGGAAGGACCAGCAGGCAGGAGACCTGCAGAACATCCCATCCCACTCTGGAAGCAGCTCAGAGAGACAGGCAGAGGTGAGAAGCAGGCAGTGAAGAGGCTGTGCCTGAAGAAGAGGGGATGGTCAGAGACCCTGGGGTCCACGGTGGCAGCTTGGGGAGGTGTCTGGATGCCGTGAGATGTTGTGTAGCTTCTTGCAACCATTGCACAGGGTGAACCAGACCCTTGTGCTTCTCCTCCAGTCCATGTGAGCCAGCAAAGCCTTGGGGCAGGCAGGCTTGAAGGGGCTGATGTAGTCATAGAATCACAGAATCATTTAGGTTGGAGAAGACCTCTAGGATCATCAAGCCCAACAAAGTCCCCTGCAGCCAAGCAAGGAGCCTGGTTCAGGCTGGCTTTGGGCACAGGGTCCTGCTCAGCAGAAGAGCCCAGGGGCTCCTCTCCTGCACTGGGACCTTCCCTGTGTGGGTACAGCTGAGGAGCAGACGGGTACTGATGGGCACAGACCTAGGGTGAGAGGAAAGATGTGCTGCTGTGAACCTGAGCCCCAGCTTGGTGGGGTTAAGTATGTGAGGTGGACAAGTGATTGCCTTTGTTTGAAGGGTTTTAGTGCAGAGACACGCTCCGTGTCTGGTTGGTGGCCAGGGATGTTCTGGGGATGGGGCAGGGTGGTTCAGAGGAGAAGATCAGCAAGGCAGAAGGCAGGGAAGTGTGGGCAAGGACATGCTGGCAAGTCCTGAAGACACTTACCAGTTGAGGAACCAGCAGGCAGAGAGGTGGCATCACCACTGGCCAGGTTTGCAGGTGAGCAGGTCTGGGTGAGCAACCCAGAGCCTGGCTACGTGGCTGAGCACAGCGTGTGCGAGGCAGTGCCAGGGCAAGGACAAGGGCAGGTTCTACCTGCAGGACTAGAGGCTCTGCTTTGCTGATGTGCCATGGTGGAAAGGGCTACGGGCACCCAGGAGCCAGCTCTGCACTGTGGGCACCCCATGGACACCTTCCACCATGGGGGACACTTGTGCTTTAGTGCATCACCCAGGTGTCTGCTCGATCCCAGTGCCAAAGAGACTTGGCACAAGAGAGACCTGGTCTGTTTGCCCAAGGCAGTGATGGGTCTTCCCTTCTTGGCTGGGGTCGTGTCCCAGCATCGTTGGCCATCAGGACATCTCTAGTGGGCACGGGCATGCCCTTGGAGGTTTGAAGGCTCAAGGACCTTGTCTCAGCATCCAGGGCTCATCCAGGGGCATCTCAGCTGCCTGCCATCTTTCCAGGGGGCTATGGGGACTGCAGGCTGGCCCAGTGGATGCTGCTACTTCTCAGCAGCCCCGTGCCCTGGGTGTGAAGCCAACATGGACCAAAACTTCTGTCCCAGCTGATGCTTTTACTGGTAGTGAGGACCATGATTGAGATGGGGGGGGGGAGTTACAGCCTCCAGTCCACTGCTGCTGCCCTCAGCCTGGCTTCCAAAGACTGCCTAGGACACGGTGAGGCTGTGACCACTGTCTGCAGTTCAGGCTTCACCCCCCCCACACCCCTCACATGCTGCTCTCCCAAGGGCTTTCAAGGCCAGGGCAGTTTGGCCTCAGAGTTTGGGATAGACCAGAAGCAGCCCCGCTGTGTCCCCCTCCTTTCACCACCTCATCTCTGCTGAGACACGGCTCCCGAGGAGGGTTTTGCCAAGTTTCCCAGCTCCCCATCATCGGAGCAGCACAGGGTGATACCTCCCAGCCACGAAACCCCGGGGAGCTACTGAACAAAGCCCAACTTGTGTAAACCAAGCCAGCGCTGGTGAGGTGCCTGCCACCTCCCTGGCCTCCTGCCCTCCCTGCTCAGCCTATCTCAGCCCACATTTAACAATTATCTCCTCTCCGCACAGCTCCCCGTGATGCTCCAAGTGATGTGGGCCAATTCCCCGCTGGCAACTCCCCGGCTGCCTCCCAGGAGTTACATCAGCAGGGAGTTGGACCATGTGCATCCTCCGGGCAGCACCTGGCAGCGTGGCAGCCAGCACCTCCCCCGGGCCTGCCAGGGCTGATGCCAAGCTTCGAATGAGCACCCCTGGGAGTCAGCAGCATCCCTTCCCACCCCACAACAGTGAGAAGATAATGCCCTGCCCACAAATTGCAGGGAAGGGGCTTCTGGCAGGTGCAGTTGCCTAAGCTGGAAGTGGTCCAGGGTGATGGGTTTGACAGCTCGGGATGTCAGAGGACACCAAGATATCAAGGTGCTGCATCCAGTGCTTCCAGTAATGCTCCTAGCACAGCTGAGCACCCTTGCCAGGCTGTGCTGAGAGGGTCTGAACGGGCTATAGTATGCCAGAAGCTTGGCACTGTGCAGAGAGACAGCCTGAGGTGCCTGGAAGTCACCCCCCATGTGCCCAGCTCTGTCCCCTTGCTGCCACCATGCACAGTTCAACATGTGGGATCTGGGTGTTGCAGCCAGCACGAATTGCTCCTAGAAAACCAAGTATCTATGGAAGCACTGCCACTGGGTGTCCTGGCAAAGCCGTGCCCATCTGATGTGCCACAGCACTGGGCCCACCAGTGCTCAGCTTGGCATCGCTGTGGGGAGCACTGGAGGGGCTGGGAGTGAGGGTTTCCTGCATCCATCTCTCCCAACAATCCTCCTTCACCTCTCCCAACCCATGCAGACTCCCCAGCCCCGACCCTCTGCTCGCCACACATCTCTTCTCCTCTTCAGTGGTACCCAAGGGACCTCTGGATAGGGCTGAGAGACAGGAGCAGGGGGACACTGCAGGGGTGTAACATCTTTATGCATGGAGTGGGACATCCCACACGTGATCGTCTGGGCTTGCTCTGCAAGAGGTGCCATCACTAGGGATCTTCTGATCACCTCTTGTGGGTAGCCACATCCCTCTGACTGGTCTCCAAAGGTGCCCATCACCAAGGTGTCTGGGCATTCACTCTTGGTCTGTTGGCTCTGGAGCAGCCACAGCCCTAGAAGCAGTGGTGTGAGGGAGCAAGATGGGTGGTGATGTGGTCCAGGTGGTGATGTGGTCCAGGTGGTGATGTGGACCAGGTGATGATGTGGTCCAGGTGGTGGTGTGGACCAGGTGGTGGTGTGGACCAGGTGTTGATGTGGTCCAGCCATCCCTTCACACCTCCAGCTGCCAGCCCTTCTGGGCATGAGATGGCTCTTGTAGCTCCTGGATGGCTGATGCCAGCCCTGGCCTGTCTCTCTGAGATGCCCTGTGCCCTCACCCATCCCAGCAAGGCAGAGGGAGCCGGCAGATGGCCATGGGGCTGGGAAAGGCAAGGAGACCAAGCTACCCACCGGGAGGTGGCAAATGGCCCAGAGCAGGCAGTGCAGGGAGGGGGGATGTTGCCAGCTGCCATCCATTACTCCTGCTGGAATCAAAAGGCTGAGATGAAAGTTTCCAGCCACAGCCCTCCCCTCAACAACTTGGACCCCCTCCTGAAGTTACTGCTCCCCTGAAGGAGGTTTCTTCAACCCAAGGAGTGGAGGAGAAGCCATGTTTACACACCAGGTTCCAAGTGTGGCTCACCGACTGCCTCACACTAATTACGGTCTTTAGGAGGGGATGAGTTGCTGGGGCTTGGTCTTGGGGTGTTTGTTTGTTTGTTTGCAGCCCCAGCACGGGGCAGCTGGTGAGGGAGGGATGTTCTGTCGGCAGCTGGGGAGCAGGGCTCCTTCCAAGCCTGGCTGAGGGATGCTGTGGTCCTCAGGGAGCGTGGGGCCAAGGGATCCTTGGGCTTTGCAGTGGAACAGGGGAGAAAAGTGCTTGGTGGGAAAGGACATGTCCCCAGAAGGAGCTGGGGAGTCAGGAGGCACCAGGAACTGCAGCCACCATGGACTGATTGTGGCTGCAGCTCTGCTCACAACCCGAGCATCCCCTGAAGTGTGTGTAGGCAGAGCAGGGACAAACCTCCAGCTTCTGGTCCTCAAGTCAAGCAAGAGAAGTGCCTCATCCTCCTGATTTAACACTCTGCTTTGCCACAGGGCTCGCCTACCATGGGGGATTCACAGCCTTTGGGGAAGGCTTCTCAAGGCATCTCCTCTGGCTCCTCCAGCAGCAGCACCAGGCTACAGAGACAGCACAAGGACCAGGCTCCCTCTCAGGCTGGAAGTGGCACCAGGAGCGGGGCTTCTGGCTCTTATTCCCAGTGTGGCTGCTTCTTGATGTGTTATCCACAGGAGCTCTGGTGTGCCAGCACTGGAGCTGACAGACAACCTTGCAGGCAGGTCCTCAAAGGTTATTGCCTCGCTTGGCTTGAATCCCACCAGCACTGCAGAATCCCCAGTCCCTCCAGCAATGTACCTCTTTGCTAGCCCACGTGGATGCAGCTTGAAGTCCCAGCCCTCAGCTCCAAGGAGAAACATCAGTCTGCAGCACACCTTTAGCCAGCACAGAGCTACCAGCATCACTCCAGACCTGGCTTTGCTCTCAGTTGTCATCCTCCAGCAGGTGTTGACCCCAGCTGGCCACGGCAGAGGCTTTGCCCTGGCAGTGTCCTGGTGTGGTGCTTGTTCATAGGCAGTTACTGCAGACAGCTGGAGACGCTGGCTTTTTTCCTCATTCTCTGCTTGAAGTCAGCCCTTTAGGATGCCTGCAGGGACACATGGATCTGTACCTGGGCTAAGAGAGTAAGCAAGGGAAGAGTCTGAGTGCCTCTTGGGACGACACATGCTCCTGGTCTGGTGCAGGCAGCATGATCAGCAGAGTGGCAGAGGGGTCCAGCCTGTCCTGAGCATGGGGGGCACTCACCATGAGCGAGCAGCAGGGGTGAGGCTCACGTGGACATGTCCCCACGCAAGTGACAGGCACCCTGTCCGTGTCAGCAGCAAGTCCCCAGACACTTGTGCTCCTCTTTATCCTTTCCCCTGCCTTGCACACCTCCTCCTTTCGGATCCCCACACAGCCCCTCCCTTGGCAATTCCTTCCAGCAGCCATGCTGAGACTGGAGGGACCCAGCGAAGCCACCCAGCCCTCCCCCAGCCTCCAGCCAAGCCCCCTCGCACCCCCTTTTGCCCAGGGAGAAAAAGGGGCATTCCCCCCACCCGAGACCCGTGCGCTACGTGTGGGGTGTGCTGGGGAAGCGGGTCGCTGGCTGGGGTGGGGGGGGAGAGCTCAGCCTGCACCAGTGGGAGGGCAAACTGGGAAGAGCCTCCTCTCCCAGTGGAGCACCACCGCCCAGGCTTGACGAGGCGTGTGCTCCTGCGCCACTCGTACACGCCTTGGGTGCCTCTAGCTGCCTGGGACAGGTATTCATGGTCCGGCAGAGCGTGCCCTATCATGTCTTCATGCCATGGTGCTCAGCGAGCTCCTCCGCTCCCTGCAGCTGCAGCCCTGCTGGAGCATTCCTCTGGGGAGGGCTGGTTTGTGCTGGGAGGGATGGGGGGGCTGCAGATGGCTGCACTGGGGTCTTCCTCACTGTGGCACCCTCATCACCTCTCCAGCTCAGTCCAGTGTGGCCACCACAACAGTGCTGTGCAGGAGCAGCTTTAGGGCTGCTGTGCAGGTGTGGGGAGCACCCTGGGATGGCTCTGTCCCTTCTTTCATGTGCCTGTGGCTGAGGGAGGGGTGACCTTCCCAACCGGTGCAGAGCAGGAGCTAGATGGGGCAGGGACAATGCGTTAGGGCTGGGGCCTCCTTGCCCCATGGAGAGTCCCCTTCCACCTCCTTGCTTCTACACTTCCAATAGTAGCCAAAAAGTTGGAATTAGGTGGGATCTCCCCAGAGGGGCGATACCTGTGCAGCTGACACAACCCTGCCCTGTGAGAGCCTGTGAAAGAGGAAGGTCCTGCAGAGTGACACTTTCACTAAAGACTCAAAGGAGCTCCCAGGCCATGCTGCCAAGCACCAGTCCTCTTTCATCTGGAAAGTGGGGCTGGGAAATGGAAAAGCCCTGAGACAGGAGGGCAAAGGCAGCTTCTGGTGCTGCCCAAGCTCAGTCAGAGTCACTTCTAGCTGAGCCCACCAGATTCACACAGGCAGACAAGAGAAGGTTGGCACAGGCAAAACTGAGACAAGGAGGAAGGGGAACATATGGAGAACTCACCATGGGTACCAACTCTGCTGCTCCACATACCCCAGAGCTGAGAAGAAAGCCCAGCATCCCTGTAGAGTCCAGCATCCCTGCAGTCACCAGTGGTGAACAGGAGACCATCAGCAGCAAGGTCATCTGCTATGGGGAAGAACCCCCTTTGATGGCCTGATCTGGGCATGGAGACCGGAGATATCTCAAGTCACAAGTGCCTCAGAAGTGTTGCTTCAGAGTCCTCTGTGGCCTGGCTTCTTAGTTTGCTTTTGAGCAGTAGAATGCGACCCAGTGACCCATCAGGATGGGCGCCAGCTTTGTCTGCCAAGTCCTGCTGCATCTCTGGTACCCAGAGCCAAGCTCAGCAGGCAGGAGCGGGGGGATGGCGCTTGACAAGGGAAGCAGAGGAGATGCCCAAGTCCATATGTCCCTGCACCCCACCACCTTTGTGCCCTCAGGAGGTGCCCCTGAGGGACCAGCTCTGTGTTGCCATGGTTGCATGTGTGTAACCATCTTGGAGCTCTGCCCACCAACCAGCCGGGCTCATACCCCTTCCACCCCACTCTGAGCCTTCCACCTCTCCCTAGAGCAGACAGGACCCTGCCCTGGGCTGCAGCACCCCGGGGTGCCCCCCAGACCCCGCGTTGTGCCGGGTCCTGGCAGGCGCTGCTGAACTCATGTGTTTTGTGTTGGGTTTCTCCCCCATGCTGGAAAGTCCCGGTGCGGAGCGGCGGGGCTGAGCCGACCGCACACAGCTGCGGGCCACCACATGAGAGGAGCCAGCTCCAAGGGGATTACAGAGCCCCGGGAGCCTGGGGAGGAGGCAGGAGCACCCTCCATGGCCCTTTCATCTCTCCCCTGCCTTGCTCCCCCTTTCATGTCTGCCTCTCTGGCCACGCTCGCTTCTCCTCCGCCGCCTTTGCTCTCTTTGCACTTGGCCTCTGTTCCCCGCCTTCCCCCCAGCCCTTCCAGCTGCACCTGGCTCTGCTGGCTGCCTCCTGTCCCCCCCTCCCCACCCAGGAACCTGCTCTTTCATCCCCTGACCCCCCCAACCGCCTGCTCCCCCCTCGCCTGCGCTGCCGTCCTGGCCCCACACAGGCTCCAAAGCTTCCGTCGTGCTGGGGGGGAGGAGAGGGGTGGCACAAAGTCCACACAGATGTTCTCTGCTTGTGGCCACTTTTCCCCCTCAATGCCATCCATCCTCTTGTCCCCAACAGATTGCTTCCAGCACTCCCCCTTCTGCTGTCACATCCAGGCATCCTCCTGCTCCCTCAACCTGCCTTATGGAAGCAATGAGCCAGGGATGCTGGTGGACCCTGATGTCCCTCCCTTTTACCAGCACCCACCTTCCTCTTCTTCATCTCCAGCTGGGCGACAGAAGCAAGGCACTTGTTCATGCAGAAACCAGGGTTGGGCCCTCCCAGCTCTGCCCAGGGAGGTGGTGGAGTCACCATCCCTGGAGGGGTTCAACCAAGAGTAGATGTGGCACTTCAGGACATGATCTAGGGGCCAGGGAGATGTTGGGATGAAGGCTGGACTTGATAATCCTAGAGGTCCTTTCCAACCTAAATGATTCTATGGAGGGGATGCTGTGGCAGGGGCTGGTGGGCAGGAGCTGGGCCTGGGGAGGGGAGCACAGGACTCTTGGGCTCCTCTCCTGCACCAGCTGCTGCCTCGCTGTAGGTACTTTGCCTTGCCAAGCAGGTCAGTTAGGGCCAAACTCTTCTTTTTTTATTTCTTTTCTTTTTCAGGGGGTTGCACAGGTGCTGGTGCCAAGCATGACATGTTGGGGCTGAACTTCAGGAAAGCCTCGGAGCACCTCTCCATAGCTCAGGTTGCAGCACGGTGCCAACCAGGCTCTCGGAAAGGATCTCAAGCCATGGCCACCTGCTTCTCCACCAGAGGAGCCATGGAGGCCGGTTGACCAAGGCAAGGAAGGGTCTGGTCTCTGCTACTCTTGGACCAGCAGATGCACTGAGGCTTTGCTCTCCAGTGACTCCCAGTAGCCCAGGAGCATCTGGCTGGCTTTGTGGGTCATCAGCCCACCAGGCTCTGCCAGCCCTACCCATGGCCATGCTCATGCCACCCCAGGAGGTGGGATGGGGAGGGTACCAAGAAATCATCCCCTCTTGCCTCTGCTTCAGGTTGGCTCTCCTGGGAGCTGGAATGGAATTTGGATGGGGCTGGGCGTTCCCGTGCAGCGATTCCCCCAGGCAGGATCTGGCTCCGATGACTGTTCTGTGCGGGGAAGAAATACCAGAGGAGTTACTCACGGCTCAGTGGGGCATGATGTAGCAACTCCTCACCGGTTCCCCCCACCCTCCAGCCAAAGTTCCTCCTGTGATCTCTCGGNCCCCCAGAGACCTTCCCCACCCTTGCTGGAGCTTTCCAGAAGCAGGAGACGAGCTGGAGCTTTGGGTGAGAGGAGAAAGGACCCAGTGCTGGAGGGAATCCACTGTCCCTTTGGCTCTTCCATGCTGGATCTGGTGATGGGCACATGGCCAAGGTCTGAGAGAGCACCAGCTTGGGATATCCACATCTGGACAGCCACACATCTTGCTTCAGACCTGGCAGAAGTGCAAACCCATCGGGCCAGCTCAGGTCTCTCCACTGCCTTCCCAGCGGTCACACTCAGGTCAGGTTTCCCCATCGCTCTCCACAACCACAGGCACAAGGAGTGAGAATTACTTTTGGCTTGCTGGAAGGAGCTCAGAAGCTCTCCTGGGACTGGGAAGTTCAGACTTTGAGGAAAACCACTTGAGCTCACACGAGTCTCCAGGCTGGGGGTCCCCTCTGGAGCAGGGACCCTTGGGGATGGAGGAATCTCTAGAGCTTGGGCCAAAACACTTGATGAAACTGGAGTAAGTTCCACCTGGTTTTGCCAGCATGGACTTGCTGCCATCTCTGGAAACCTTCACTGGCTTTCATGGTCTGTGTGGGACAGAAATGGCCACTTCATTTTTAGTTTTGGAACTCCCTTAGTGATTTGCCTCTGCAGGGAGATGATAGGAGAGCATTGGGAAAATCTAGTCCCCTCTGTGGAAAACCACCTCCATCATCTGCCTGAGCTCTTCTACCCTGATGGTCATTCCTCTCTCTTGGGCAATCCACCTTGAACCTTCCTATTTCAGCCCAGCCTCGCCTATGGTGCCTTGCAGGGTCCAGGTGTCCCTCACAAAGCAGGAGCCCATGCACCAGAAGGTGCAAGGCTGGAGCATCTCAGCAGGCTCAACTAGTCCTTCCACGTGAGGAAACATGACTCTTTGGTGGTCCTGGGACAATTCCCATCTGTGGTTCAGGGAGGCTGCACTCAAGCTCCTGGCAGAGGAGAGGTTTGGGATGTCCAGACCCTGAGGAGCCAACGCCTCACTAGCAACTGGCTCTGGAGGCTGTGGGGAGAGGAGGTGTCCTGCACGCTCCCTGTGCCCAGCAGCGTGGTTGTCAGGATGGCTGCCTGGCGGCTGGTTCCCAGTGAGGGAAGCACGGGGCCACTGGTTCTGTAACCACAGGCACACTGGTGTCTTGCCTGTGGCTCCCAGACACTCAGCGAGGGAAGCCACAGAGCAGATCTTGAAGGCTGCTATGATGTTGGGAGCCAGCTGGCCCCAGGAGGGAATGAGCTCCTACAACCAGGAATCCTGTGCCCTGGAGCTGCCTGCACCCAGAGCACCCCCAGCACAACACCTTCACCCCAGCCCCACCAAGATCAAGGGATCCTTTTATGTTTCCCCTGCATGTCCCAGGTTCCCGAGCTCAGACAAGGTCTCTCCCAGGGGCTCCTGGGATCAGCAAGCAGGGTAGAGAAGGGGCTGGTGTGGTGCTGGGTGGTGAGTCGGCCATCACCCCAGGCAGCCCTGAGATCACAGGAGCCTGCAGAGCAGCCCCTGGGAAGCCAACACCACCTACAAAGTGCTGGAGCTTGATGGATGTGCAGAACCCCACTGCCCTGGGCAGCACAGCCCTGGGGACAGAGGGGTTTGGCCAGCCTAGGAGGGATCGGGGAGATTGGGTGGCCGAGAGACATCAGAGGGGGTGACTAGTGCTTGGGGCAAAGGACAGAAGGCAAAGGGCTTGAGGATTTGGGAAAAGGGCCCTGATGTTGGAGATGGATATCGGGAGGACCTCAAGAGGGAAGATGAGCTGCTGGAGCATGGGAACTCCGCTGCTTTTATGCCCTACAGGGTGATCCCTGAGACCCAAGCAAAGATCCCATCCCTGCAAGGTCACCAGCCCCAGGTCTTTGCTGCTGGAAGCCCCCGAGGTGCCCACATGCCCTGCTGTCCCTGCCACAAGGTCACAGCAGCACCCACGCTTCCCTCCAGCACCCTCCTCTTCTCCTCAGCTAAACCACAGCCAGCTCCAGGGCCAAGGTCCCCATCCAGCTGCTCCCTCCTGGAGGTGTGAAGCCAACCCTGCTGCCCGGGGGTGGTGAAGGGCAGAGCACCCATCCCAGCTGCCCCAGCTCCCCCGGGGGAACGTTATGAAACGAGGACATGGGCCACTCCCCGCTGGGCCCGGGGCGCTCACTTCCTTCCAGCCTGGTATTTTCCTCCTCGATTTAGTTTGGGTTGGGTTTTTTTTTTTCCTTAATTCGCTTAATATATTTTTTTTGTGTAGCCCCAAGGGGCGAGCAGCCGTGGGAGGAGGAGAGAAGTTATCAGCCGGGAGATACCAGCAGCATGATTCACTGCCTGGCCCCCGCGGGCTGCTGCAGCCAGATGGGTGCCCTCCCCACCACTGCAGTGGGGTGCTGGGTGGGGACCCCCATCACCTGGCCCATCCTCGCTGGCCTTCTCCTCTCCCTGCTCTCCAGTGCCACCAAGCATGGGGAGCAGTGGTGAAGCCCCCAGCCCCAGCACAGCCAGGATTCCCATGAGATGGATGGGGTCCAGCACACGTGCAGCTGGGCAGGAGCCTCCCAGCAGCCACCTTGCAAGCGTTTGGGGTGCCCAAGGTGGGTCTTCACCTCCTGACAGCCTGCAAACAACTCCTAGGGTTGTTATTAAGGGATGGCAGCAGAGCAGCAGGGGGAAAGTCTTGCACAAGTGAGTAGGTAGCACCAAGGGTCCTCCTCTGTGCTTCTGGCACCCTGCAGGAGCGGAGAGCCCCAGGGCAGCAGGAAGAGGAGGGTCCTGCCCCCCGAAATACCCTGTGCTGTCTCCAGTCCACTTTTATTCACAATCAGAAAATAACTTACCATACAATAACACAGGCACGCACAGCACAGCCCCGGGCACCCTCCCCTCCGGCCACGACGCTACAGCCCAAGCTCTGCCCCAG
Organism: Brachypteracias leptosomus; assembly: GCA_013401335.1. NCBI lineage: Eukaryota > Metazoa > Chordata > Aves > Coraciiformes > Brachypteraciidae > Brachypteracias > Brachypteracias leptosomus. Next base: position 112,115 of record VYZX01028357.1, on the reverse strand, counting down.
CCCCGGAGAGCTGTGCCCCCTCTGCATCCCACGGGATGCTCCCGCTCAGAGCACATCCCCACACGTGGCCGGAGGAACCTGTGCATGGTGCTAAGTGTGTGCCCCCCCCCTCCCCTCCCACCCTGAGTCTCCCCATGCCC
>VYZX01028357.1:96216-111811 GCA_013401335.1 Brachypteracias leptosomus | reverse complement strand
GGGGCTGGGTGGGCAGCAAGCCCTCCCCAGGTGACAACAAAGTGCTGATTTCGGAGGGTGCCGAGCATCTCCTCTCCCCCTCCCCTCGGAGCTGGGGGAGAAGCGAGTACCACGGCTCCATCATCCCCCCATCCCAGCGCCGATCCCCACCTCCCTCCCCCCCCGCTGCGGGCAGGCGCGCTTGTCCCTGGCACCCTGGGGTGGGCACCCGTCCCTGCCCGGCTACTTGCAGACGCTGACCCACTCGGTGACGCGACACTCCTCGCAAGCCACGAAGCAGCACCAGTGGAACTTGCAGTTGCAGCGCTCGCTGCGCGTCTGCCGCAGGATGTTGTGCCCCCGCCCGCAGCAGAGGCTCTCGCAGTTGTCCATGCCCGGGCTGGTCTTGTTGCACAGGCGCCCTTGGGTGCCCAGAGAGTCCAGGGCTGGCTCCCGCTCGCAGAAATCGGGGGATTTCTCGAAGTAAACCAGCTCGCTGATGCCAGCCCGGCGGCGGTGCCGAGCGTGGCCGGGCTCCAGCTGCCCGGCGTTGCGGTTGTGGGGTCGGATGAGGGTGGCCCCGTAGAAGCGGTCCTTCAGCAGGGACCCCACCAGGCGGAACTCCGGGGTCACCTGCCAGCACGTCTTCAGCTGGCAGCTCCCCGAGGTGCCGTGGCACTTGCATTTCCTCCTCATGTTGTCCATCACCACCTGGGCGGGGAGGGAAGGGCGGAGGGGTTAGTGTGGAGGAGGTGTTTGTATGGGACTGGAGAAGCCATCACGGAGGTCTATGTGGTTTGGGACTATGAGAATGCAAAGGGTGGCACGAGCAGCCAGCAGAGCCCTGGAGATGCTGCTGTGCCCAGTGTCACCCATGTCCCACAGCCTGTGTCTCCTCAGTACCAACTGGCTGTGGTTTGAGCTGGCAGGGGCCAGAAGCCAGGGCACAGGCAATGAGGACCTGGAGAAGAGAAGGCTCTAGGGGGACCTTATAGTGACCTTCCAATACCTGAAAGGGGCCTATAAGAAGGCAGGGGAAGATCTGTTCTCAAGGGTTTGTAGTGACAGGATGAGGGGTGATGGTTTGAAGCTAGAAAAGGGGAGATTTAGGTTGGACATTAGGAAAAAGTTATTTAATAAGAGGGTGGTTGATCAGTGGAACAGGTTGGCCAGAGAGGTGGTGGAGGCCCCATCCCTGGAGACATTCAAGGTGAGGCTTGATGGGGCTCTGGGCAACCTGCCCTAGTTAGAGATGTCCCTGCTTCTTGTAGGAGGGTTGGCCTAGATGACCTTTGGAGGCCCCTTCCGACCCAATACATCCTATGATTCTATGACCTTGGGCTGCCTGAAGATTATCCCAGGCTGATCCCCCTGCCCAGAGCCACTCTCCAGGGCTCAGGGGTAGTCCAGGGGACACGTGGCCCTACACAAAGTCCTGTCACACGATGCCAGCCCTGCCCAGCTCCACCCCTGACACTCACACTCACGTGCCCGGGGGGCACACATGGGTGAGGAGCACCTTTTTTTGGTAGGGGTGGGTAGTTTTTACACCTTGTTTTCTTGTTTTTGAGTAAATCTCCCCGTTGCTATGCAGTTATGGTAATGAAGGCAGGTCAGGGAAACACGCCTGGAGCTTGGGGCACACGGCAGAGAGGTCTGGGCTGGGCTGGAGCTTGGCTTTCATCCTGCTGAGAGTCCTGTCTCCTGCCGGGAACAGCCTCCACCTCCCAGGTAATGAGCTGCCCGGACTCTCCGCCGTGCCCTGGGTGTGCCAGCTGGGAACACTGGCTGCTTGCCACCACCCTTGCCACTAGCCACAAGAGCACGTTGGCACTGGGACCACATCCCCTCATCCCCTCGGTTGTACCAGGGAAAATCTGAGTAGAGGGTTGTGGCTGGGATGGTCACCACTGGGATGGAGCAGTGTCATGACCTGATTGCCAATGGGCAGGGGCTATTTTGGGGCAACAGATGGTCACTGGGGCTGGAGAAGGCAGTATGTGTGTGCCATCTCCACCACCACTGAGCACCCCAAGCCCCAGCACCACAGCACCCATCCATCCTTGCCCGGGGATGGCTTGTTCTCCCTCCTGCCTGGACAGCGCAGCAGGGACAGGACCCTGCCAGAGCCAGGAGACCCAAGAAGGACCTTTCTGAACCTCAACCCCATGCTTTTGCCATCACACCTCCTCCACGCACCCCTACCCAGCCACGTCCTTCCTCTGTCTCACAGACACCCGGGTTTGGCACATGCCTGGACTCGCTGGTGCTTTCTTTCGCACATTCCCAGCTCCTCCCAGACACGCTCATAAGAGCTTTATCGTAGGGCTTTGTTGTGAGGGTAATAGGTAGTTCCTGGCTGCCTTTCATCCTCTCCTGCTCTCTGATCTGGCAGGTTAGGAGGACCTGCACAGCCTCTTGCAAGCTCCTGCTGCTCCTCGCTGGGGAATGTGCTCCCTCCCAGGGATGCAGGACACCCAACTCAAGACCAAGGTGGCCACCGTCACTGTCAGGGGATGCTGAGCATCTCCTGCAGCTGCAGCCTCCTCCCTAGTTTCATCACTGGATGCAAAAGATGGAAAAAATGAGCATGTTTCTGCCTGGTTTCGAACCAGGGACCTTCCGCGTGTCAGGCGAACGTGATAACCACTACACTACAGAAACCTGCATCCTCTGCCCACTGGATGTGGCCACTGGTGGGACTGTCACCTCCCCCTGGCATTGTGAGGTCTGAGCTGGTAGCTGGGCTTGCCCATGCACAGAGCATCCTTGGGACACACAGGGACCATGGGGAGGATGCTCAGCACCAGTGAGATGCTGGAGAGCCCTGGATGTTGCAGTTGCTTGGTGCATGGAGAGGGTTGGCACGTGGCAGGGCATAGTGTGCATGTCCACATTGCCAAGGGGTTCAAGCCCTGGGACTTGGAGGGGAGGACCACTGAGCTGCTGCATCCAGCGTGGCAACTCTTCCCTTCCTGGGAAATCCCAGCAGCTTGCTCCTTATCACAGCAGAAAGATGATCACAGCAGTGAGTAGGGCTTGGGTGGGTGTTGGACCCACGGTGTTGCTTACAGAGGAGGTGGGGAGCTGGAGAACCCCTCCCCAGGCAACGTGGGCAGCCAGGTCCTGCCCCAGCAACAAGCATGGCATCAACAGGCACAGTGTGATCTCCTTGCTCCCATGCATGGCACCCACAACATCCCACCCTGACCTGCACACAGCACCTCACACCCTCATCTCACCAGAGACCCTGAGCTGGGCAGCCTGTCCAGCCATTGCTTCCCCACCTGCACTGCCACCATCCCCTCCTTCATCCCTTTGGTCCTCCTCTGCCTCTGCTTCCAGCTCCCAGGCTTCTTCCATCAGTCCAGCTCTTGTCTTTGAAGCCACCAAGAGCTGGCACTGCCAGTCCCGTGCCTGTTTGCCCGTGGGGATAAGCAGCCCCCAGGCTGTCACCAGGTCATGGTGACATCCCCCACCATCCAAATGCGTTCACTGTGGGGCTCTTCTTGGGAACTGGGCAATACAGATCCCAAATTTCTGAGCACTGCCAAGAGCCCCAGTTGTCTGGGGCACGCAGAGCTGGAGGGGAGCCAGGGTGAGCCCTGCAGCCAAAACTGGAATGGGGAGATCTTGCCTGGCTTGGGGCAGAGCAACCTGCAGGGGATTTAGGTGCCTAACTCTGGGCCAGCCTTCACCATGCACAAACAAAGCCTAACGAGAAAAAAGCACTGGCTTTCCCCAGGTTTGGCCAAACTGGGACAGCTTTTGGGGGCAGTAAAGCCCAGCTCCAGCTGAAGGAAGGGGACACATCAAGGTCCTGCTCTGCAGCATCCCCATCTCACATGCTCAAAGTAAGAGGCACATCCAAACACCTGAGCCCTCCTGGGGAAACACTCCCTGGGGAATTCTGATTTTTAATTGTTTATCCCCACAACCACTACACACCCCCCAGCAGCATGTGGCTGGGGGCTTGGGGACAAGATCCACGGCATGGGGGTCTCCCTGGCACCTGCTGGGAGCCAAGCCAGGCAGGGAAGTGCAGCATCCATAAACATCAGCTTGCAGACAGATTCAGCTACTAATTAGCACCTTTAACGAGACCTGACATCATGAGAATGGAGGGGAGGCTGCCCTGCTCACCTGGGCAGGCTCCAACAGCTGGAGCTGGGGCATGAGGCTGTGGGCTGTCACCTCTGCTCCTGGGGGACACCTTCCCGACTGGTCCAGGCACCCACTGCTTGACCAGCCCCGTTCACAGGGCACCAGCTCCCTCTCTGGAGGCAGAGCTGTGACTGCAAAGCCTGTGCTGTGTCCCCATGACTCCAGTGACCTTCCTCCTCCTGCTGTACCTGCCCCACACCAGTTCACCCAGTCCCTGAGAAGCTGGAGCTGGACTCATCATGGTGCCACCACCACAGCACAGACAAGTGACAGAGGAAACGTCCCTTGGCAGGGGGACAGCAGCGATGCTCGGAGGACTATGCCACTAAACTGGGGGGGACCCTGTGGGCAACCCCAGCCTCGCAGCCAGCCCTCCCCATCCATCCCCACCACCATCACCCCCCCTCACCTGCCGTCCCACGCGGTTGTTGTGCAGCCGCATGCGGGAGTGGATGTCCCTGTAGGTCTCCCGGGAATCGAGGAAATCCTTGGAAAACTTCTCCCCATAGTCCACATCTGGGCTGCAGCCTCCCCACTCCCAGGAGTCCTGGAGGCCGGGGGTCTCGGCGGGCATGTGCTCCATGTGGACGCCGTGGACCATGCCCTTGCCACGGTTCATGGCCTCCAGCTGCAGGCGGTGGAGCTTGCGCCGAAACGCCTCCTCGTCACCCCGGCGCTTCTGGTCGCAGCCACAGGCCTGCAGCTTGCCCAGGGCGCAGGCGTTGGACACGGCGTGCACCACCCCGGCCGCCGCGATGGCGTAGGCGAAGGCGCTCTCCCGAAAGCCTGCGAGGAAGAGGAGGGAAGGATGGGCGGTCATAGAGCCATAGAATCACTGAGGATGGAAAGGATGGGCAGTCATACAATCATAGAATCGTTGAGGTTGGAAGAGATCTCCAGGATGATCAAGCCCAACCTTCATCCAACATCTCCCTGACCCCTGGTCCCATGTCTCCACACCTACTGGTTTGTTGAACCCCCCAGGGATGGGGACTCCACCACCTCCCTGGGCAGCCTCGTCCAGTGCCTGACCGCTCTGTCAGCAAAGAACTTCTTCCTAATGTCCAATCTAAACCTCCCTTGGTGCAACTTGAGGCCATCACCTCTTGTCCTGTTGTTAGTTCCTTGGGAGAAGAGATTGACACCAGCTCCCTCCAGATCCCTACACCCCAGCATCATGTTGGGGTGTAGGGAGCTGGAGGTNTTCTATGATTCTATGACTTGCCTCGTCCTGATGGGCAAGGTCCCAACAGGATCATGAGTGAATCTCCATCTGGTGCTCCCCAACCCCACGTCTCTGCCCTGAAGCCCCAGCCCTGCCCTGGCCAGGATCACAGCTCCTACCATTGTCCTGCTCTCGCATCACCCCAGGAGATGCCACCACGGCCTCACCATCATGGCTCTGATGGGAAAAGCAGGATCTCCTCCTGCCTCCACTCCGAGTCTCCTGCTATATTAAATATCATACTGGCTGAGGACTACTTCTGCTGAGGAAGCTCCCACAAGAAGCTCTAAATGTGATACTGTGCTGGAAAAAACTCGAGCATCCCTCGTTAGTTTGAACCCGCTGTGACCACACCATGTGCTGCCAGGGCCAGCAGCTGGTTGTCATTAAACAACGGGGAGTGAGGACATCCACCAGTGTCATTAGCTGGGGATGGGGTGGATGGTGATGTCCACAAGTGTCATTAGCTGAGGATGGGGTGGATGGGGACAGGGATGGGTTCCATGGGGTCTGTGGCTTTGCTGCAGCTGGATGAAGAGCCTCCCCTACCTGGGAACTTCTATTTTATTTTTAATGCAAAGAAATCCTTTTCATTTGTGGTTTCAGGGCCAAGCGGGGAGCTCGAGGTGCCCTTTGCTTCAATAGAATCATAGAATCATTTAGGTTGGGAAAGACCTCGAGGATCATCAAGTCCAACCTTCATCCCAACATCTCCCTGACCTCCAGACCATGTCCCAAAGCTCCACATCTGCTCGGTTTTGAACCCCTCCAGGGATGGGGACTCCACCACCTCCCTGGGCAGCCTGGGCCAGTGCCTGACCACTCTTTCAGTAAAGAACTTCTTCCTAATGTCCAATCTTCCTAATATCCAAATGTGCAGTAACCGACCCCAGCATGAGGAGGGGAAGGAGAAAGAGAGGGGGACAGATTTTATGCTGTGGCTTCACACGTGAATAACTAAACAGCAGAAGTCCACCAGCCTCCCTCTCCCTGCTGGCCAAGAGCAGCTCGACCAGCCCTGCCTTTGCTACAGCCGAGCAGATGAGAGGTTTGGGGGCATCAAACAGGGGGGGTTGTATGAGCCTCCCAAAGGATGCTCTGCCAGCTCCTCGCCTGAGCCGTGGAGTCAGGAGAGGTGAGAGAACAGCCCTTCCCTTCCCTTCCCAGGAGATCTCCCCATCACGCACGTCTCCGCGGCCGCCCGCTGAGCAAACGCTATGATCTTATTAAAGGGAGCTGCAAAGGCAGCTCTGGAAACCTGCAGTTAGAGCCACGCTGCTCTTTTTGTGTGTTAATTTGACACCGGTGCATTTAAAAAATTAACGAGGCGCTGCTTGAAAGGCAGCGGGAGCCTCTCCCAGCTTCCCCTCGGTGTGGGACAAGCTTGCCTCTCCGCCTGCCTCTTCCCATGCACAAGTTGAACAACATTTTTCAGCGGGCAGGTAATGGGGCTGCTGGTGCGTACTGGGCAGCCTCCCCCGAGGAGCACACGCTGGCAGCAGCGCCTGCAACACACCCACACCGCTGCTGTGGAGCAGGACAGCCCCGAACCGGGGAGCTGCAGCCCCCAGGGGAGTGATGCAGGATGGAGAAGCAGCACGGGAAGGTCTCTGGGATCCCCAAATCCCCCCACGTATCAGGTGTCCACCCACCCAGCACGACAATCTCTTTCCGTTACCCTCTTTCTCACACGTTTCCCCAGCCTAACAAATCATTTCCTATGCAGCATCTCCTTAAAAATCCCTTCTGGAGCCCAGACAGAAGCTCTACCCCACCCAGTCCGTCTCGCAAGCCCATCTCCTTACAGGTAAAGAGGCCGGGTTCATTCAGTGCCCTCCAGAGCTGGGGAACTCTTGGGGTCAAGCCCCAGCCCCTCTTCTTCCTCTGCTGCTCTCCAGCCAAGCAGGAGCTGATGGACGAGATTGGACATCCCAGCACTCTGGGAGTCTGTGCCCATTTCCCTGGTCATTTCCCTGCTCAGTACCACTCTACCTGGTCCCACCACTCCTCCCTGCCTTCTCACCCCACATTGATGCTGAGCAATGGGGAGAAGGGGGCCAGGGCAGCACCAGGAGCCCAGCAGCCATGCCAGCACAGCTCTGCTTGGAGGTTTCCTTTCCTCACCCTACCCTGGCCATGCCACAGCCAGGAGGATGGCAGCAAAGCAAGGAGCAATGTGGCTGCAGGCGACAACCACTGGCCTTGTGGCCTCGGGAATGGTGGGAGCTTCCAGGAACCACAACGGAGTGAGGCTTGAGGCTGCCAGCCCCGAGTCCTCCAGAGAAAGGCTCTCTGGTGACTTCAGCCACTTCAGACCTCACCAGATCCCTCCAGAGAGCACAGAAGAGGCTGTAGCGGTGGGAGGTGTGAGGAGAAGTATTGCCTCTTGCAGGGAAGAGGGGATGGAGGACACCACCCTGACACCACTGCCAGCATCCAGCCTGGTGTGTTCTTAAAGAACCGTGTTGGGCGAGGAGGATGGATCTGAAATCTCGTTCCCAGGTCAGATCCCAAGTGTCTTTCTTAGCGGGGGACAATTTTCCCTGTTATGATGCACCTAGGAGATGGGGAGGGGGCATTTATCAGGACCCCAAGCCTCCGCTGGCACTGGCTCTGCCATGGATGCTGCTGTTTCTCCATCTCTCATGCAGACATGGGATGAAGGCAATGGGATTGACTCAGGCATGGCTCTGGAGACCAGGGAGAGCTGGAGTCATGGCCAGCTCGCCATCACACCCAGCCCTCCCAGCACCCATCACTGCCCTCCTGGGTGGCATCAAGGGAGCAGGTGGGACACACCTTGGGGTACCCAAGGGATGCTCAGCTGCCCCTTCCACGGGCAGTACCCACCAGGAGAGGGTGGCAGCCGCCAGCAGCTGTGGGCACATTGTCCCAACCCCAGTGGCTGGTGAGTGGAGGAGAGCTTCTCCTGCCACCTCCCGTGAGGCCTGTGGGAACAGCCAGTCCCGACACGCCACCTCTCCCCCAGCCCCGCTCCCTCCCCTCTCCCTAATTAAACTGCAGGTGAACCTGCCAGGCTCTGGCCCAGCGCCAGCCACTAAACACCTCCCTGCAGATCCCGACTTGCCTCCTCGCACCTCCCTGAGCGTGCCAGGGACAGCCCTCCCTCCCCATCTGCTCCCTGGTCGCTCTGTGGGCTCTGCAGGGAGCTGGGCTCAGCCCTACAACCCCAGGGATGCTCCCCTAGACTCCTGCATCAGCTGGGAGAAGGTCCAGAGGATGAAGACATCCATAGGGATGCAGCTGAGCATCCAAAGTACCCATGTGCCCTTCAGGGCCAGGTGGGCAAAGCCCTTGGCTTGCCTGAGGGTACCAAAACCTGAGCCAGCAGCCCAGCTGCAGCTGTGCCAGGCCAGACGCTGCGGTCTGCGGGCATCAGAGCTTGGCTGGGGCTCTGCAGAGCTGGGCACCAGGGTCCTGAGCTTGGCAGCATCTCCCTGGAGAGCCGTCCAGCACCTGCCTTCCTCCACACGTGGCAAATCCTCCCCAAGCTCCAGTTCACAGCTGGCTGGGCCCCAGCACCTGGTGTTTCCAGCCTTGCAGGGAGTTCCCCTCACCTTGCTGTAAGAAATCAAGGCTTGGCCGTGGCCACACAGCCCCCATGGCACCAGAAAGCCCTTCTAAGGAGGGCACAGGGCATGCAAGCATCACCTGCCCCTTCAAAGGCTGCAGAAGGAACAGGGGGGATAGTATCCAGGGCCATGTCCCTTCCAACCACGCACCCTCGGGGGCCTTCAAGGACACCCAGCCCCTCCATGGAGGTCCCATTTCTTCCAGAGCTCCATGTAGATAGGGTTGGGATGAGCAAAGGGGGATGCTCAGGGAAGAAGGGTCCCTTAGCACCCCTCAGACAGCCCCTGCCCAGCAGCTGGACAGCCCCAGTGGGGTGGACACAACCATGCTGCTCACCCTTGGAGCAGGGGACCTGTCCCCGTTGCTGGTGGAGATGCAGCCACTCACCTCCACCTCATTGCTCCATCCTCCTACATCTGCCCCTGAGGCCAGGAGAGGATGTCTCCACCAGCCAGGCCAATGTGGAGAGGGAGAGGGAGGGACAGCAGAGAGGGATGGGACCATGGACAGGACTGGAGGGTGCTGGCAGGGGTGTCAGTGCCAGAGAATGGGCAGGAGGGTGGCGAGGACATAGAAACCAGCTGAGGAGCCAGGGAAGATGGGAGGAAGATTTACAATGGCCATGCTGAGCCTGGATGCACATGGAGGGGACATGGGCCAAGGAGGACAAGAGGTGCAGATAGCACTGGAGACTCAGCAAGGGGTACAAGGGACACCCCAAGGGTGCAGCATCAAAAGACCAAACCTGGAAAACCCACAGCCCATGGAGGTGTCTCAAAAAAACCCAGGGGCTCTGTGGGAGCAGGGTCAGTAAATCCCTGGGCACCCCTTCTGCTTACCCTCCACTAACCTGTTGTGTCTTGCACCCCAGGGACAACTGCATCTCCTGCCACCTCTGTGCTGTGCCCAGGATGCCATCAGCATCCCTGTCCCCACCTATACTCCCCAGAAACCACCCCAGACTCCCAGCCCTGTCTGATTTGAAGCCTTCCTGCACCTTCCTGGCTCCCCAGGGCTCGCACTCAAACTTCTGGGACCAGATCAGCAGGATGGTGAGACAGGCGTTCATCGGCCACTGCCCCCAGAGCATGATGCCCTTGGCTCCACCAAGTGCCTGGATGCTGGGCAGAGTGTGGGACGGGCACCTTGGGCAGGTTCTGTCCATGCTGGGGAAGATGGGAGAGATGCAGGAGGGTGGGGAGCGGAGCCAAGCAGGGAGAGAGGGAGGGAGAAGCCAGCTACAAATAATTTAAAGTGAGATTCACGCACGGCTGAGCTGATGGCAGAAGAAGTGGGAAAAGGAATGAAAGATTAAAGGGGTCTGTCACTTCGGGTTACAAACAATGATCCTACAAGCACGTTGCGTTCCCAGGCACGGCAAAGATGGGGCAGGGCACAGAGCAGGGACCTGGTCCCCGGGGAGCAGATGCATTTAATGCCTGCGGCGTGGAGCCTGCACCCCTCGCTTCCACTGCTCTCCTCTCCTCCAGGCTCAGCAGATGCACCCAGTATCCCTGCTCTGATGGCTGTGGCCATCACAGCTCCATGGTGGAGCTCAGAGCTCCAGCTTGTTACTGAGGGACAGGAGTGGGCTGGATCTGGCCAGGGCACCTCAAGGCTCTGAGCAACCATGTGGGATGGCTTGGAAGCTCGAGGCTCATCCTGCACCCTCTGCTGCTGAAACAGGAGTGTGGAGGTGCCCATCTGCTCTGCTGCTTCAGCTCTACCTCCATCCTTCCCTGGTGCTGAGTCTCCATCCCAGGCAATGGGATCCCACCAGTGATGGGAGTCTGGGCTGAGCCATACCCAAGAGCTCAGCGCTGGGGCAAGAGTCCAGGGGCTGCTGCCACAGTGGGAAGGGCTGTGGTGGCACCTAAGATAGGTGAGCTGCAAGTCACCGGCCACCGCCAGAGCTGGTGGGCTGAGGGAGGGATGCAGAAGGTCAATGCTCTCTGCTGCTGGAGCTTCTCCCCCAGCCTGGTGGGACCCAGAGCAGAGCAGCTCGCCTGGGTGTGTGAGCGACTTGAGCCAGCAAGTCGGTGTCTCCTGCCGCCCCAGGAGACTAGAAGTGAACTGCATTCCTCAGAGGACCTGGAAATACCTCGATGCTTATCAGGGCTGACGGTCCCCACCCTCCCTGCCAGGCCCTAACCTGGTGCTGCTCGTGGAGGCAAGAGGCTCTGCCCTTCTCCAGGCACTGGAGAGGGGCCATGGCTGCTCCATGGCAGGACAACAGCTCTGATGCCATGTGCTCCAAGGTAGCATCCCCTCCAGTGAAGCTTTGCCCACCTGCCCTGGACACCAAGGACCTCCTGGTGATGAAACATGTCTGTGCTCCACTCTCCAGCCATCTCCCAACCTGCTCCAGCCACCTGGGGGCTCCTGTCACCACATCCCCTCCGAGGCATGTAAGTCCCAAACTGCCTTTCCTCACAGTCCCAGGAAAAGAAGATGTTGTAGGATATGGATGTTTGAGGAAGGGGGGACAGAGGCACCTCTCTGCTGGACACCAGGCTGGAAGGCTCCCAAAGCGGGTAGGTGAACAGCATCTTTGGTAGTTTTCTCTGTTCTCAGGAGCTTTTCTGGGCGCCTTGCCTGCCCTCAGCACTCTGCCTGCCTGGCACTGGCACCATATTGTCCTCTCCTGCCCACTGTCTGGGGCAATGTGCTCTTAGAAACATATTGAGGTCCACGCTTCAAGCATGAGAAGATATATTCAAGTCCTACAGAAGGTCCCATTAGGTCACAACCCTGTTCTGTGCCATGCATGGCAGCACCTCTGCACCCTCAGAGTCCACCCATGAGGGAAAGAGAATCAACCAGAGAGGTTCTGATACAGGCAGAGCTGGCCAGACTTGTGAGGGAGATGAGGAGACCCTGGCTCTGCAGACCATGGAAGGCTTGGAGAGCTCTCCCAGCAGAGCAGGTGGGGGTTCTGTGGACAGGCGAGCTCCCAGGACAGCCTGTCTCCCTGCCCCTGTGTGCCACCATGCTCTAGGGTCCCAAAAAACAGGGCACCCTCATCTCTCCACACTAGGGAGCCAACACATAGACAGGACACCAGGGTGATGGGCTCAGAGAGCTACATCCCACCAGCTAAGGGCATTTCTGCTCACCACGATGCGCTGAAACACCAACCCCAGAGCAGGAATGAGCTAAGATGCTCATTGCATCCCCCAAACTGAATCCCAGAGCACAGTGTCCACCTCCAGCCCCATCAGCTGTGCTGCATCCCCATAGCAGAGCTCCAAACACCAGCCTACACTGCATGGGGGAAGACTCCAGGAAGAAATTCTTCACCATGAGGGTGGTGAGACACTGGCACAGGTTGCCCAGAGAGGTGGTGGAAGCCCCATCCCTGGAAATTTTGAAGGCCAGGCTGGATGGGGCTCTGAGTAACCTGCTCTAGTGGGAGGTGTCCCTGCCCATGGCAGGAGGGTTGGAACTAGATGATCTCTAAGGTCCCTTCCAACCCTGACAGTTCTATGATCCATAGGGATGCTGAAGAACTGGTCTGGCCCCTGGGCCGGGGAAGAGCTGTGCAGGAACCCATGGGGATCCCATAGCGAGCAGAGACTGAGTACAGGAAGAGGAATAGGAGGAAGACCATCCAGCCCTTACCTCTGCTGAATATGATGCTCTCATAGGGGATCTTGTTCTTGGTCTCGAGGCTGGAGCAGTTCCAGCGCTGGTCGCGGAACTGGTGCTGGCACTCGTGGATGGCGATCTGGATGCCCTGGATGGCCGAGGCGGTGACGTCGGGGTGCCGGACACACACCTCCAGCTGCCGCCGCGTCAGCCCCGGCAGGGTCAGGCACACCGTGTTGGCGTTCAGCACCGGCTCCGACGGCAGCTTCAGGCCCAGGATCTCATTGGAGCAGGAGCTGGGAAGGAAAGGGAGACCCGTGAGCTTGGGGCAAGCGATGTGCCGGCGTGCTGCTTGATTCCTCTTCGGGGAGAGGGGGACACATGGGAGGGAAAGATGCTCCTCGACCCACACTGTGCCCATTGCATATAGAGAAGGCTGGGAAACCCCTGGGCACAGTGGCAGCTCAGCCAGGCAGAGATCCCCAGCAGCACTGGGGCTGCAATCCTCTCCAGCCATCTCAGCACAGCCTGGACACCCCAGCAGCAGCCAAATTTAGCCCTCTTGCCTCTGGAGCCCAGCATCTCCCAGGGCTGCACCCTCTCTGTGTGCTCCCCTCAGGATCTCCCACCCTAGCCATGCAGTGCAGACACTCAGGCACAGACTCATCTTCCCCAGAGAGCGTGGGTTCCCCCCTGGAAGAATCCAGAGACCCTGGAGCAGGAGACCCACCCCAGGTCCAGCTCCATCCCTGTTGCTGGCTGATCCGCTCCCTGCTTCTCCTGTATCCTCCTGGCACTGCTGGTCCTCACAAGCGAGGTAACCAGAGGGACCAGCCTTCCGCTGCCAGCTCAGCTGGGAAACTCGGAGCCAAGCACCCTGACAAACCCTCAAGCTCCCAGCAACAATCCCAAATCCACTGTCACATCCCAGCCCCGCTGGACCTGACGCCTGTCACCACAGGAGCACAGAGACCAGCAGATGGATGGATGCAAGGGGAGGCACAGACTCCATGGCAGGGGTGCAAGTACTCACACAAGTAGAGTTGATGCCTGGGGAAACAGGGAGGTAGATGGAGTGTGGGGAGATGGACAAAGCATGTCTGAAGAGAAGTGCCTGGAGCTAAGACAGTGATACACAGGGCAGACAGATGCAGAGAGGGAGATGGAAGCAGAGGAAGTGTTTGCCCATCTCCAGAGAATGGCTCAAAGGACCCTGGGATACACAGTGCCCAAGCAGAGGACCTGCAAAGTGAGCAGCAGGCAGTGGGATCCCCAGCAGCTCCACCAGGAGCTCAGCACGGCTCTGCTCCTTGCTCAGGACAGCTCGGTCCCTGCTGGACTATCCAGTCAGGTCTCCCTCTTCCCTGGGACAGCCAAAAGCTGGGTCCCTAGGAGGAGCAAGGAGCTTGGAACCTCGATGACAGAAATGAGCCTTGGAGGAGGATGCTGGAGGAAGGACTGCAGCTGCCTTACGGAGTAGCCAGGACTTGTGGAGAAGGGTTACTCCACCTCTGCTCCCCCAAATCCTGCCAGTCTGCTGCAGGTACAGGGACAGAAGCAGCTCTCGGGGGTCACGGGCAGACTTCCTCAGCTCAGTGCTCACCCAGCTCTGGAGAAAGGGCTGAGCCCCAGGGTCCCAGCTGAATTACAGCTCACTCAGGGGGAAAGAGGAGCTGTCAGGGTCAGGCTGCCGCTTTCTTCAGCTTCCCGAGGGTGTTTATACCCAGCTCACCACTTCCATGGGTGATATGTGGGTCTGCCCCAGTGCAAATCCATAGTGACTCCGACAGGGAGAGTGGAGATGGGGGGAGAGCAGAGAAGAGAGCAGAAGGGGATGCATTCCTCCAAAGCTCCTGCACAGGAGAGGAAATGCTCTGCCCGGCTCCTGTACTCACTGACACAAGAAGCTAAGCAGGTCTGCAGCTACCTCCAGCCCCAAGCCCATCAGCTCCTACCCCAAGCACTGCAAAGACCTTGTCCCCTGCCTGTCCTGAGCCAGCCATAGCGCTTGCCACCTCCTCCCAGGGAATCCCGGGGTGGGGGAGAACTTATGATCCTTCTCCCCACCGCACAGCAGGGAAACTGAGGCAGGGACCCTTGTCTAGGGGCTCGAGAGTGGAGGGCAGGTCCTTCTGCCTCTTGCTCCACCCAGGGCTCAGGAGGAAGAGGGACCGGCAAGGAGCTGTCACTGTCACCCTGCCTAGGAGGACACAGCGCTCCCCCCCAGCTCTCTTCCCCCTTGAAATCTGGATTTAAACTTGATTTCACGGTGACAAGCCCCCGGGTCACAGGCTGCAGCGGCTGCTGCTTTAATTAATACAAGTCCCAACGTTAACAAATTATATTTAAAGGGGTTGGAGGGAGGGGGAAGGGCGGGGGACCCCCCCTACTCACATCAGCACCAGGGTTAACCCCTGGCTGCCTGCAGCGCACAAGTTTGGGAGCGGGCGGAGGGGAGCTGCCAGTCACCCGGGGGAGATGGAGGCGGACAGGGGTGGTGAGTGCTGGGGGGCTGTTTTCTGGAAGGCAGGCGGCCCCCCTCTTATCCCCTCCTCGCCTTTAGGATCGGCGGAGCCGAGGAGGGGACGCAGGTGGATCCCCCGCTTAGGGTGCGGAGCCCAAAGGCACCCACTCCGTGGGCACCGTCCCCCACGACAGCGGCATCCCCGCTGGCATCCCCCCGGCCTCGGCGGGAGCCCCCGGCAGCGAGGCTCGTCCTCCATGCGGGGAGAGCGGGGAAACTGAGGCAGGCAGGGCGGGCGCTGGGGCGGCTCCGGCCGGGGAGGACGGGGGACAACCCGGAGCGGGGAGAGCCGCGCATCCCGCCGGGACGCGGGGAAGGCGGATGGGGGGCTAGAGGATGGGAGGCTAGAGGATTGGGGGGCAGCGGCTCTGACAGCCCCTTGAGCAGGGTGTCCGTAGCCGTGCGGGGCCGGGCCGGGTCGGCGGGACCCGCATGGACCCCCCGGGCTGCCCGCCCCCTGTGCGGGGCTGGGCGCGGCGGCTTCCCGACGCCCTCCCCGTGGGGCCGGGGCGCTCGGCGGC
>VYZX01028357.1:61691-80646 GCA_013401335.1 Brachypteracias leptosomus | reverse complement strand
CACCCTCCCACTGCCTCCCACCCTCCTGCTGCTGAAACCTCCCACCTCACCCCAAAGCGAGCCAGCATGGTGAACCCCCCTTTCCAACCTGATTTCCCTCTGCCCCTATTGCTGGAAGGGGAAACTGAGGCACGAAGAGGAGCTGCGACTCTGCCAAGGTGTTGTCACCCCTTCGGCTGCCCCAGCCACAGCCTGAGCCCAGTCCCAGTGATGCAGAGGGAACGGGAGTTACGGGTGCTTCTGGTGCAGCCCCTGTGCTCTGGATGATGTCCTTGCTGCCATAGAACTCCTAAGAGCCATAATCACCAGCTTTTCCAGCTCAGCTCATGGTCATGGAGCCTCCAGTACGTCCCAGTCTGGTTCCCAGCCAAAATCATAGACCAAGGAGCCTTGCACAAGTCCTTATCTCCCCCTTGGACATAGGGGTGGTGTGGAGCAGGGCTTCTCCTGGCCCTTACCAGCTTAAAGGGAGCCAGTGGGATCCCAGTTTACAGGTTGCTGATGGAGAGGGGCTGGCAGAGCCACGCGGCGAGGAAGAGAATGATCAGTCCTCACAAACATCACCCACATCTGCTGTGGAAAAACATCTCCTTTGATCCTTATGGTCCTGAAACCCCAAGGGAGAGTGGCAATTGTGCCGTGCCAGCTTCACATGGGACCAGTCAGACCTGCACAGGGCATTCCTGGGTGGCAAAGGGGACCCTGCTCTGGGGTTTGCCACCCAGCCAGGTTCCTATCCCAGCCCCTGGATGTCTTCAGGAGGAGGATGCAGGATGCCAGGGCATCCAACCCATCGCCCTGAGCACATGGGCACTTCTCCACCTGCTTGGAGAGGTGAGAGCCATGCGATGCCAGCCCTGCAGAGCCAAGCTCCATCCCTGGAGGGACAGGTCACCCCGCATCCAACACATGACAGCCCTGCAAGGAAATCAGCCCTGTTGAGATCCCATCTCTTTCCAAGCCATGCAAACAGGTTGAGAGGGGGGATGCAGATGGATTTTTCCCCCATGTAGCTTTCCCTTCATCCCACGCAGGCGCACGACGGGTACCCAGCCCCTCACCCGGGGCAATGCGTGGGTGCTGCCACTAACCGGGGCAGCCGGGTGTGGAAAGCAGAGCAGGAGGTTCATGGTGGGTGAGTAAGCAGCAAGTCACTGCCCTGGGGGGGCACGGCCAGGGCATGGCTGCCCAGCAGCACCAGGAGCACTGAGGGAGTGGGAAATGCCATGAGGAATAGGGGGACCCCATTCCTGCCCTCCTCCTTGGCAAGGTTGGGATACAAAGAGCTGGGATGCTGCCCCAAGGGAAGAGGGTTTGGTGTGGCGTGGGGTTAACCCGTGGACCTGCCAGCTGTAGGGTCATGCTGAGGCCGAGCACTCGTGGGCAGGAGCTGCCCAAGCTTGTGCTGTGGGTACCAGGGCAGATGGAGGGAGCACAACCCCGCAGATGGGTTCTGCCAAAGTAGTGTGCAAGCCCTAGAAGGGCTGGGATGAGAAGAAAGGGGTCCACTGGTCACTGCTTTCTTCCTCTGGGCACTCATAGAGGCTGGAGCTGGAGTGCATGAGGGGGATTTGAAGGGGTCAAGCCTCTGATGCTGAGCCCTCCAGCCTGAGGCTGGGCAGCCTGAGTGTCACCATGGGAGAGTGGAGGTGACCAGGAGCATGGGGTAAAGCTCAGTTCTTTGGGGAGGACACAAGTAGCTCAATTCTGGAGCTGGTGCCATCTCTAAAAGCACAAGGGAAACATTTTCACTTTGAAAAACCCAGCAGGTCAGTGGCTGCCCCATAAGAGGCTCAGGGAGATGCCACTGGGCAGGGGCTCCTGTGCCAGGAGGTGCTTTGATGCCATGGGTGCCAGGGGATAGATCCCCCTTGAGCTCCTCTGAAGGAGCCCCTTGAAAGCCTGGAGATGCTCTGCCCATGTGAACGTGAGGAAGGGGATGCAGGGCTGGTGTCCATCCCTCCAGGCCCCTCACACCCACAGCTGGAGTGGAGCACATCTCACTTGGGATGGTTTTCCTCCTTGCTCTCTCTTCCACCTCCCAACTGCTCTCGGCTGTGCCCACAGAGACATTGGGGCACTGGGGAAGACCAGCTTTGCTCAGCCCCATCCCCACAGCCCAACCACAAGCCAGCTGGGCTGAAATCCTGCCTTGAACCTGCTCAGGGCCCCTGAGACACCAGGTTTACTTGTCCCATATCCCTGTACCCTCTGGGAGTCTCCCTACCTGTCCTGATTGATTCCTCAATCACAAGGAGCCGGGTGAGGAACATGAAATGATGAGGGGAGGAGGAAGAAAGAGACTTTATAGGGTTGGTGGGAGCACAGGGAGTCTATTCCCTGCAGCCTGGCATGAACCAAGGGACCAGTAGCACCTGAATGACACATCTTCCCACTGGCACTGGCCATAGCCTGCTCCTGTCTGCCGTGGAAAAGTCCATGTGTCTGTCCCTCTGCCTCTTCTCAGACACAGGGACACAGGGGGTATGGGACAAGGGTGACTATATCCTCAGCGAGCCCTCTGGGGACACTCTACCCCCATGAGGATGCTCTTTCTCAGGCTACGATGCCATCAGCATGATATCACCGCTCATACATCACACCCGAACCTCTCTTTGTAGATGCAGCCTCCTGCCAGGATCCCAATGGGTGCAGTTACCGCCCAGGAGTGGCCAAGCCCATCTCTGTGCCTGGGCAGAGGGGACCACGTCCCCCAGCACCCAGCCTGGCTGCACCTCACCGTGCCACTCTCACAACACAGTTTGTCACCAGGGTGGGAAAAAAGCCACAACCAGGCAGCCCCTGGCACTGCACAGCCAAAGAACCCATGGGTGGGACAGCAGGGCCAGGGGAACACGTCACCTTGGCTGAGCACCCAAGGGTGCCTAGAGATGCACACGCAAAGCCGTGACACCAAAGTCCACAGCATCAGTGACAGGGACAGCAAGGAACAGCTCTACCAATGCCACCAGCCCTGGGCCTTCCAGGAGCCCTGGCACAACACACGGCTGCACCCCTGACCCCCTCTCACCACAAGCAAACCCCATAGACACCAGTGCTCCCCAGCCCTGGGAGAGGGGATGGATACCAGGAGCAGGAGCGTGGGAAGACGCCTCTATTGAGCTGGCTCAAAGGGTTGGGAAACTCCTGGACCTCTCTCCCCTGCATGGAAAGAGCTCCCTGGAAATGAGGGATGACCTGGAGATCCCAAGTTCTGAGGGAGCAGTTTGGGAACCAGTTGGCTGCTCTGGTGCCCAGGACCAGCATGTCCATTTGGTGGTGCTGGTGGCTTCATCCACACATCACCTCCTCCCAGCTGGCTGGCTCCGGAGCCAAGCCGGGAGCATTCTGGTGATCCCCCCAGAGCCCAGCACAGCTGAGTTATTATTCTTAAATTAAAGGTTCCTTTTCTTCTTCTTTTTGACGAGAAGAATAAACAAGTTTGACCCCTTGCTCTCCTCTGCCAAATCCTGCTAATCTCCCCAGGTTGGCGCTGCCAGCACACACACGACACGGGCACGGCACCAGCAGGACCCAGCTCTGAGCAGCCAGGGTGGGGGGCAGCATTACCTCAGCACCCTGCTCTTGCTGCTGGCATCTCTCTGCTCCCCATTGAAGGCAAAATAAGCTCCCATTTCACTCCTGTCCACTCCAGCCATGGGCAGGATGGCACCGATGCCCCCAGAGTTGGGGCATGAGCTTGGGGGTGAGGGCTCATCAAGTATGATGAGGGTGGGGCAGAGAAAGCAGGGAGAGCTGTGTGTGCAGGGCAGTGAGCTGAGAATTATCCAGAGAAAACCAGCAGCAGAAGGGACTGTGACCCAAGATGGCACAACTACCCTGAGGGGAGTGGTGAGGAGCAGGAGGACCCTCCACAAGCTCACCCAACCTCCATCTCCCTTCCTCTAGTGAAAAATCCAAAGCAAGCCCCTCTCGGACCTGCTTGAACCCCTTCCTCAGTAGCAAACACAGCTCTGGGGCCAAGCTCTCAGCTGGTGTACAACCCACTGTAACAACACCATTTATACCCAGCAAGCTCCCTCCCTTTCACCCTGCACCCCTGCAGCCAGGGCTAGGGAAAGGGATGGAGCCACGGAATAAATCAGTGTTGGGCAGGCAGGGGATGGGGAAGGGCAAGGCTTAGGGAGAGCTTTATTTTAGGGGTCAAAAGAGTGTGACAACGTGGAGACGAATAGCCTCAGATAATGAATGATAGCCCGGACGGCACGCCGGGGAGCTGGAATCTAAGCACTTAAAACCGGATAAAGACAGGCTGGGTGAAATTCTTAATAGATTTAAATAGTTCATGTTTCGACAGATACCTGGGCTTTCCAAGGCTGGGTCCCAGCTCTGCGCCTGTAATGAATCCCCCACCCCCTCCGATACCCTGCGAGGCACCGTCTCTGCCTTTGATGAAGGCACCACTACAAACAGGGGTTTTGTCCCCGCCGCGTCCAGGCCACCGCTCGGGAGGGGACACCATCGGGACCCTCGGGCTTTTAATTAAAGTTGACTTATTGGAGGGGTCTGGAGGCCCCTACCCCGCCTTCCCCACCCCTCCGGCACACAACCCTCCCAGGCTGTGGGCTTGGGGTGTGGGGAGGGAGGCTGCAGCTCTCTGCACAGGACCTGGGTGCCACATACCCTTGGGGGTCCCTCAGCCTCCTCTCCTGAACCCCTACAGCCTTGGGGTGCCCTGGATCTGGATCTGCCTGGCCAGGAGCAGCAGTGCCCACCCACGGGGTGTCCTGGCTGCAGGGGACACTGTTGTCCCCACGCCGGGGTACAGGGACCACCCCCCCGAGAGCCAGGGACCCGGCGCCCACCCCGGGATGTCCTACTCACCACCAGAGCCCGATGATGTTGGCGGGGCAGAGGAGGATGAAGAAGAGCCCCAGCTGGGTCCGGGAGGAAGGCAGCATCCTGCCAGGGCTGAGGGGAGCGCCGAGCCCCCTCCGCGCCCCCCGTGGGGAGCTGGGCAGCCCCGAGGGTCCGGCCGGGGCCCCGGCGGGTGGGTGCCCGCTGCCTCCCTCCGCCGGGCCGGGGCGGGCGGGCACCGGGGCCGGGCCGGGCTGGGGCTGGGCTGGGCACGCACCTCCGGACGGCTGGAGCGCGGCGCGGAGCCTGCTCGGGAGAAGGAGAAGGAGAAGGAGGAGGAGGAGGGACGGGGCTGCGAAAGCATCTGCCTCCGACAGGGAAACCGGAGCCCGGGGGGACGGACAGGGCGGGCCGGGCGGGGGGACTCGTGGGTGCCAAGCTCGGCTCCCGGCGCGCAGCCACGGCCACGGCGTGGGCACGGCCACGGCCACGGGCACCCTCCGGCAGCGGCACGGTAGCCGCAGCCCTCCCGGCCCCGCGTTCCGCTGCCCAGCTTGGACGGGCACCCCCTTTTTAGCAGGGGGTTGGCTGGCACAGCCCGGTCCCCCGCAGCCCCGGGGACCTGGCACGGCCCCGCCTGGCACAGCCCCACCTGGCACAGCCGGGCTCTGTCTTGCGGCCCTTGCGGAAGCCTGCCTGGCACAGCCCTGCCTGGCTCTGCTCGGGGTCCTGGTTCCAGCACTGCCAAACCTGACCCAGCACCGAGGTTCCCCCTGGCACCTGCCTGACCCTGACACCCCTGGTGTGGCCTTGCCCAAGCCTGGCACCCCTGCCTTGCCCCCCAGCAGAACCCTGCCTGACCCCTGTCCCTGTCCTGAGTCTGCCTGGCACAAGCCTGGCTCCGTGACCCCGCCTGCCCTCAGACCACTCTGCCTTGCCTGGGCATGCTGAGGGAATGACCTCTCCCAGGCATCTCCCAGCACTTGGCTCCAGCTCCTCTGGGAGACATCCCTGGGGGAAAAGGACACGCAGATGGGTCACAGGAGCAAGTCCTAGGAGCAAAGACCTTAGGAGAAGAGTGAGGAGCAGGATGACTTGTTCAAGGTGGTCTCACCTCAGGTGCAGTCGGGTCCCAGGAGGGAGACAGCCCCCAGCACCAGGTTGCAGCAGGAGGTGCCCAGGCCAGGATGAAGCTGGGGGGCCTTGGAGGTAGCAGGGGGTCACACCAGGGCTGGGCAGCTGGGGACAGGAGAAGCCAATGCCCACAGGGCATCCCAATTTTCTGCCCCCCCGAGCAGGCTCAGGAATGGTTTCCCAAGGGCCCTGGCGCTCTGTTTCCTCTTGCACCATCTGTGACTCACAGCAGAGTTTGGGGATGCAGCTCTCAGCCCTGCAACATCGGGACCGTGGATCCTGGGGCTGGGACAGCTGCCCTGGGGGGTCCTGATTCTCCTCTGCACCCACCTCCACTAACCACCCAGCCAGCCCACTGGGTTACCTCGAGGGTAATGGGGAGTCTGCCACCAGTGATGGGCAAAGCAGAGCACCCTTGCTGCTGGTGAGCTCAGCCCTCCCTTCACCAGTGATCTGAGCCCTGTCTCCCTTCCTGGGAGGGTGCTACCACCCATCCCCTGCCCACCTCTAGCCCCTGGCTTGCCCATCCCTGCTCCCCTTGTCCCCATCACTAGTAGCTTCTCCCCTTCACCCAGGCACCTCTGCACCCCACCAGCAGCATTTGGCGGTGAATGACTCAGGTTTTATCTGTGGCTTGGCATGATTCTCCTCTCCCTCCTGGGTACAGGAGGTAAGAGACTCCCATGACCTCTGGAGGATTCCCACCTGCTCCTTCCCTGCCCTCCCACGCAGCGACTGGGCTCCCAGTCTGCACCCTTGGGGTGCTGACTGGGATTGAGCTGTCCTGGCCACAGCATGGACACATGGGGGCCTTTCCTGAGCTGGGAACCAGCACCATAACCAGTGCATGTCTTTTGTTTTCATCCACCAGACTTCATCCTACCTGCCCTTTGGGAGCCCCATCGCCTTGAATCTAGGGAGGAAGGCAGCAACGGGCATCTCCTAAGGAGGGGACACCCCTGCCAAGGCTGAGGGCAGCCTGACACCGTGCCCAGGGCCCCCGTCCCTGCAGGCACAGCTCCACGGCTGCTCACTGCAGCTCACAGCTCATCTGCCGGCGTGTTGAAAGTGTCTGTTGTCCCCCCTCCCTGAGCGCCCGGCCTCCTCACAAAGGAGCGTGGGGCAGGTGAGAAGCCTTTATCTGATTTCCTAAGGGCAGAAAAATCCCTTTGATTTTGCCCCGAAGAGGGGGGCGGGAGGAGGGGGAGCCCCATCCCGGCGAGCAGGTGCGGCTGGCGCACAGCAACTCGCCTTATCATGTCCCAGCTCCGGGCAAGGCAGGAGGGGGCTGAGGGGGTTGTGGTGCCCCCAGCACTTATATGGGAGCTGGCCCCATTGCCTGGGTCCTGCGGTGAACCCCTTCACCAGGAGCTGCTGGGGCTGGATGGGCAAAGGCAGGTTCCTTGCATTGTGCCCTACACTAGGAGGCTCAGACCAGGGGGATGCCCAGGGTTTGCCCCTGTTCCTCAGCTTTTCTCCCCATTAAAAATCCCCCTTTAACAAGGGGGAAACTGAGGCACAGAGATGCCGAGACCTGCTTAAGCAGCTGAGGGGTGTGCCTGCTCCCCCTCTCAGGGATTTGCTCACCCCTTCTTCTTCAACAAGGCCCAAAGGGCCACATCCTTCAGGGGACAGGACCACAGTGGTGACAGAGCCAGGGCTATGGGAGTCGGGAATGCCACCACCACCACCACCCCAAGCAGCCTTCTCCACCACAGCTGATCCTTTGTCTCTGCCTTCCCTTGCTTCTTGCAGCTCACTCACTCCCCCCCCTCCTTGGCTTTTGTGTTATTACAAATTATAAAACAATTTTTTCCTGCCGTCCTGCATTCTTCTGCCTCCTGCAAGAATTTTAATGTATTTATTTTTGCTATCAGGGGAAAGCGCCGTGTTCCTCAGCCACCCCCGGGCAGCCCCAGCTCTGCTTGGCCACTGATGGAAATTAATGATGGGGGGGGATGCAGGGGGAGAGCAGACACCCCTGCACCCCTGCAGCAGAGAGGTGGGGGGGTGGTCTCCCCAGTGGCAAGGTCTGAGTGTGGAGGATGGAGAGCCAAGCTGTGGTGGGGGTTGATCCCTAGGAGATGCTACTGATTATGGACTGGGGCGGGGGCTGCTGTTGGGTGGCTGGGCAGGGCCAAGGGGTGCTTTGAGGTCCAGCTGCAGAGTGCTGTGATAGGGAACCATGGCCCCGTATAGCTTTGGGCTTCCCCTGGGGAAAAGGAGACCTCCCCAGACACCAACCCACCCTGCCCTATCTGACAGCATCCCCAGTGGTCCCTATCCTGCACCTGGAACAAAGCACCCCCAGAGTCCCCCATCCTGCTCGGGGACTTATCCCCCACCACCGACCTCCCTCCTGCCCCTAAGCTGGTGGCACCACACTGCGCTGAGCTCCATCTCCCCACCGCATGGCCCCAGGGGCAAGGGATGGAGGTGGCCCTCTCCCCCAAGTTCCCCTGTCCTGCAGCCCCAAAGTTAGGGGGGCTCTGGCTGCCGGGAGGGAGTAGAAAGGGGGGGAGGAAGGAATGGGCCTTTCCCGCTGTGGGGAAAGCGTGGAGATTTCCAACCCAAACACCCCGGCGCTCAGCAGCCGCATATTTTCCCAGCATCCCTCCCCTCCTTTTATTCCCGAGGACACTGGCGATCAAACCCAGGTTGGCCCCATCTCCTGCTCCTGCAGTGAGGTCATCGAGCCGTGTTTGTGACATCCCGGTGTCTCCATGGCAGCGCGCCGTGATGTCATAAACCCGGGGTTGCGACCTCACGGCGGGAGGAGAATGATCTTATTAAAACAACATGGTCCCCATCCGCTGCCAGGGAACTCCAGGGCAGGGGAACGGCTCATGGAGGGCTGGTGGCAGCTGAGGGGATGCTGAGGACAGAGCCCTCCTTGGGGGTTGTGTCACCAATGAGAGCTGGTGGTGACACAGGTCACGACCCGGTGCCCAAAGCCCCCAGGGCTGAGCTCTCCCAGCAATGCAAACACACAAGTGCTGGAGTGACGGTGAATTTGGGGACAGCCATGCCAGGGCTCACTGCTCGGGGGTCTCCTCGGCTTGGCCACCTCCAGGGCCAAGTGCCTGGGGCCTTATCGGGGTGCAGAGAGCCCTTTCATGTCGGGCTGGCGGGCGGCAAGCAGAGCTGACGAGGACCTGTCCCCAGATCAGAGCCACGCGGCGCTGACAGGACCTGCTCTTAAATTAGACAGGTCACCCATCTCCCCCTCCCCTGCCCTGGCTGGCACTCCCAGTCCCTGCCCCGTGGCTGGACACAGCCTGAGACATCCCTGCCCTTCATGTTCAGGGTGTCCAGTGTGTCCTACACAAACCCAAAGAGGACTGTTGGGTAGCTGGACACCACTCGGGCACCAGTAGACAGGGGATGGATGGATGGATGGATGGATGGATGGATGGATGGATGGATGGATGGATGGGTGGGTGGCTCACTCGATGGACAGGCCAGGTACGTGTGGGGATGGGTGGGAAGAGTGATGCACGTGTTTGTTGACGGATGGATGGGTGAGTTCACAGACAGCTCAGTAGATGGATGGAGAGGTGGCTGTGAGGTAGAAAGCTGCATGCACGGATGGATGGATGGATGGGTGGATGGATGGATGGATGGATGCCCCTAGCATTCCTTAGTGAGCTCCTGTGGCTCTGGACATTGTTGCTCTTTCCCAACAACCTGTTTCAGCCAGCAGCAGCAAAGGCTCAGCTCCGTCCTGGGAAAGAAGGGAACATCCATATACCAAGGGGAGAAAAATCTGCCTTTCTCTCTGCACAACAACTCGAGGGCCTGATCTTGTGCTGCTGCAGCCTCACACCCTCTCTGCTAGCACAGGATCCTCTCTCCACTGCCCAGAGGGGAAACTGAGGCCAGGGGTGGCTGCCTTGCAGTGCAGTGAAGCTGAAACCACCCCTCTCCAGGCAGCCCTGGCTCCGTGACCAGTCCTGCTCCCTGCACGTCCGTCTGTCCGGCCATGGGAAGGACACACGCTGCTTGGGCTGAGAGCACTGCTGCTGGTAGGGGGTGTCCTTGGGCCCCCGCGGGCTGTAAACATGATGTCATGTGGCAGTGTACACAGCCCGCTCTGTGCACGGGTCCCCGAATGGGCTGCACAAGTTCTGCGTGGGAGGCATCCACCGTGGCCCACCGCCAAGGGAACTGCAGCCCAGAGATAAAATCAGGTTTGCTCCGGGCTGCAGCAAACAGCTTGTTGCAGGAGTAAGGGATGGGGAGAGTGGCTGGAAATGGGGACACCTTCCTGCCTCGGAGGGCTTGGGGGAAGGGGGGGACACCCCAGCAGATCCAGGCGCTGGTCTCGCCGGTCCCTTGGTGTCTACTTGACTTAGAATAACTCTGTAGGCACTTGAAGTCACTAATCAGCCAGGACCACTTGAAGGCAGCCCCGGGGCCGCCTCCTGTCTCCCGATAACGGGCTGCCAGCCCCGGGGCTCGCTCCGGCATCCCCCTCCCAGCTCCCAGGGAAAAGGTCCTGGCCCGGAGCAGAGCTCGCTGCTGGGTGAGCCCTGCGTGGTGTGTGAGGGGATACAACCATGGTTGGTTGTTTACCTCTTGTTTCACATGCTTTGTGCTGTCCTCAAGCCCCTGGCCAGTTCCGACGGAGGGAAACAAAGTGATGGGGACCTTTGAGAGAGGGACAAGAGGGTGTCACTTGAACTATCTCTGTAGAAGAGCAGCTGCATCCAGGTCTGGGAGCTGTTCCCATCCCTCTGGATCTCCCCATGTCCCCCCTGCACAGCCCCACTGGCCCCAGCATGGCTCGTGAGTCAGGCAGTGACAGTGTCGTGACACAGACCTCGTGTGATGGGCCATCACCAGTTAAATACTGTGGGTTATTTACAGTCCCTGGGACCCCAGGGCTCTGCCTTCTCACAGCCTGGGCTTTCCTGGGAGTGAGTCAGGGGATGCCCTCCCCTGGGACACCCTGCTCCCCCCCTGGCTGTGGGAGAGCAAATGGGGCTTAGTGGATACATCCCTGGGAAAAGTTTCCAGCTCCTGGGTGACACAGCACAAGTCACGCAAAGAAGCTGTCACTCTGTCCCAGCAGCCAGGGCTCTCCAGATTGAGGGCAGCACTCCGTGAGCAGTGTGTGGTGGATGGGTTGAGGGGCAGAGCAGTGAGGAGGTCCTGGGGTGCCTTTCTCTGTACCCACAGCTCCCACCAGTTAGGTGAGGTCAGGCCTGAGGATGCAGCCGTGGGACAAGTGGAGTCACAGCATCCCTGAGGCAGACTCAGAGAATCATAGAATGATTTGGGTTGGAAGGGACCTCCAAAGGTCATCTAGTCCAAGCCCCCTACAAGAAGCAGGGACAGCTCTAACTAGGGCAGGTTGCTCAGAGCCTCATGAAGCCTCACCTTAAATATCTCCAGGGATGGGGCAGAAGGACACATAGGATGGGACCTGCCACCCCAATCTCCTCATCCTCATGGACAAACGCAGCATTTGCTCCCCTGCCTCTGCCCCACTTATCACCAAGCTGGGACCAGGGCTGGCCTCACGCTGGGGGGGGACTTCCCTGGAGCTGACGGTGCCCCCGGCTCCCCGAGGCATCCTCCGGCCGCGGATGTGTCATGGCCCAGCCGCTTCCTTTTGGAAGTCCCCGCCGGACAGCTCTGGAGGGGTCTGACTCACCCGACCCCCCCCCTTCCCTTCTTCCTGCACCGCCTCCCCCACAGCCCTGGCACCGGCCCCGGGAGCCCCGGGAACCCCGAGCCGGCCCCGCAGCCGCCGCCGCCCGCGGTCCGAGGGCGGGGAGCACAGCCTAGCGGCGGGAGCTGGAAGGACCGGGGGTGCCGGTGACCCCCCTCCTCGTCCCGGTAGGGCTGCGGTGGTAAAGCTTGCCCTTCCACAAGGCCAAGTGCAAAGTCCTGCCCCCGGGTCGGGGAAACCCCCAGTACAGGTTGGGGGAGGAAGGAAGGAAGGAAAGCAGCCCTCTGGAGGAGGACTTGGGGATGCTGGTGAGTGAAAGGTAGTATATGAGCACTTGCAGCCCAGAAAGCTGATGCCATCAGGGACTGTAAAGCAAGAAGTGTGACCAGCAGGGTGAGGGAGGTGATTCTTCCCCTCCAGACAGCTCTGGTGAGATCCCACAGGTATGGGGTGGTCCTCAGTACAAGAGAGGCGTAGACCTGTTAGAGTGGGTCCAGAGGAGAGCCACAAAGATGATCCGAGGGCTGGAGCACCTCTCCTGTGAAGACAGGATGAGAGAGTTGGGGTTGCTCAGCCTGGAGAAGAGAAGGCTCCAGGGAGAACTTATTGCAGCCTTCTGATATATAAAGGGGCTTATAAGAGAGATTTTTCACCAGGGCCTGTAGTTTTTACTGGTTTTGCAAGAGATAACAGTTTCAAACTAAAAGAGGTGGTGGAATCTCATCCCCTGGCAAGGGGAAAGGAGCCCACAGCAGGCTGGGGGGGAGGGCTGAGGCATCCCCTGCACCGGGCAGAGAGGGTCGCAGGGGACCAGGCTCGAAAGCCCCGAGCAGGGTTGGGGTCTGGGCTCTCCCATTGCCCCCAGCTCCGGGCCGGGCTGGGGCAGGGCGAGCTGTGGAGCTGGCTGTGAACAGCCATGAGATGGCGGCAGGAGCTCACTCTTGGCCGTCCCAGCCTGGGGTGCCTCTCTGGTGCCCGCATCCTGCACCGCCAGCCCCACACCCGCTGGCAGGGACCACATCGGGCATCAGCCTGGAAGCCCAGCTTGGGACATCCCTTGTCCCCCAGTGAGGCAGGACTGAGGGGACAACAGCCACTCGCACAGCTCTGAGGTGTCTGCCCAAGCTGGGGACAAAACCCTGAAACCTCCAGGACCTTGAACCCACCACCCGATAAGGGTGGTTAATGATCAATGCTGGGATGTCCTATCCAGTGGCACGGTGCTGGCTGCCATAGGAGTGACACCTGCACCTGGTGGCAGTGCCAGGCTGGCCAGAGGGGACATGTCCTTCCCCCCATGGCTCTGGACACTGCTGAAGCAGGGCTGGAGAGCAGGGCCTGCAGCGGGTTGGGCAGGAGCTGATGCCATGCTCTCTCTGCTTGAAGACAAACCAAGCCCACCTCTGGTTGGGATGCCAGCAGCCACACTGGGCATGCTGGGGTCTCCCCAGCTGGCAGAGGAAGCACTGAGAGAGGGCAGCCTGCACCCAGCTCCCAGGGCACCATCTTGCACTGCAAGGGGACAAGGCAGCTGCAGGGAATGGAGTAGGGCAGGAGGGCTCAGGCCAGGAGGGGCTGAGGAGCTTTGGGGTTGAAGAGCAGGCCCAGTGGTGAGCCTGGTGGTGCTGCTGCAGGGTGTGCAGGGGCTGGGATGCTGTACCCAGTGCTAGAATGTGGTACCAGAGCTGGCACATGGTACACAGTGCCTGGTACTAGTGCCCAGTGAGCAGTACCCAGTGCCCAGTGCTGGTACCAGTGTTGCTGCCCCACACAACATCATGCCCAGGATGCTGTACCTCCCGTGCCGTGCCAGTGCTGGCTGCCAGGTGCCTGGCACACGGTGCCACTGTGCAGAGCACAGCGTGTGGCACCCAGTGCCTGGTACGTGGCACTGGGTACTGCTGATGCCAGCTGCCGGTACCTAGCACCTGGTGCATGGTGTGTGATGCCAGAGAGGGGTGCCCGGTGTGCAATGTTTGGTGGTACCCGGTGTGCCATAACCAGTACCCATACACCGCAGCCGGTATCCATGGCCCGGTAGCAGGTGCACAGAAACTGGCACAAGGTGCCCGGTACCCACCACCCGGTGCCCGCTCCCCGCTGCGCAGCACCCGTTCCCCGGTACCCAACGCACAGCAGCCGGCACCGGGGCCGGTCCCCGATGCGCAGCTCCCAGTGCGCGATGCTCAGCTCTCCGGTGCGCCGCTCCTGGTGCCGGTGCCCGGTTGCCGCCTCCGCACCGCCCCCCGCACCGCCTCCGGTGCCGCCCNGGGTGGTGGGGAGCACCCCCTGCACCGGGGGGCGATGCCAGCACAGAACCGGGTGGCCCCGGGTGTGTCCTGCCAGCCCCAGCATGCCCGAGCTGGCCGGGCAGCCGAGGGCAAAGGTTTGGGGGGGGGGCTCCTGGGGTGCTGGCACCCCCGGGAACCTGAGCTGTCCCGGCCGTGACAAGCTGGAGGTGCCTTGGTTTTGGGGAGCAGGCAGGTGTTTGGGCAGATGGTACCCAGGCAGGCAGGGAGAGGCAGGCAGAGGTGCTTGTTTTCTAAAGCCAACACTTCCTCATACGTCGGATGAAGCAAGCGATGGGCTTGGCTGGCAGAGGGCCAGGCGGCATCTTCTAGCGCCCTGGAGCTCTGACCGGC
Source organism: Brachypteracias leptosomus (assembly GCA_013401335.1). Taxonomy (NCBI): domain Eukaryota; kingdom Metazoa; phylum Chordata; class Aves; order Coraciiformes; family Brachypteraciidae; genus Brachypteracias; species Brachypteracias leptosomus. The sequence continues at coordinate 66,375 of VYZX01028357.1, read as the reverse complement.
CGGAGGAGTGAGCACAGTCAGGCCTCCCTGGCTCCTCAGAGCACCGGGCACTGCTGTTCAGAGCAGGGGCTGTCACACGGCAGTGGGGTCTCAGGGACACGGCAGCTCCCTGCTGCTCCCTCCTGCCCTTGGGACTCCAAGCACAGCCCGGCTTTGGGGACAGATGTCCACGTGCTCCGGAGGTGCCTTTCCCCAAATTCCAGCAGCTCCAGCTTCTCCCAGCCCTGCCCACCCAGGCCTGTGCTGTGTCAGGCTACCAGCTGGCACCAGTGGGCAGGCTCCAACCCTGACCACAGCTGCCCCACGGCCCCACGCAGCGTGTTCTCCAGCGGGCGAGCTGCCTGCGGCACCGGGGCGGCCATCCCTCCATCCCTCCCCCTCCTGCTGCCACCACCACGCGTGAGGAACATCTCCCCGCGGTGACGAATCCAGCTGAATCCGGGCGCAGGCTGCGCTGCAGGCAGTCACCAAGGGAGATTGTACCACGTGCATCCCCGCAGCCACGGGGAACGGGGAACGGGGCTTCCCTACCAGGTCCCCCACAGCCCCCCGGGCTCGGCCCCACTTCGCAGGAGCTCTGGCAGTGCCTGGGTGGGATGGAAAGAACCCCTGGATGTGGTCCTGTGCAGAGCCGCTTGTAAAGGGGTGCCCGGGTGCGCCTGAGGGATGCACTCGGGGTCATGGTTCTCCCCAGCATCACACCCTTGGGTGCAGCTGAGGAGGGAGGGGCTGTGATTGCCAGAGCCCAGGGCAGAGCTGATGCTGGTGGATGTCCTTAGGCAGCCTGTGAGTTGGTGGCCCCAGGGCCGTGCCCTGGGAGAAGCAGCCTGTCCTGGGAACAGCCCAGTCCTGCCCCAACCTGGCGCTGCCCTCCCACTGCTGATCATTAACCAACCCTGTCAGGTTCAAGGACCCACGCAAGGACTGTTGTCACCAGGTTGAGCAGAGTTGGGGACATGTTGAAAGCAGAAGAGCCTGGATGCACCAACAGCCACCGCAATGGCCCTGCAACTCAGCAGAGCCATTGTCCTGTCCCCACTGCCCCCTCTTGGTCATACTTCCCCAAAAGACTCACCAGGCTGACTGTGCATCTCTGGGGTGGGTGAGGGATGTGCCAGCCTGTGCCAAGGGTCGGTGCCTGGTGTGCTTAGTGCTGGAGACACCAGCCCAAGTCACCTGCAGAGTGCTTCAAGGGTGGTGCCAGCTTGTGGTGTCAGAGACAGATGCTGAGGGTCCCCTGGAATAGGTGCAGAACATGCTGGACACACAGACAGCAGCATCAGAGCAGGGAGGGCCGGATCCAGCCCCACCACTGAAGCTGTCCCATTCACCTGGTGATTGCAGGTGATGTCCCGCCGCCTTTACGGCCCTATCTGGAAATCAACCTTCGGGCATTACGAGAACATCAACATCGGGAGCCCGGTGGTGCTGGAGCAGCTGCTACGGCAGGAGGGCAAGTACCCGATGCGCAGCGACATGGCCCTGTGGAAGGAGCACCGGGACACCCGGCGCCTGCCCTACGGACCCTTCACCGAGTGAGTCCTGGCAGCTCCTGGCCCCCCCTCGGGTTTAGGGCACGAGTGGCACCTCGCTCCTGCAAGCAGCGTGTCCCTCCCACTCCCAAGCAGCAGGGCACGGCCATGGGGGTGGAAAGAGCCACCCCCGGGGGTGGGGAGATGCAGCCAGGGCTCGGGAAGCTGCTGCCAGCCCCCCCTGCCCAGCCGTGCCCCCGGTGCTGAGCCCCGTCCCCGCGCAGGGAAGGGGAGCGCTGGTACCGCCTGCGGCAGGTCCTCAACAAGCGGCTGCTGAAGCCCTCGGAGGCGGTGCTGTACGCCGACGCCATCGGGGAGGTGGTGTCGGACCTGATGGTGAGGCTGCGGGACGAGCGGAGCCGCAGCCCCTCGGGGGTGCTGGTGGGGGACGTGGCCAACCTGCTCTACCGCTTCGCCCTGGAAGGTAGGGGGGGGGGGTCCTCCCCTCCTCGCCCCTGCCCTGCTCTTCCCTTCCCCCGCCGGGGTCTGGATGAGGCGTTTCCTCCCCTCCCCAGGGATCTCCTATATCCTTTTCGAGACCCGCATCGGGTGCCTGAAGCAGCAGGTCCCCGCCGAGACCCAGCGCTTCATCGACTCCATCAACCTCATGTTCAAGAACTCCATCTTCGCCACCGTCCTGCCCCGATGGAGCCGCAAGGTCCTGCCCTTCTGGGACCGCTACCTGGACAGCTGGGACACCATCTTTGCCTTTGGTGAGTGGTGACAATGGGGGCTCCATCGTGGTGGGATCAGAGTCCTCATGGACCTTCTGAAGTGGGGCTGTCCCCATCCACGTGTCATTTTGGCCACCCTCAGCTCTGGGTCCTGCTCTCTGTCCCCGCAGGCAAGACCCTGATTGACCGAAAGATGGAGGAGCTGGAGGGGCAGGTGGAGGGGGGCAAGGAGGTGTCTGGCTACCTGAGCTACCTGCTGGCCAGTGGCAGGCTCAGCCTGGACGAGGTCTATGGCAGCGTGGCCGAGCTGCTGCTGGCCGGTGTGGACACGGTGAGAGCTGGGGAAAGCCACAGGGTCGTGATCAACCATGGTCCCCAACCCCTGCCAGTTCTGGGCTGGTGGTTGGGGGGGCTGATGCCCCACCCTGAGGCACAAACCCTCAGGGACTGGTCGGTAAGACCCTGTCCTTCTCTCCCCGCCCTGTTCCTTGCCTCAGGGCTCACTGCTCCTCACCCCTGGCTTCCCTGCACGCTGGAGCAGGGGGTCTCTGGTGCCACACTGGTGCCATGCTGGGCACAAGGCTGCTCGGGTATCAGTCCTCACTCCTCTTGGCCCTCTCCCAGACCTCCAACACGCTGTCCTGGGCCTTGTACCACCTCTCCCGGGACCTGGGCATCCAGGAGAGCCTGTACCAGGAGCTGAAAGCCGTCGTGCCTCCCAACCGCTTTCCTGGTGCTGAGGATATCCCCAAGATGCCGATGCTTCGGGCCGTTATCAAGGAGACACTGAGGTACAGCCCAGCCTTGCCCCTGCCCCAGGGGTCCAGGCACTTCCCCTTGCCCCAGGGGCAGGCTCTTCTTCCCCCCAGGCAGGGTGCAGGGCTGGATTTCAGTCCCTGGGGAGGAGAATGGAGCTGCCAAGCAGTGGGAGATGCCCCACCTTGTCCTGCCTGGGACTCCCTCCCTTTGGGGTCCCCAGATGAGTCGTGCTCCTCCACTAATTCTCCCCATATCTCAGGGTCTATCCCGTGGTGCCCACCAACGCCAGGGTCTTCTATGAGAAGGACATTGTCATTGGAGACTACCTCTTCCCCAAGAACGTGAGTAAGGGGGTGGGCCATGCTATGGGACCCCCACTGTGCTCAGTGGGGGGGAGTCATTAAGACCCGTCCCCATGCTTCTTGCCCCGCAGACCCTCTTCGTCCTGGCTCACTACGCCATGTCCCACGACGAGACCTATTTCCCTGAGCCTGAGAAGTTCCTGCCCCAGCGCTGGCTCCGGGGCCACGGCTCCCCCCACCACCCCTTCAGCTCCATCCCCTTTGGCTACGGGGTCCGTGCCTGCGTTGGTCGCCGCATCGCCGAGCTGGAGATGCACCTCGCCCTTGCCAGGGTGAGTAGAGACCCCCCCACACCCTGGCTGACTTGCCCCAAGCTGGGATGGGGACCCCCTGAGGAATTGCCACCCCCTCATTCTCCCCACAGATCATCCAGGCGTTCGAGGTGAGGCCGGACCCCCGTGGTGTGGAGGTGAAGTCCGTGTCCCGCATCGTCCTGGTGGCCGACAAGCCCATCAACCTGGAGTTCATCGCTCGCCCAGGGGCCCCCTGACTGTGTGCCCACCCCGCCAGCCCTGGGTGCTGAGCTGGGACCACCCCACGAGGAGGGGCAGGAATGTAAAGCCACCCCAGCACCCACCCCCTGCCCAGCTTGGGCTGGGGGGCTCCCAGCTCCACTGTGGGGAAGATTGAGGGCATCTCATCCCCCCCAGGGGCACTAGGATCCCCCTACCTCAAATGAGCAGGAGGCTTGGGGAACTGCTGTGCCTTTCACACGCCACAGGGGGTTGTGTCCCCCCATCATCCCACGCCCAACTGGGGCTGCACCGGGGACCAGGGAGCTCTGCTGGGGCAGGGGGGAAGTGGGGAGGGGGCTTGCAGCCGTTCAGTGTCTCCTTCGTCCCGTGTCCTTGTGTAGCTGCGCGTGGATCTGTGCCTGGAGCCAGGACCTCTGGGTCCTCTCTGAACAGTTGACCTTGGCCTCAGCCACTTCTCTGTGCCTCAGTTTCCCCCCTGCCTTCCAGGGGAGGGTCAGACGCTGGTGGGGGTCAGGGGCGATGTTGAGATTTGCTCCTGGTTCCAAGGGAAGGAGCCAGCCCTGGTCCCAGGAAAGCAGAGCAATAACACAGCACATCCATGGTGACGGGGAGGAGGCCCGTCACCACCCCGTGCTGGTATCACAGCCCCTGGCAGAGCCAGCTAGTGTGGAGGAGTGTGGAGAACCCAGGACCTTTCTCTTATCAGCTGTTGTTTCACTGAGATGCTGATAGGAGGTCAGGGGAATGGGGACAGGACTTGCTCCCAGGGGAGGATCAGCTCAGCTCCTCCCCTGCCAGTCCCCAGGGAGGGACATGGGGCTGATATCCAGGGGCTGCATCACTGCTTGCCCAGGCTCCTGGAGGGCTGGGCGATTGAACTC
>VYZX01028357.1:23289-58195 GCA_013401335.1 Brachypteracias leptosomus | reverse complement strand
CTGCCCCCCGTGCCCTCCCCCCCACACTCACCAGGGGCGAGCGGTAGTAGCGGTGGAGGATGTTGATGAAGTCGGTGATGGTGAGCATCCCTGCAGAGACACGTGGGGCTGGCAGCGCTGCCCTGGCTGCCGGGCAGGGGCAGGGGCTGAGGGGGGCCGCTGGCACTCACCCACAAAGCTCTGGGTCTTACTGTCCCAGAGCGGGGCGGCACGAACCCCGTTGGCCACCAGTGCCACAAAGGCTTTCTTGATCTGCTGGCAGAGCGGAGAGGAGGTGAGGGGGTGCCCAAGCTCACCCCCCGCCTGCCCGACCCCACTGATCCTTGGCTTTGTCACCTCCAGGGTGACGTCAAAGACAACGAGCTTGGAGCTGGTGGGGACGGCGTCGTAGCAGCAGTGGCTCCTCATGAAGTGCATGTAGACCTCAGCATCGGGGGTCTGAAACTCGCTCTCCGGGCCCAGCCCCAGGACCTCGTTGCCCAGAGTGAAGGTGACGGGTCTTGGGCTCCTCTGCCTGTCCTCTTCCTCCTCCTCTTCCTCCTCCTCCCCCTGCTCTTTGAGGCACAGGGCCTCCGGGAACCCTGTGGGCAAACCCACNGCGGCTTGAAGGAGCCCTGCAGGTACACCTCTGCCAAGGGAGAGAGGTGGAAGAGGGGGTCCCCCAGCCCCCTCACACAGCCCCACATCTCCAGGGACCACCTCCGTGCCCTGTGGGACATCCCCAGCCCAGCCAGCCCCATCACCCCTGGTTTTTACCTCTCCAGGTCTCAATCTTGTGCTCTTCCACCTCGTAGATCTGAACCTGAGGGTGGGGAGATGCCCTGGTCACAGTGGCCCCATGGGGAGACTGAGAGGACTCTGGGGTGCTCTGGCCCCCTTCCCCAGGCATCCCACCCTATCACCCGAAGAGCTGGGTGCCAGCAGAGGGGCACCAAACGGGCACTGGGCTGGGCCAGGGCATCCCCTGGTCATGGTGTAGTGATGGAGAGGTGACCACGAGAGGGAAGAGGTGACCAGGAGAGGGAAGAGGAGACCTGGATAAAGAAGAGGGGACCAGGAGAGGGAAGAAGGGAGCAGGAGACGGAAGAAGGGACCAGTGGAAGGAAGAGGAGACCAGGAGAAGGAAGAGGGGACCGGAAGAGAGAAGAAGGGACCAGGAGAGGGAAGAGGGGACCAGGAGAAGGAAAAGGGGACCAGGAGAGGGNGCAGTGGCTCCTCATGAAGTGCATGTAGACCTCAGCATCGGGGGTCTGAAACTCGCTCTCCGGGCCCAGCCCCAGGACCTCGTTGCCCAGAGTGAAGGTGACGGGTCTTGGGCTCCTCTGCCTGTCCTCTTCCTCCTCCTCTTCCTCCTCCTCCCCCTGCTCTTTGAGGCACAGGGCCTCCGGGAACCCTGCGGGCAAACCCACCCCAGCCCTGGCCCTTGAGCTGAGCTGCCCTCCTGCCCAGGGGGAGCGAGGGGATGCTGTGGGAGGGGGTGCTCCCCACAGACCCCCCCATTCCCCACTCCACAGGGGCAGCACTGCAGCTCTCCAGGCTGGGAGACACTGGGAGCTGCTGGGAAGGAGCTGAGGAGGGGGGTGATGAGGGGTTGCCAGCCACCCACCTTCCTCCTTAGGGTGGGCAGCAGCATCCAGCAGAGTCACCTGAGAGGGCACAAAGTGAGGGGGGGGGGTCAAAAGGAGCCAGCCCAGCCTCTCCCCCACCCATGGCTGCTGCCTGCACCCCCTCAGCTGCCTCAGCCCCCCCTCAGGCCATGCAGAGGGGACCATCCTTTCAGCTTGAGTTCAGCCCCCATCCCCCCGGGGAGCCCCCTGCCCACCCAGGGACCCCAGAGCGCACCACCCTCATCATGGCTCCAGCCCAGGGTCTGGGGGGGCAATGGAGGTCCCTGGGTCAGGACAGGGAATGGCAGGACCCCCCAGCTCCTCTCTCCACTGTGGGAGCTGAGCGTGTCCTGCAGCAGCTCCATGCCCATTCTCTCCCTCTCCCAACCCCAAGGTGTAAATCCTGGTCCTGCCTCCTCCCATGCCAGGAGTCCCCCCAGCCCCTCGGGGACCAGGTCCACCCCGGGAGACCCTACAATAACAAGGTGGGCAACTGCAGGCAGGAGGGAGGCAAGCACTGACCCCGTGCCCCCTGGTCCCCAGGAGACCCTACCATAACAAACCAGCACACACAGCAGGAAAAGCCACCCCAGACCCCAAACCTGCAGGTTAAGGACCACCCCACAATACCAGAGGTGCAGGGACTGCTCCCTAAAAGCCCAGAGCCAACCCTGGGAAGGAGGCTACGCCACCCCAAGGGGCTGGAGCTGGCAGGAGGGCCAGGCTGCGCTCTGTGTCCTTGTCCCCCTGGCTGCCTGGCCATGGGGAGGGGTCCACCGGTCCTCCCAATCTCCCCACCCACCTATCCCCAACTTGGGGGGGTCTGAGGAGCTCCCCAACCCTCTCCAAGAGGTACCTCCTGGGACGCAGCAGGGCTGGAGAGTCTCTCCATGCTGCCTGTGGGGCAGTGCAGCTATTCTGGGCCGGAGGCTGGCGGGGCCCTGGCAGATAGGGTGTCAGCCAGCAATGCCAGCCGTGCCCCTGCCACCACCCCGGGGAGGAGAGGGGAGGGGGGACATCGCTGCCACCGCCCGCGGCCACCGCGCCACCCTGCGCTGGAGGAGAGGGACACAGCCCCGGGGAGGAGGGGAAGGGGGTGATGAAGTGATGGATGGAGGCATCCCTCTGCTCCATCCAACCCCATCCTTCCTGCTCAGCACCCAGCAGGATGTGGCCCTCAGCAGGAGGGGGTGGGGGGCACAGCATCCCCCCACACACCCCCCCACCAAGGGGATGCTAGAGGATGCCAGAGCTGAATCCAGCCAGAGCCACTGGGGACCCTCATGTTGCCCCAGCCCCGCCCAGGGTCCTGTTGCAGTTCGGCCATCCCTGGTCACCCAGGGTCTCATGGCTTGTCCCCCAGACCTCCTTCCTCACCCCCGGGGCCATCCTCTCCTCGGTCCCAGCTCCATTTCTATTTCAGGAAGGTTCAAATAACCCCTTGGCCGCTTGCCCTGCTGGCCGGGGAGCAACCGTGGGCGAGCGGGCTGGTGGCTGCTGGGCCAGAGGGACAAAGTGGCTCCTGGAGGACAGCTGGACCCTGGCCCATGGCACGGTGCAAGCCCTCATCCCCCTACACTACCCCAGGGCAGGGAGGAGGAGGAGGGACAAGGCAGAAGGCTCCGTGCTGGGGACCTGGGTGACACAAGGACATGGAGGCTGCCCCAGTCCCGGGTGGCCCTTGCCCCGAAGTGGTGCAGGGGTGCTGAGCCAGGCTCCAGCCTGGGTGCTGGCAGCGGGGAAGGGAGAAGGCATCTCCACTTTCGGTGGCTATTTTCAGGTGCTGGAGAGAAGCCGAGGAGCGAGGAGATTGTCACCAAGGAGACCAGAGAAACAGGGCCCGGCGCTGGGGGCTGCAGGGAGAGAAGAGGGGAGGGCTTTTGGCAAGCCCCAGGGCTCAGGCGTGGGGGTTGGTCCTTCCCTGGCCTCAAGCAACTGGCCCCAGGGCTCAGCATCCTCCTCCCAGCTTGGGGGGATATAACCCAAAACCAGTAAGGGACAGCTCAGGGGATACAACCCTTTGTTCCCCTCCTGCAAGGCTGGGCTGCTTGGTCCCCCATGGCTCATGATCTGCAGGAGAAGCCCCAGGACATGAGGCAGAGACCCCAGCCCCAGGTCCCACTTACCTGCTGAGAGGCAGCAAGAATGTGTCCCAGCTCTGGGAAGGACAGGGGAATAGTGGGGTGGGGACATAAACCCTTTCTGTACCAGAGCCTGGACAAGCTGACCCCAAAGGGGTCAGGGAAACAGAGGCAGATGGAGGTCAGGAGAGCAGCCGAGTGTTAAACTTTAATAGAAATCCTTGAGAAGTGAAGGGAGAACCAAGAGCAGAGCCCCAGCCTGCAGCCCCCACACCCATGCTGCAGGCCAACCAGGAGAGCTGAGATGCTCCCTGCTGGGCAGCCCCACTGTCCCCACCACAAATTGGAGCTCCACTGGTACCTTGGGGTCCCTCTCAGCAGCAAAGGTGCAAGCCAGAGGTTTCCTGGAGGCCCCGAGGCTGGGGGAGGGCAGGGTGTTGGCACGGGTGTTCAGAAAGGATGAGACAGGTGGGTTGGAAGTGCCAAGCCCTGCTCCTGCTTCCAGAGAAGCAGGGTGGTGGCCGGGGGCTTTCCTCCAGCGGGGCAGGAGCTGACTGGGCTCCCAACAGCTCAGGACAAGCACCCAGAGACACAGGTGAGTGAGGGCTCAGCCTGTGCTCCTCAGGGATGAGAAGACCAGGCTGACTCCAAGCTCAGGCAGCTCCCACACGGCAAAGAAACCACCACCAGCACCGTGCCAGGCTTTGAGAGCTGAGGACCAAGGCCGGACAACCCCCACTTCCCCAGGCTTTGCCATTTGCGTTAAAAAACTAAGCCACGAGGTTCTCTTCACCCACCAGAACACCCCTCTCTAAAAAAGCAGCCCCACGAGCCAGTGTGCAGCACAGGGGGCTCCCACAGTCCTTGCTCCTGTCTCTTCCTTTGAGGTAGGTTGAGGTGTCCCCAGGGAGGGACGGTGGCTGGCTGGTCACACCACCAGGGTGGGGTCTGAGAGGCAGCCAGAGGGTTTCTGGTCGGCTCCACCAGGGCACTTGTTCAGAAGTAAGCTCCGAGCAGGGCTGGGCTCCAGGCAGCTGGGGAGGTCCTCACTGGCTGGAGGGAGGAGTGTGCTGCAGGGAAAGGAGACATCGTGTGCTTAGGGACAGTGAGAAAGCACCAAAAAGGTTACATCAGCATCATTATACATTATACACAGAAGAAAAGATGGAGCTGCCAGGCTCACCTACTCAATTTCCCATCCCAGGCAGCACCACTCACCCCAACAGACATCTAAAGACATTGGTGGGACTTTAGGGTCATTGCTTGCCTGCACATAAACCCAACACCATCCTGGCCTGGGCACAGGGATATGCTTCCCCTTAACACCCCAGGCCAGGGGTGTGCCCGCTCTCCACTTCGGCTCACCCAGAGGAACCCCAGTCCCCCACCTCTCTGCAGGACCCATTTTGGTGGCCAGCAGCACCCATTCTGCAGCCCGGCATTGCTCAGGGAAGCTGGCAGAGTACAGCAGACCTGGAGGCCTTGCTGCTCCCTCAGCCCCACGCTCTGTCTGAGAGCTCCTGCTCACTGCTGACCTCATCAGAGCCCACAGAAGTGCTGAGGATCCCTGCAGGGAACATCTTGCCAGCATATCCTGGCCATGACAACCCCAAACATCACCCAGTTTGGCTGTTCTGGGCCTCATTTCCATCTGAGACGGGTGCACAGTGCCAAGAAGACACTCCCAGTCACATAGACATCGTGCCAGCCCCACCAGTTGGCTCTCCAGAGAGCGGGGGCTGGCTGCAGAGCCTGCAAGCCAACCTGCTCCTCTCCCCTCACACAAAGCTGCTTTCCCTGCTGCCAATTCTCTCTCAGGACATCAGTCCTAAAGCCACATGCACCACGGCCAAACTCACCCCAGTCTGCCCAGTTCCAGTTTGCTGAGGCCATTTGATTGAACACCACTCTTCTGGAGGAAGAAAGACTTTGGCAATGACCACTGCAGGAGGAGAAAAGGCAACCAAATGGCTGTTGAAGTGGTGGCACAAATCCCTGAAGCCTTCTATGCTCCACCAGGGGCTGCCCCAGTGAGCTTCAGCTTGAACTGCCTCGCTCTGCTCTGCCTTGTGTTGCCACCAGACTGCTCCCAGAATAGCAAACAGAGCAGCCTTTGCTCTCTGCTTAATGATCCCTCTGCTGTGAGTGGGAGCAGAGCATCCCCAGGGCAGGAGAAGGGGCTTCTCTCCAGGCTGGCAGTGAAGGCACAGGAGTGACAGACAGAGATGGCTCCCCCCCACACACAGGTCAGGTGTCAAACATGTAGGGCTGTGGAATATTTGCAGATCTGATATAATGAGTGGACTTCATGTTGGTGGGAGAGGGAGAAGTGTGGGGTTTTCCAGATTCCTGAAGGCCTTGGCAGAGAAGGGAAGAAGAGGGCAGACAGGAAGGGCAGGAGTCATAGGAAGCAGGGCAAGCAGGCTCTCATAGAACTACAGAATCATTTAGGTTGGGAAAGACCTCTAGGGTCATCAAGTCCAACACCTCCCTGACCCCTAGACCATGTCCCCAAGCACCACATCTACTCGTTTGTTGAATCCCTCCAGGGATGGGGACTCCACCACCTCCCTGGGCAGCCTGTTCAGTGCCTGACCACTCTTGCAGCAAAGAACTTCTTCCTAATGTCCAATCTAAACCTCCCCTGGTGCAACTTGAAGCCATCACCTCTTGCTGTGTCATTAGTTACTTGGGAGACTCTCTGCCCAACTCTGTCCAGGCAAACACCCACCTCTCCCCAGCTCCCCCACAGCCACACTCACCATCTGGGCCAAATCCACCCCTGTCCCAGTGTGGTACCCTTCGACACACCAGTTCTTCAGCAGCTCCAGACCTAGGAATTGACAGAAAAGCCACTAAATGAGAATAAACGACCAAGCCTGCAGAGAGTTAAAGCCTTCCCAGCTTGAGACACACAAATATGCTGCAGGGAGTGAACCACCCTTGTGGTACATGCTAGGAAATAGCTGCTGGAACACGTGCCCCAGCCCCAGCACACACGGGGTAAACCAAGGGCGTTCACCCTTTGTCCCAGCAACCACCAGCACGTGGGCTGCCACAGCTCCTGCCTTCCTCTCAGGGAGCCAGACACACTGTGCAGCAGGCTCAGCTGAGCAGGGGAAACTGGGGCAACACGGGATTTGCTGAATTAGACCAGACTGGTTGTGTTCCCCCCCCACCACCACCACCCTGAGCCAGCACCTGATGGAGGCTGCACTGGTGAAAGTTCCTGCAGTGGAATGTAGAGCAGCTTGGCTGTCACCAGCCCCTTTCCCATGGGAGGGCAGCTCAGGCAACCTCCTCCTTGCAGGGATCAACTGCAGTGTCCCAGTGCCCCACGTCCTCCCTGCATGGAGCATGATGAGGGCTGAGACCTGGTCTCCATCCCTAGCAGAAGCTGAGCTCACCCATGGTGTGACTGGAAGGGACTTTCTCCAGCCACACAGAAGATGTGCTGCTCCAGGGAGGTCACCTTGAAGCAGAGCCATGTGTCTGAGTGTCCCCACTACAGCCCAGCTCCCTGCTCACCCAGAAATATTGAGAAATCCAGAAGGGCTCCCTTCCTGTTTGCTTCAAGAGCTTTAGAGCCACAGCCCAAGTTAAGAGGCCTTGAGATTTAAGAACCAGGAACTTGATGCTGTTCAGCTGGGGTTACTGGGGCTTGCTATACGATACCAGCCCTGGCTATAGGAGGAATCCTTGCTGTCCAAACTCTGCTCCTCAGTGACCTTTCAGCAAGCCCCAGGACCTTGGAGAAAACCCCACGTGTTGGGGGCTGAGAGGAGCAAGGCAGCTCTTGCTGGGTGGGGAGAGAGAGGAGGTCTGGGTGGACCATATGTGAAGGGGTTGAGTTTTGCTCAGAGGTGGAGGGAGTAGAGCAGGTCTGCTCACTGGGCTGCTTGGGGGAAGCTGGAGAGCTCAACCAGCACAGCTCAGTGTGGATGATGACAGGTTCTTCCAGCTGACAGAAGAGCATCCAGCAAGGGTATTAGAGAGGCAAAAGCTGACACATGCTGACTGCACAGCTGGAGAGGGCTATGAGGTTACTGCCTCTCTGTGAAAGACTGGTACCAACCCTTTGTTATCTGCTTTAACACCAGTGAAAAGTGACAAAAGGGGGTTTTTTTTGTTTTCTCTGCATGACAGCCAGGCTAGGAGCACAAATATGGTCACCTCAGTGGGAGGCCAGCTCCTGCAGAAGCCTCTAGAGCTAGACCAGGTACTGGATGGAGAACCCTGAGCCAGTCTCATTCTTTTTCTCTTCTCTAAATCTTCATGCTGGTTCTCTCTCCTAAACAGCCTCTGATAGACACAGCCCTGGGTGAGGAGGAATTGGCCCAGTAAAGGATGGTTTTAATTAAAATACAGAGCTGTGTCCTGGAAAGGTGGAAGTGTTAGCTGGATTTCTAGAGCTTAGGAAAAATTCCTCTGTGTGCACATTGACAGTTTTGCATCAATTTGAAAACAGCAGGAGACCAGGGAGCAGGCCCAATTTTTCCTTCACTTCCCAGATCACCAGGTAAAGAGCAAAGCCCAGCAACACCAGTTGCTTCTCCCTCAAAAGAGGGCAGAGGAATGCTGTAAGAGGCCAGAGCAGAATCCCAGCTTGCTTCAGCCCCAGAAGTGCTGGTGCTAAGCTCCTGAGCAACTCAGAATAAGCTTTTTGTGATGGCTGAAGCAGCCTGGGAGGGCAGCGTGCAGGCAAGCAGATCCCCCTCGACGTGCTGAAGGGCTGTGGGCCCCGACCTATGGCTAAATCACAATCCAGCAGTGTCTTTTGTCCCCCAAGGCCCCAGAGGCAGAACCTGCCCCACCTGTGTGAGGCCCCAACTGCCCCCAGTGATCATGGTTGGGGTGGTGGGCGAGGCTAGAGAGACATCAACCAGGAACCAACCAGCTTGGGAGAAGCAACAAGGAGCTGATCAGTTGGAAGAGAGCTCCTGTTGGGGACAGCTTGCTGAGCTCTCTCTCTCTGTGGTGTGATTCGTGGCTGATTCAAGCCAGAGAAGAGCAAACAGACGAAGAATAAAAGATGAAGGTCTGCTGAGGGGATGTGGCTGAGTTTGGTGCTGCCCTGAGGAGGAAATGTGCAGCCCAGAAGTCTCCCATGGCTGCCTGGCTCCAGATGCTGCTCCAGGCCCTCGTATGGGTTACCTTTGTGTTTATTCAAGTAGTATTTGAGCTCCCACTGGGTGAGGAGGATGTTGAAGTAGCGAGGCTGCTCGAAGAAGCGCAGGTAGCGCGTGGAGCCCTGGGTGGGGAACACCCGCTCAAACTGCCCCCGCCGCGAGTACTCATCCTCTGTCTCCACCAGGACCTGCACATCAGCTGGGGTCAGGATGTCCAAAACAGAAGAATAAAAATCCTGCAGGCAAAGGTGAGCCAGGGTCAGGGAGGAGTGAATTGCATTGTGTTGGTTCCAGTTCCCACCTCCCCAGCTCCTCAAGCCCTCTCAGGCAGAGGTTTTCCCGTGTGTTGGACACAGCACGTGGAAAATGAAGAGATCAAGGCTCAGTGGTGACATCACAGAGCTGAGGAGATCCTCAATTTTTCAGCCCAATGCCTCTTACAGACACACAAGGCAAGTGTCCCTGCTGCTGGACATCCAAAAGAATCAGAGAACGGTTAAGGTTGGAAGGGACCTTAAAGATCATCTCGTTCCAACCCCCCTGCCATGGGCAGGGGACACCTCCCCTAGATCAGGTTGCTCAGAGCCCCATCCAGCCTGGCCTTCAAAATTTCCAGGGATGGGGCTTCCACCACCTCTCTGGGCAACCTGTGCCAGCGTCTCCCCACCCTCCTGGGGAAGAACTTCTTCCTAATGTCTCATCTGAATCTACCCACCTCTAGTTTTGATCCCCATGTGACTCCTTGTAAAAAGAGACTCCCTTTCCTCTTGGCACCACCCTTTATGGACTGGTACATGGTGACAAGGTCTCCCCTAAACCTTCTCTTCTCTAGGCTGAACAATCCCCAGTTTTTCAGCCTTTCTTCAGGGGACAGGTCTTCCAGTCCCCTGATCATCCCCGTGGCCCTTCTCTGGACCCTCTCCAGCCTGTCCACATCTTTTTTGTATAGGGGGGACCAAAACTGAACACAGTACTCAGTTGTGGCTTGGCAGGATGGTGCAAGTATCAGAGGAGATTGTGCCATACCTGGTCAGGTATCTTCTGTGTCAAGTAATAGGCCTTCTTCATCTTCTCTGCTAGCAACTGCTCCGATGCTGGCTTGGGCTCCTCCTTCAAAGCACTGCCCAGACTGAGGACACAAGAAGAGGCAGGAGAGCATTTAAGTAGAGAGACAGTGTCCTGCCATGGCAGAGCTGTTCCCAGCAACTTCTGAGAGAGCAGCGACACCCTCAGGAAGATGCTGTGGAGGAGAGAAAGCTTCCTTCAAGGATTTCACTACTTCTGAGTGATGCACCCACAGCCTTGTGCACAGGACCCAGAAAGAATGTGAGTGGGGGAACTGGAGGGTCCTGCCAGCTCCTCACTATGGCATTCATCCAAAAGGTGAACCATCACCTCACATGCAAGATGGATGCAAGAGGGCCAGAGACACACTGTGACCCAACTGACAGCACTTGAAGCCTGGTGGGATCTCATGTTTACATCCTGCTTGGAACACAGCTTCCTAACTGTAACCACAGGGCTGGAGGTAGGAGTGCTCAGTACTGGTATTGTGCAAAGGAGATCAAAAACTTCCTCCTGAAACATCCAAGAACTCCCAAGCCTCAAATTCAGCTCCAGCTCCACATGCTATGGGAAATCCTGGCCTTTTGTACGACTCAACCAGCAACCATCTCAACTATTCTAAGCACCCAACTGAAGCATTTGTGGATGCCAGAGCCTGGGAGACACTTGTCCAACACCTTGTAAGCCTTATATCAACACAGCTAATTTGTTCTGCTGCTGCTGCTGCAAAAATCAGTTGTGTGCAGATCTCAAGAGGGAGAGCAGAGCCCCCAAGCTGTGCTGCACGGTTCTTGAGGAGCACCTAGACCCACTGGAATTATGCCCATATGCAAAAATCTCTTCATATCCTTCCCCAGGGGAGGAGATATGATCGAGCAAGCTTGCCCCTGGATAGTAGGAACTCTGCTAATGCATTATCCAAGCTGTGTTAAGGATCCATTTAATCCCCTGTGGGTCCCTCTGAGGACACCTGCCCTTCAGCACCTCTGGTGGAAGCTGCAAACGAGCGTGTGATCAAAGCGCCGCGGGAGAGCTGGCGAGTGCTCCCCGGCTGGAACAGGCCCACGCTCCAAGGCTCTCCCTTCACTGAAGGCAGAGGGCAAGAGTCCCATCCTCTGGCGTGCCCATACATCACCACGTGCTGGTGTCATCCCAGTTAAGCTGCTCCTTCAGTCACATATGGCCAAGCAGTCGCTCTGCTGCAGGGGATGGGACTGGTTTCGCCCCCCCGTCACCAGTACGAGGCCAAGCTGTGGTGAAACACAGAAGGATGAGGGGCCTGGGTGGACACACGTCCAGGAATCAGCCTGTGCACACCCCTACCCATAGGTCTACAGCCTCCAGTCCAGATCAGTTCAGCCTCTGCAGAAGAACAGGTGCTTGGCTTGCTGAAGGCAGCAGCATGTCAGCCCTGGGCTAGAGTGTAAACAGATCCAGCCCCAACAGAACCAGCCAACCCCCCAAGCAAAGGGAGAAGCAGCACAGGTCAGCATCATGTTAGCTCTGGCAGGGGAAAGGAGAAGGAAGCACAACTCAACTAACTGCAGAGCAAGCACAAGTGACACCGGTCTCACTTCCAACTATGCAGAGAGGGCATAAATCCTCCTGCCTTGAAGAGACTGCAGGAACCAGACACCCAGGCAATGAGGCAAGTCTCTCAGACCCAGAGCTGAAGGACCAGCAAGCACAGGCCCTCCACAGCATAGAAACCCCCGAGAGAAAAGCCTGTCTCTCTGACAAAGGAGACTGACCTGCAGGTAGAGACACTTGTTGCCTGTGGCTCTGAGGCCCCGCTGTCCATGCTGGGCAGAACAAAGCCAGCGAGGTTGAGGAGGTCCCGGATCATCTGGCCCTTGATGCTCACGTCCAGGGGGGAGTTGGAGTGGAGGCTGTGGGGAGGAAGCATCACAGCAGTGCTAGAATGGAGGTGCAGAGCCCCATGGCCTCAAGATCACTCCCTGGGTTAATACTGACCAAGATCCAAACCCCAAGATCCATCCCTCGCCTCATCCCAGCCAACCATGAGAGAAAAACCCTTTGAAGGGGGGCTTCCCACCAGAAATGCTTCATTTTGCCACCACCAGCAATACTTCATTTTGCCACCCCTCGCCAGATCTGCTGGAAACCAGCAAATCCAGCCCCAGAGCCCTGTGTGGGCCCATGGCTCTGTGCCCAGCCCTTGCCCATCCCCTCTGGCAGGCAGGAGAGAGGCTGTGCCCTGGCACACAGCAGCTCCTGGTCCTGCCTGTGCCTGACACCACTCAGCTGGGTGCCACCAGCAAGCGAGGAACAGTGCACGAGGCAGGGGAGCTGCTGCTCACTTCTGCCCACACAATAAAGAAATCTCTGCCATCATCCACTCCCTACATGACACATCCCTCCTTTTTTACCATAATCTTCCCTGGCTCGAGCTGGAGCATGCTCAGCAAAGCTTCCTGAGCTGCAGAGGGACGTTGCTTTCAGAGACAGGGAGGACTTTGATTCCTGCAATCTGGAGAGGGAGGCTTCAAAGCCTCTCAGCACAGAGCGCAGGGGACAAATTCACTTTGTGGTAAAAGAAAGGCCATTATCCCCTCGGCTGTGGCTCAGAGTCTGCTTTACCTCGGGGAAATGTTGACTTCTAAGATCCAGGGCTTGAGGTTTTCATCCAGCATGATATCAAACCCAAAGAGCTCGTGGCAACAATACGGCCGCCGCACGTACATCTTCACCAGGCTGTTCACGTAGGGCTCCGACCTGCAAGCCAAGGAGGAGAAAGCCTCATTTCCAAGAGGCAGGCAGCAGAGCTCGGGCTGCTCACAGCACACACTGCTGGTTCTGAGAGCAGCTGCAGCCACGTGCTGCAGGAGCAGGTGGGCTGAGAGAGCAGCACAGGCCTGCGAGCTGCTGCTGCTGCTGCTGCACTGCATCACATCCTGAGCAAACCTGCTCTGCCAGGCAGGATCCACCCCTGAACACAAGATCCACCCTGCACCAGTGGATCTTTCTTCTCAGGGGGGCAGGTGGCAAGCTGGGCAGGGTCTCCACTACTCCACACCCCCCTGGCCTTCCTCCCAGCACTGCAGGCAGGGAACACCAGGTCTATTGAACTATTGGAGCCACCGCAGCATAAGTAACAGGATGAAAAGAAAGGATGCAAAGAGAAATTGTGAAGCCCACAGCAGTGGATGGAGAGCAAAAGGACTGGGCTGAGAGGGGGCTGGAGGGGCCAGGGTGCCCCACACAGCCAAGCACAGAGCAAGGGCTGCCAGGACTCACGCAATGATGGTTTTGATAACGATGTCCTTAATCTTCTCCCAGATGGCCTCACTGTTAACTCCCTTCTGGGTCAGGTAACTCCAGAGAGCTTTGAGTGCCCTGCGAGAGAGGAAGCAAAGGAGATGGCTCCATAGCCCCTTGCTGCCCAGCCCTGCTAGGGGAGTGAAAGCAGCAGAGGGGAGCCTTGACAAAGCTCTTCCCTAGCATGGCCATCCTGCCATCCTCAAACCCCTCAGCCTCTGCTTGTTGCCCACCCTGGCCTGGCCCCTGGTCTTGGAGGCTCAAGCTACCAGGAACAGAGATGTGTCATAGACTTGTCCCAGAACTGCAGTAATAAGTCCCAAATTAGCACATGAGCAAGGTAACTCAGGCACAGATCTTCCCTTCCCCTCCGTGTCCTCAGCAAACCTCCCCTTCCTGCAAAGCAGCTCAGCAGGAATCCAGCAGGACCCCCATAAATCTGTTAGCTTGAGCCATTTCCCTGAGGTTTTGGGGGTGGAGAAAAATTTTGGGGGAAAATGTGGAGAATGAGATGGTAGGGAGACCATCTCTGCTTTTCTAGGAGTTTCCCACACCACCCCAAGAGCTGCAAGCTACCCTGACACCCAGCCAAGGATGCTCAGATGTTGCTCAAGTGAGCCCATGTGGCTAATGGCCAGGAACCCAGAGGTCATGCTTCCTACATAGGAGATGGAGTGGATTACAGCCACCCGCATCTTCAATGTGGGAGCAGCCAGCTTTGACTTGCCTGGCAGTGCTGAAACCCCAGAAAATCCCACCCTCGTGGGGTTTCAACTTCTAGGGGTCAAGCAGACCCTTCTGGAAGTCCCCGGGGAGGAGCAGAGCACTACACAGCAGGTCAAGGTCTGAGAAGACAATCCTACCAGAGCAAACCACCTTCTGTAGCTCCCTTTGGAGAGAAGTAGCCCTGCCCAGGCCCACAAATGGAGAACTTTATCCTGCACTATTCTTAAAAAAGTTCAAACAGCGCTGTGGAATCAGTGACAAGGGTCCTTGGATCAGGCCACCCATGGGACAGCAGGGAACAGGACCTCCTGCAAGCCTGCAGCCCTCCTCCCCAGTGCCTAGAAATGGCACCACTGCTCCTATTCACATCGAGCAGCACCTAAATCATCAGTTTTGCACCAGGCTTGTCCCCTTCTCTGCCTCCATAAGGAAGACAAGAGTGATATGGGCAGAAGCTCCCATCTAGCCAACTAAGCATCACAATTACCCACTCAGATTCTGCTTTAACCACATCCCACCTTCCCCATGGCAGGGCAAGGGGGTGAATGGAGAGATGAGAAGAGTGTTGGAAGCAAAGGGTGCAGACAGGGGCAGGATAAACAGCAACCACAGCCCAAGCAGCAGTGGACAGGATGAGTCACGAGCCAGGGAGACCATCCAGATTCCATCAACACTAACCCCTGCTAAAAAACACCCTGTTCTTCCAGCTTCCTCAAGTGGAAGCAGATGCATTCAGGAAGCACCTTCAAGTTTTGGGTAGGAATACTGAAAACCATGACTGGCTTACCAGGGAACAGAAAGAGCTGCCCTGTGTCCTAAAAGCAGCACCTACCATTTGTGCCCCTGGCAAGCTGTCTCATCCGAGTTGGACTTGTACTCTGTGTTCTTCTTGTTCACACTGTAGTTGGTCAAGTGCATGAATTTGTTACTGAGGCTCTTCATTGAGGAGGAATACCTGGAGGAGGTGACAGGACAAGTAGTCTGAGCTTGAATTGGCCCATGGGGCAGGCAGAAACCCTGTTCTCACCTCAGACCACCCTCAGCCACCCACCAGCCCTGCTGCCCTCCCGTTCCTGGGCTGCCTGGAGCTCTCTTTTGCTCAAGGATATGGTGTAGAAGTGGGCCTGGTAGAGATAGATCATGGTTGGACTCAAGGATCTTATAGATCCTTGCCAACCACAGCAATTCTGTGATTCTCTGTCCCCACAGGCCCAGAGCTGATGGAATAAATGATGAGCCAGAGAACAGGCTGCCTTGGAGCAGTGGGATGGAATCCCACCCTCACAGCATGTCCTTAAGAAAAGGCCAGAGCATGAGTGAGCAGAAGCAGTGAGAGAACTGCAGCAGCTTGAGGCAATAGAGCCAAAATGGGAAGAAACAGCTCAGTTTCTGCTATGCCAGCTCTGACACAGCATGAGGCACAGAGAGCACATTTCCAGAACTATTTTACACCAGGCTGATGCTGCCTGGGGAAAGGTGGATGGACAAAGCATCCTCTCACCCATCCTGGGTATTTCCAGCTTCTTAAGCAAGCCAGCTACAGCTTTAAGCACCCCCACAGATGGCTGGCTCCCCTCCTGCCCCTGCTGAGGTGGGTCCCCCAGCCAGAGAGGTGGGCACTGCTCCCCCCAGGCACCTACTTGCAGCTGGCAAAGCGAACCAGTCCATCCTTGAACAGGTAGACCCTGAGGGGATCGTAGCAAGTGACGTAAACATAGATCCTCAGGTCAAACTTCTTCCCACCAATCAGGTAGGGTTTGTGCAGATACCTGCAGGGGGAAGCGAGCACCAGGGGAGGGTTATGATTTGGGTGTGCAGGAACAGCTCCAGCCCCCACCACAGAAGCCTTGGCAAAACCAGAAGCCCTTTGCACAGCATTTTTAAGTGAAAAGGAGAGAAACAAGGCTCTCCCGTGCACAGGGAGATCCTGCAGCACATCATTTCCTTCTCCATTCCATTTTGAAGAGCTTTTTCCCCCAGCTCCAAGGCACAGTAGCTTTTTCACACCCACAAGGCTGATCACAACATTCAGGAACATGCAGCGGGACACAGATGGTTTTGCTTCAGCGAGCAGAAATAGTTGGAAATTTTCATCCAAGTCGTTTGATTATTCACCCCAGAAGTTCATGATTTTCCATAGGAAAAGCTCACTGCTTTGCACAGGAGAACAGACAAGCCAACAGAGCAGTTCCCTGCCTGTCAAACACCAGAGAGTCCTCCTGCCCTCACAATAACCTTCCCAGAAAGCAGCCTCCAGCCAAGATGAGGCTTTTTTTCCTTTTCTGCAGAAGGGGAGGAGATTCTGAAAACCCTGTTATTTCAAGAAAAGCCTTTGACCAACATCCACACAAATAGAGGCTCTCACTGACTCATTCAAACTTGGATAACAGCAAATCTTTGACAATTACCACCTTTTCCTGGGACCTCTCTTCCCACTGTGCTTGTGGGCACTGGAGAAGGTATTTTTTGCCTCCAAAGATGCCAAACCCCAGAGTACAAAGCAGTGGGAGTGGATCACTGCAGGGCTGCAGCTGATCACCTGCCAGACAGAAGCTCCAGGAAGCCTGTGGAGCCAGTTTGCACTCGAGACCTTAAAAAATCCATGCAGAGACAGCAGCACTCTGGTAAGCCCAGCAGCAGCTGATTGAACCAGACTCCAGCAGCATTACACCCAGGCAGCTGAGAAGTTTTCAGGTGCAAATCAGGTGCAGACCTGGCCAGAGGGACCAGACACCAAGAGGTCCCAGGCTGTGTGTCAACCTTGCTTTCCCCTCACTCACCTCTGTACCAGCAGTGGTCTCCTTTTGGGGAGCTGGCTCCATTTGTGGATGACCTGGATCCCAATGCCTCTGGCTGATGCTGGCTGCAAAACACAAGCAAGGAAGGATGAGCCCTTCTCCCTGCAGCTGCACTGGGGTGGAGGACTGAGCTCTGCTCTGCACTTACTGGTTTCACAATCCATTTCTGGCGGCTAGCTCCTTCCTCCCATGCTTTCCTGAGTAACTTGATGTCCTGGGGCAGGATGAAGGACTGGGGGAAGAAGTTGAACTCCTTCTTCCCACAGCGAGCCTGCATCTTCAGCAGGTTGCGCCACAGACGGTCCTTCCTCCCGATTTGAAATGAGCCAGGGAAGTGGTTTAGCTGGAAAAGAAGCCAGGTCAGTGAGATCTCCCTGCTCCCCCACCTCCCTGCTCATCCCTTGTTGTTCCCTGGACAGTAGATCCATCCTTTAGGAACACAGCACGGGGAAAGGCTCCTCGTTCCCCTGCCAGGATTGCACCAAGACAGGATCGACCTGCTCCTGAAGCTTCACAGGGACAAACACCCACACAGTGATCCAACAAAGCCAGGAGCTGCCACCTTGTCCCTTCTGCTGTCTGAGCAGCTGCAGGACACGAACCCTCAGCCTCTGAGCTTCCTCTGGCAGTATCCCCTATCCCAGGGGTTTCTCATTTGCTTCCAGACCATATGCCAAAGTCCTGCCCATGCAACACAAGCTCTGAGGGCAGAAAGACCCTACAGCAGGGCTGGAGGAGGGCTGAAGGCTGCTAGCTTCCAAACCTGGAGGCTACCTCAAGTTTGCAGCATCACAGCCCTCCAGAACAAATCTCTATGTGTGACAGATCTCAAACCTCTGCTTTCTCACAGGTTTCCCTGGCCCTTCAAGTTAGGCACATTCCCTCTGGCTGCACTGGCAGAAAGACACAGGCCCCACCACTCAGTTCTGCCAGGGGAAGGGCTGCTTTAAGCCACAATGACTGAATTTGGGTGAGCCTGCAAGGAAACACAGCTTTGGTTACAGCCTCAGCCTGTGCAAGAGCTACCCACACAGTGGGGATGCTCACCCAGCTGCACCCCTCCCCTGGGCTCCTCCACCAGCACAGGGATGCCAGCTGGGATGCTCTGGAAGGAACACTGCAGGGACAACCTGCACAGCAAACACCTGGCCCTGAAGAGAGGGCACACAAACTGTTCCCAACACGGCCTCCATGCACATCAAGGAGGTCAATCCAAACCATCCCCTACCTTCTGGTGCTCCCTGATGGCTCTGAAGCTGGGGGATTTCATGTGGTGGCCCCAGCAACCCAGCCAGTCGTTGCTTTCTGCAGGAAACACAGGAAAGTCCATGACCAAGTACCCTGCCACCCACAGAGCCCCCCCAACCCACCAGCACCCCAACACCTGGGGCTAGAAGTGTGCCAGGGCTGCCACACCAATACCACAGAGCACTCACACTGGCTACTGCAAAGCCACCAAACCAAGGGCTGTGCTGGGATCCAGTCAACCAGGTGGGTCACATCCTTGCACACATAGAATCATTTAGGTTGGAAAAGACCTTTAGGATCAAGTCCAACCTTTGTCCAGCAACTCCCTGACCCCCAGACCATGTCCCAAAGCACCACATCTACTTGTTTGTTGAACCCCTCCAGGGATGGTGACTTCTTCCTCAGCACATAGGGACAAGAGCCAGCAGTGCTGGGGTTGGCACCAGCTGAGTGCCAGCCTCCTTAGAGTGGCAGCACCATCTAGAGGCACAGCTCAAACAAGCCAGAGCACAGCTCTGCTGCCTCCATCTGCTTCATCTCCTGACAGCCCAGGAGTAAGTCTTTATGGTCCACATCAGGAGCCAAGAGGGAGATCAAGCCCTGCCAGGACCCACGGAGCTCAGAAAGGTAGAAACAGGAACCCAGCACCTTGCAGTGCCAAGTATTGCTCTTGCTCTGCTCCTCACAGCCCCACGGGCTGGAGGGGAGGGAGGACAGGACATCTTGGCTGCTGCCAGCCTCCCACAACTTACTTTTGCTGACTCTGAAGTGGGACCTGCCAATGGTTTGTTTCACTATGTTTGGTGTGACTGTGCACATTTTCCACCGCAGCAGCTTCCTCTGCTCCCAGGGCAGCTTTTCCACTAGGAAGGCAGAAAATGCAAGGGCAGAAAGAAAACAAAGACAACATCCACATTTGGTACAGCTGCACAAAGTCTTACGGCTGCTTCAAGGATCATCAAGTCCAACCTTCATCCCAACATCTCCCTAACCCCCAGACCATGTCCCGAAGTGCCACATCTACTGGTTTGTTGAACCCCTCCAGGGATGGGGACTCCCCCACCTCCCTGGGCAGCCTGGGCCAGTGCCTGACCACTCTCCCCCTGCCCAGCAACAGAGCCCAGCTCACCTCTCTCATCCCGAGTACTGAAGTAGATGGTTGGAGGCACATTAGGGAATAAACTGCAGACAAGAGCTGGTTTGAGCACTTTCTCCTGAGCCTCAGCAGGCTGGGCCAGGCACTCAATGCGGTCCCTAGGAGAGATGAAGCAGGAGGTGGTTGGTTAAAGGTAAAAAGCAGCACAGGGAAGAAGGGGGAAGGCAGAAAGATCCTGGTATTGGGAATTTAGAATCATAGAATCATTACGGTTGGAAAGGTCCTCTAGGATCATCAAGTCCAACATCTCCCTGACCCCTAGACCAGGTGTGGTGCAAGCACTAGGTGCCCAGGTCAGTAGCCCAGTCTGCAGTGACAATAGGGAGAGTGATACACCCTCAGCACTTTGCTGCCCTGCAGACCACAGCTACCTGGCAAGGAGGCTCATTTGGGTTGGGAAGCCCGTTGCCACCTTCACTCCATTCCCCAGTATGTTCCAGCTCTCCTCTGCCACCAGGGAGGACAAGGACAGACAAGTTTGGACAAAGATGCCACTATTTAGAGCTACTGACCTGGACCCAAGAGCCATGGAGCCACTGGATGACACACCAGCAGCAGAGGAAGCATCCGAGTCACCTGCAAGAAGGGAGAGACTCAAGTTTTACCTCCCTGGGGAGTGAACGCACACAGAGGAAGAGAGAAAATAAATGCTGCAGGGGACAGGTCCTTCCCAGCCACCCCGAATGCTTGGATCCTGGGGGTTTATGCCATTGGTGGTATAAAAGGCAGGGCAGGGGTGGAGCTGAGAGCCCAGCACAGAGAGGAGATGGGTGAGGTTTGGAGCAGGACAGTGGTGAACCCCAGCCTGCTGCCCAGAGCAATCCCTGCAGTTCTTCCTTGCTGCTTTTGGGTTCACTGAATCCTGAAGTGACAGGATGAAGGTAAGACAGGAGAGCAGCTGTGCTCACCCTCACACTCCCCACCTGGAGGCACAGAACACAGCCCTCCCAGGGAACCAGCACTCACTGTCCTCCTCCTCCTCCTCCTGACTGCAGCTCTCCTCCAGGCCATCAAGAAGTTCTTCCTCCGCTTCATCCTGGGGATGGCTCAGCTCCAATGGCAACTGCTCAGCGGGGGCTCTGGGACAAAGAGCATCACATCAGGAGTGGCACCATGCTTTGTGGGGCCAACAGACCCAGAAGCCCACGAGGCAGCATGAGACAATGTGGGCAGGGGAGTGACAGCACTGCCCTCCTCACTGCTGGTGGACAAGCACCCATCCCAAGCTAACAAGATGCATCCTGAGGAGGAATATTTTCCAGAGCAGCCAGGAGAGAAGCACAAGGACACTCTCTTAGCAGGAGCTCCATGTCCTTGTGTCCTCCCTGTCCTGCATCAGCTCTGCACTCCTTTAGGAACCCATGTCTCACATGGACACAGCCCATGGTTGTCCTTATGGCCACCTTGTAGTGCCCACTGGGCATCCTCCCCCAACAGAGCCCACAGC
This sequence comes from Brachypteracias leptosomus, assembly GCA_013401335.1. NCBI lineage: Eukaryota > Metazoa > Chordata > Aves > Coraciiformes > Brachypteraciidae > Brachypteracias > Brachypteracias leptosomus. The sequence goes on along the minus strand of VYZX01028357.1, from coordinate 37,659 downwards.
CAGTCCAGCCCACCACAGCCTCTACTTACTCAAGCCTTCCTGGGAGCACAGCCTGGGCCTGCTTCTCCTCTTTCTCCAGCTGGATGGCAGACATCTGGGTTGCCACTTCTGAGATGCCAGCGAGGTGTGGAGGCTCTGCCCTCACCCCCTGGTCCCCCCTGGGTGGGCTCAGAGAGCTCACAAGCTGGTGGTCAGCTTGTTGGTGGTCAGGAGAGCCAGCATGGGAGGTCAGGAGATGGACACTGATGTGCTTTGTGCAGACAGCAGCACCATCAGGGCCTGTAAGGCTGGAGTCACCATTAAGGCCATGGCTTCCCAGCTCCAGGCTCAGAGGAGTGATGGTTTCTTTTGGGGTGAGCTGTGCTAGGACATGCTGGCTCCACCTGCTCTTCCAGGGGGACAGGCTGCTCATGTTCCTAAGGCCAGAGCTTTCAACTTCATGTCCAAAGCCATTGTGTGTGGCAGTCTGTCCAGATGGCTGCTGTCCACCCTCTGGGGGGCCAAGCTCCAGATCTTTCTCTTCCAAGCTCTGAGCTTTCTTCTCAGCATCCTCCCACGAGCACTGCTCCTTCCTGAGGATCACACTGCTGGGCACATGGCTCGGGGAGGGGGGGTCACTGCTTTTCACTGCTCTGCTGTCCAGGCTGCCAGGGGAGCAGTCTCTGTTGTCCCCACAGTGGGACCACGAGGCGGGGGGGAAGCTGTGGGTGGTTTTCACCTTCTTGCTCTCCAGGGACTGCAGCAAAGGCACTTTAGCACTGCGTGGCCGTAGGAAGGAGTTGTTGTTGAGCACTGGTCTGGAGGAGCTGGCAGCCTGCCCAGCTGAGCTGAGGGCAGAGCCTCTGAGCCCAGCCCCAGGATGCTCCTCTGCCAGAGCAGGCAGCAGGCAGGGCTCCAGCAGCAAGGAAGGCATCACCCTCCTCTTGGCAGAGCCAGTGCCTGGAGGGCTTTGGAAAGGAAACCTGGAGGGCTTGGGATTAAGGCAGGAACGTTGGTAGAGCAGAGAACTCCTGCCCAGGTCCAGGCAGGGCTGGGCCAAGGGTGGGCTGGGAAGGGCATCTTCAGTGGGGTGTGTGTGGCATAGTGATGGTGGGCACAAGAAGCAGGGCTGCTGCAGAGGGATCCCTGAGGGCAGCAGGCTGCCATCCTGGAAAGCACTCACATAGTTCTTCTCCAAAGCCCAGATGGGTTTTGCCTGCTGCTGAGTGAGGTGCCAGGCTCGGCGTGGCTGAGCTCTCCCTGCCAGAAGGGTGCCTGACTCCAGCCCAACCTTCTTCTCCTGCTCAGCACCCAGAGGAGCACATTCTGGTCCTGCAGAGGCCATGTGGAGCCATAGCATGGGGCACCAGCCACTCAGTCATCTACAGCAGCATCTTCTCTGGCCTGAAACAAGAGGACAGCATGAAAGGCACTGCTGGCAGGACAAAGCACCCAGCCCAGTGCCCCGGGGGGAGCTGCTTCCCCTGGAGGATGAAAAAACACATCCCCACTCATTGAGTCTCCTGGGACCAAGGCAAAGGAAGAGCTGGAGTCTCACATGAAACAAGAGGATGTGAAGGACAACTCAAGAGAGGGCTCTGTCCACAGGGAAGCTTGGACCCTGCCAATGTGCTGCCAACCAGGGCCATGGCTCTACATCTCCAACCAGCTCTCCCAAGTCCACTGCAAGCCCCAGAAGGTCTGATTCCTTTGCTTTTCCCCACTCCTTAAAGCTTCAGCTCTTAAGGTCACACAACCAGGTGAGAACCTCAGCCCTTGCTTTTAAAAGGAACACCTTTCTCACTCTTGTGACCCCATGGAAAAGCTCAGAGGGGGCTGAGGGCACCCTAAGGAGCTGAGGACTGAGAAGCCAGCAAGGAGCAAACACAGAGCTGCTCAAATATCAACACCTCTGCTTCCAGCACAGCCTGGCAGTAATGTGCAGTCCTACAAAGAACCACTGGCAGAGCACAGAGCTGCAGACACAGGTGTCCTGAGTCCTTCTAATATCAACTATCACCTGTAAGATCCTCTTGCCTGGGGGGAGAGAAAAGAAACCATGCACCAGGTACTTGTCTTGCTTTCCCACATGCTTGGAGGGGTCCTGGATAGGAATCAGTACCAGAGGCAGGCTGGCTCTTCCACCTTCCAGCTCTCACAAGCTTTCACATTCAAAAAACAAAATATAAAAAGAAAGGTGAATAGAATATCTTAGTTTTCTTGCAATATACACACATGCTCCTTTCTCAGCTGAAAAATCAAGCTGCAGCAGTTCAGGTACAGCCAGGAGACCCCAGGGTTGCTCTGCAGCAGCATGACAGTGGTTCAAACCCACCCAGGGCTGGGTCAGATAGACCTAGGTCAGACAGATCTACACCCTACACTCACCAGACCTTCTCAACTCCTACATTCAGACTCCAGCACACACCAGGTCAGCAGTATCCCAACTGGTGGCTGTACGAGGTGGGAATGTCCCACCCAGGATCCTATAGAAGCTGTATGTCCTCAAGGAGAGCTGCAGCTCTGCAAGGAAGCATGGAAGGGGTCAAGTCCACCTCCTGGCCATGGCTGCACTGCTCATTAGTGTTTGTCCAGTCCCAAGGAGGAGCAGGTGGCCACGTTCCTCTGCAAGCTGCAGCCCAGAGGGACTTTGAGCCCTGGGAAAAGGGAATCCCACAGGCCACACAGAGCTGAGCTCTCCCACCCTACCCCATTGCCACCTGATCTGTGCCCAGCAGCAAACCCGGCCGGGTTGTGATGTTGGCAGCGATTAGCACGGGGTGAAGAGCCTGAGGCTCAGATGCCACCACCTGCCCAGCTCAAGTTTCCCCCCAGTAAATAAGTGAGCAAGGCTCAGCCACCCCCAGAGGTGCTCCCAGGTCACCAGTGTGCTCAAAGCATGAAGTGCCCCGTGCACACCAGTGAATGTAGGTGTGAAAAAGCAAAATAAAAATGCAAGGAGGTGAATGGAAGCACCCCTGAGGGGACTGTCACTGCAGCCAGTGCCCATGCTGTCACCAAATGACCTTACAAAGCCAGCCCACAGTGAAAGCCACCCGTGCCTCATCCCCACCTGGCTTTACAGCTATCAGTGGGTCATCCTGCTATAAAAATCAAAGTGATTTGGCCTAATGAAGCTGTGACAAGGGACTGGCTTAGCCACAGGGGTGAGCATATCAGCAGAAGCCCTGGGTGACTGTGCTCTAGAGTAAGTGACAACAGTGACACAGATGTGCCAGGGTGGAGATCTGGCCATGGCACAACCTCAGCCACCACCTCCCTCTTGGCCAGGCAGGACAGCAGCTGCTGGACATCCAGGAGAATCACAGAATGGTTAAAGTTGGAAGATCATCTAGTTCCACCCCCGCTGCTGTGGGCAGGGACCCCTCTCTCCCACTAGACCAGGTTGCTCAAAAGAAGCAGCAGCAGAGATAGAGGCACCTTCACAGGCCAGGTAAATCCCTCTGGTTACCAGTCAGGGAGCTTTCCCTTTTTCCATTTACCTCAAGGTTTTGGGGTGAAGGAAGGTCACAGCTTGATGCAATCCCTACTTCTGCCAACCCAACCCTAGGGCAAAGGAGCAGGAGTGAGTTCTGCTGCTCACAACAGCAATAAAACTGCACTTGGAAGTTTTATTGAAGAAACACGAGCTGGAAATGCCCAGGGTGAGCTGGGTTCAAACCCAAACAGCTTTACTAGTAATTAATGGATTTGGGCTCCAACTAATTGACACACAATATAGAGGTCAAAGTTCTCCCTGTTGGAGTGACCATCCAGCTGCACTCACTTGCAATTCTTTCTCTATATTCTCTAGCACCTTCTATTATTATCAATATTATTATTATTATTGTGAGCTTCAGGGTGTCAGCTGGAGCACTGCCACAGCTTTTTATGAAGGCCACATCACAGGGGCCACCACGTGCCCCAGCCCAGTGGAAATCTGTCCTTCCAGCCTCCCTGCAGCTCCTCACATTTCTCAGTCCTCACAAAGACCCATTTCTAATGGGAATGGTGAGACCACAAGAGCCTGGGTGTGCTCCCCATGTGAGCTTGGCCAGGGAGGTTATTTTAAACTGTGGTGACAGGCTTAAAATAACAAGAGCTTGCAAATGTATGGCCTGATAATGTGCTGTCAGCCCCGAGTCAGAGTCAGACAAGTGTGATTTGCTGTCACTTTCTAGGCCATGGCAGGGTGCAATTGCTCTTCTTTACAATTAGAAAGGGTAACAACTTTTTCTAAATGGGTTGGCACCAAGTTCCTCACTTGCTGCTCTGGGAGCTTTTGATTAAAGCTTGAAAAAGGCAAAATAAAGAGGTTTTAAAACCAATATAAATTTCAAAATAAGGGTTTGTGGCCCTTCAAAGCATTAAAAAGCTTGCAGCAAGACCAAGCACGTGCCTAAAGCTGCTCTTACACCAGCAGCAAGGTACAAACCCTGGGGTTTCAACATGAAACAACCCTCACCTGCAGCAGCTCAAGGAAACAAATGGCCTCAAATGCAGCCACACACTGAGACAAAGCAGCACCCGAGGTCCTGCTGGCCACCAGGAGTCCAAGAGAGCTCAGGGATGGCTGGGCCACCACAGAAATGCCAACAGCACAGGCAACAACAGCCTGGCGTGCTGCTTTGTCACCCAGTTAAGCATCACTGCTTCCCTCAGCTCCAGCATCATCCTGCAGAACCATTTTGGGTGCCAAACCAGAGGCTCAGGACAACGAGCAGGTTCTCTCCTAATCAAGACACCAAGTTTTCACTTGGCCACATAGGTCAAAAGAAGATACCAGTGAGAAATCACTCCCCATGGGGATGTGTCAGCAAATTCCACCTGCATCCTGGGATTACAACTGAGCCCAGCATTTGTGCTGGGACCAGTCATTTCAATTCAATGGCCGTGGTGCTGACCTCCACTCCATGCTAAGCACAGGAGGAGGCATGAGAAGCACCAAATGATCCTCTAACTGCCCTGCTCTTCTTGGTGAACATGCCCAAGGTGGTGGTGGGGAGGGAGAGGAGAAGGCACCTTATGGGCACAGCAGGGCACTGGGAGAGCTGGAATCCAGCCTCTGCACCACAGCAAACACCTCCCTCCAGGCACACACGGGCTGGGCTGAGGACAAGGCTCACCAGGGAGTGTCTCATGGCTCTCAGGGCACCAGAGGACGGTGCTGGGTGAGGTGGGGGGGCTCCAGTGTGGTCAGAAAATCCAGGACTGCGGCTTTGCCATGGAGAGAGTGCACTGGGGACACCTCAAACAAAGGACTGGCTCAGGGTGACCTGGCTGTGACCAGAGCACACATCAAAGAGAGATCCAGAGTGTGTAGTCCCTGTTGGTATCAAAGGATATCGAGTCTTCTGCCCTGACAGAGTCCCCAGGTCACCAAAAGCAGAGCAGCCACACAGCTCTGCTCCTCCCCCAGCAAAGCTGGGAAGCCCCTGCCCTCACTCCCATCCCCAGTTTGTACTTTCTCATTGTCTGGGCTACAGGAGCCCACAGGATTTGTATCACAGCATGAATTAAAGCAGGAAACAAAGTCTGGGTGAAAAGCAACCAGTGAAAACATGGGGGGTTTTTACAGCTTTTCACTGAGGTCTAAAGCACCTTCCTGCAGATCTGAGCAGGCAGCAAACTGAAGGGATAGGATTCTTAACTTAAAAGGTACAGAATTACCAGCGAGACCTGGGGGGAGCTCAGCCACAGCACGGGCAGCACAGCTCAGATTGGTTTTAGGCAGCCTGGCCACACTCAGCAGAGAAATGGAATAAAGGTGGAAGACTCAGAGTGAGCAGAACAAGAATAAAACATCAATACACAGCAAGGAGACAAGAACTTCCACTCACCAATTCTTTATCCATCTTTTTTATGCTTTTTTTTCTGAAACATATCTACAACTGGAAGAAAAAGCCCCGAGGTCTGTCCTCCAGTATGTGATGAGGACACTCCCATGCCTTGACTGCAGTGAGAAAGGTCCCTGTGGTGGCACTGCAACCCCCTCACCCCACACAGCAGCCGAGCAGAGCTCAGCAGCGGGGCAGAAACAGAGAGATTCAAGCTGGGAATAAGCCACCAAACACTCCCAGACTTGCTGCATGGGATGAACCTGGGAAATGCCAAGGAATGGCACCTATCTGGGGATGGTGGCATTTGGCCTCCTTGAAATGCGACCCCTGCTGTGCTGAGAAGAGCCCCAGGCACGACTGAAGAGGGGGAGGGGTTGATTTGTCCCCACCAAAGTTTGCCTAAGGCTAAACTTAAGGACTGCAGCAAGAGAGCAACACAAGGACAGACAAACACCACTATCCGCTGGGTAAGAGTCAAGGAAAAATTATTAAACAAACCTAACCAGACCAATAATTCGCTGTTAATCCCCCCCAAAACTGCCCAGGAGCCACCAGAATTCACACGCCCGCTCAGTGCAATGAGAAAGAGAAGCCACATCAGAGGGGGTCAGGGAGGGAGGGGGTTGATGTGGAGCTGTGGGGAGACACCCACAGCCTAGGGGGGCTGGCCCAGAGCTACGGGTTCCCCCACTCCCCCCCCAGCCCCACTCCAGGCTTCTCCCAACTCTTCAACCGGCTCCTCTGGGCAACCCCAGAGCAACCAAACCGAGTCCCGGTGGAAGGGTCAGTCCCGGTTCCATCCTCGCCGCTGGAGAGGCTCGCTGAGGAGCCAACTCTGCCTCCTCCCTGGCACTCGCTCCGCTTCTCGGTTCTTCAGGGAAAAGTCTCTGAAGTACCGAGACGCCCCATCCCGCCCCGGGAGCAGGGGGATCAGGACAACCGAGCACCCCCAACCGCCTCCCCACCCCCCTCCGGGGCCCGGCCTGGCGCACCCCCAAGGGACACAGGGTCGGGCCGCAGCGAGGCCTGGGCCTGCCCGGGGCAGGGAGGGCACCGGGAAGGGCCCAACGCTCCGGTGCAGGGCGGGTACCCCGGGGATGACCCCCGGAAAGGGGGGGGAGGGGGGCACACTCTCCCCCCGGCGGAGAACACCCCCAGCCCGCGGTGTTGAGGCACTCCCTGCCTCCCTCCCGTACTCACCGGCACCCCGAACCCCGCCGCTGCCACCACCCCGCCCGCCGTTACCGTGGAGATGCCGCCACGTCCCGGCAGCCCCCGCGCCAGCGCCCCCTCCCCGGCCTGCGGCGCCCCCTGGCGGCCCGGAGGTCACGCAGCCGGTGGCGCTGCCCCGGGACCGAGCACCGGGGCCCGGCGGGAGGAAGAGGCGGGTTCTTGAGGCCTACGGGTGGTCGGGGCAGGGAGGAAGGGTCGGTGGGCCGGTGGGCCCCGGGGGGGCGGGAGTGCTCCCGCCGGTGCTGAGGAGCCGGAGGAGCTTCTGGCAGTGCCGGGCAGAGGGCGGGTAAGGGCTGCCGTCAGCACCGGGCTGCGAGTCGCCGTTGGCCAGCTTGGCCAGCTTCTCGGTGGCCCTGAGGGACAGCAGGACCTGCGGGGAGAGAGGGATGGGGTCACCGGCCTGTTGGGCCTTGTCCCCACCCCCCCACACACCCTGCACCCCCCCCAGCGGTACCTGCTGCACCCTGGGGTGCTGCCCGAGGGCCCGCAGGGCGATGAGGGCTCCCTCCCGCACGCTGTCCTGGGGGTCCCTGCAGGCCACCTCCAGCAGGGCCTGGGGGACCTTGCTCTCCATCAGCAGGTCCCCCAGCTCTGTCCAGCGCCAGCCCAGGTTGCCCAGGGCCGAGGCCGCGTTGCAGCGAGTCCTGGCCTGAGCATCCCCCAGCAGCCACCTCAGTTGGGGCACGGCCCTGCCCAGGGTGCCGGCGGGGCAGGAGGGGTGGAGGGCAGCGTTGCCCACGGCGAAGCTGGCAGCCTTCCTCACGTCCTCCCAGTCCCACAGGCAGCGCAGCAGGCTCTCCAGCAAGCTGGGCGGGCTCTGCAGCACCTCGGGAAAGCCGTGGCGGAGCAGGTTGCCCAGCAGGGTGCAGGTTTTTGCTCGTATATGGTGGTGGTGGTGGCCAAGCAGGTGGGGCAGGGGCTGGTTGGTCATATCTGAGCCCCTCAAGATGTTCTGGAGGAAGGGGAGGTGCTCTGGGTGGGCCCGGGCCACGTGAGTCAAGAGGGACAGGAGGTCAGTTGTGAGTGTGAGGCTGTCTGCAAACAAAGCAGAAGTCAAGAAGGTGATGATGTGCTCAGAGGTGTCTGCTTCCCTCACCAGCTGGTCTGTGATCTTCTCGTCAGACACCACGAGGTGGCACAAGAGGTTCACGGGGAGCTCGGTGTGCAAGAGGGACAGGTGGCGAGAGCAGACCTAAGAGAAAGGAGAGAGAGAGAGAGAGCAGTGTTGGGTCCCATCAGGCTGCCAGCAGGTCAGCACAGAGCTCAGCTGCTGGCCAAGCTGCTCTGAGGGCTGTGTGGCACCCAAGTGACACCCCTGTACCACTGCTAGCGTGGTGTGAAGGGGTGCCACGAATTGGGGGCTGCAATGTGAGGAGCTTTCTCCACAGGACTGGGGAGGGAAGAAAAATGTAAGGTCAAGAAGGTACCTGCAGCAGCTGGGCAGGGATCTGAGTGTCTCTCACAGCCTCCATGACCAATGCTAAGGTGTCTCCATCCACATCCAGAGCAAAAGGGAAACAGAGGAGCTGGCAGGCTTGGATCACCACGGCTGGGACAAGCTCAGGGTCCCCATCCTCTCCTGCTTGCCTGAATTTGTTAGAGAGAGAGGGTTTAATGCAGAGGTGATCAGAAGAACATCAGAATGAGAGGGGACACTAAGGAGAAGCTCTGCAGGTGAGCTGTGCCCTGCAAATGCCAGGTCAGGAGCTTCTCAGCCCTCTACATACTCATGTCCAAGCCCCATCCAGCTGAGCTCTGCCCATTTCAGCCCTGCCCACAACTCACGTCTGTGCCAGGCATGCCAGGAAGCCAGGAGACAGCAGCCTCTTCAGTGTCACCATGAGGACACCATGGGGCTGGGTGAGCTGAGGCAGGCACAGGTGGGGCTCACGAGTGAAGATGAAGAGGGCCAGGCTGAGGAAGAGCAGGGTGCCTGCAGGGGGGACAGCACAGCTGAGGGGCAAGGCTGAAAAATCTGCCTGTACTGCCTCAAGGCTGCTCTGGGGTTGCTTCTGTGCTTCCCTGCCCCAAACCAGACCAATCTCCACCCATGGTGGTCACAGCTGTTCCCTGCAGCACAGACACCCTTTGTTGTTCCTCCGTGTCTAGCTCAGCTGAGCTGCTGCCAACTGGGCACAGCACAGGCCAGCCCAGACCTCTCCTGGGAGGACAACAACCACCCTCAAGAAGCCTCCTGAGCTCCCTCAGAGATCAGATGTGGGCAAGGACAGAGGGTAGGATGTGAAGCAAGGTCCTGAGCAGATGTCCTGCTGTCCCACAGCTCCTACCTTGAGGGGAGAGGAGGTTCCAGTCTGGCTCTGTCCCTGGGGGGTCTCCCTCCAGCACCACCCTGTCCCTGCCCACACAAAGCACCACAGCAACACGGTGCCACACCACACTCCACAGCTCGGAGATGGCAAAGCCCCGCTCCACAGCCACGTCCTCCTAAAGATGGGGAGACAAGTGTTGAGGGCATCCTGGTCCCCCCATGGCTCCACAGGGCCCTCACCCACATTTCTGCTATCCTGGGGAGGTCAGGGCTGGATGGACGTGGCCCAGGGGGAGGAGGGGGCCAGGCAGCTGATGGTGCCTGCTGATGGGGCCAGTCCCAGGGCACCTCTGCCCTCTCTCCAGTGTGTCCAGGAATCCCCCCTCCCTGCCCACCACTCTCCCACCACTCTCCAGAGCTCCACAGACAACCCAGGTGACTTCCACAGGGTTGCACAGCAACAGCTGCCCTGCTCAGCCTCCATTACTGATCCAATTCAGGCCTTTTTTACCCCCAAACCTTTTGGCAGCGACCAGGCGAAGGGAGATGAGCAGGGTGGTACCTGGGCAAGGAGCTTCATCAGGAGGGAAAAAATGCCATCGTAGAGACCAGCCCCCATTGGTGGGGGGAGCTGCAGCTGGAAGAGAGCAGGGGACAGGCTGGAGCTCAGAGCAGCACCAATCCTGCACCCTTCTGAGCCTGTGTCCACAGTGGGGTGAGAGCATGGCTCCCCCAGCCCCTACCTCAGCAGGTGCTGTCAGTATGTTTGTCACCACCAGTGGGATCTCTTCTCCCCAGAGCTCGAAGGCCACCCCGTGCTGACAGAGCTCTGTCAGGAGGAATGCTGCAGCACCCTGGGGGACAGGGAGAGCTCAGCACCTTTCTGCTCACTCTCCATCCCCTAGCCCAGGGCAGGGACAGCTCTGCCTCCACCCCACCCTGAGTGAGCAAACAGGGCCCTGCAGGGCTCTCCATGGCAGGGTGGGCAGACTCACCACAACGGAGGCCACAGGAGACTGGGTGAAGAGATCCACAGCAAGAGCAACCACCTTCTCAAGCCTGAAACACAGCCACCAAGGGAGAGACCAGTGTTCCCACAGCTTCACATGCCACACAGCAGCAGCATCCAGATCCCCCCAGGGCTGGGAAGCAGCCACCTTGCATGAGGAGCAAGGTGTTCACAGCACCTCCTTGACCACACCGTGTCCTCACCGTGTCCCCAGCACCCCACTGGTGTGTCCAGACTGGAAGGATCAGTGGGAGCAGGAGCCAGCTCGGGGCAGGGGGTGTTTCTTCTCCCACCAGTGAGGGAAAGGGGGTGCTTACCTGGGAGGGGGGGCCTGGAGCTGCAAGGGGAGCAGGGCCAGCAGGTACAGGGCGGCCTCAGAGGCTGTTCCCTGGGCCACCTCCTCCATGGGGACCTACCAAGGGAGCAGGAGTCACAAGGGGACATTTCTGGGAAGAGAACTGCACTCTCTGTGCTAAGCTCCCCCAAAACTCTTCTCCCCACACATTCCCCAGCTTGGTCTGAGCAGCTCTCAGAGGAATGTGTCCTGCTTGCCCACCCTCCTGCCCCACCACTGGGGCTGTGGTCAGTCCTACCTTGCCCTTTGAGAGCTTCATGAGGGAACTCCACAGTTGTTGGCTCCTTCCTAGGTGCTGGCACAGGCTCAGGCTGGCGTGGCAGCCAGCATAGAGGATCTGGGAGGCAGAGGAGGGAGATGACATCTCAGTCACCCCCCATGGCTACCATAGCCTCCTTTATTCAACAAATGACAACAGGGAGACTGGAGTCATTGAGGGCTGAGCCCTCAGGCCCCCTTCTCCACACTCCTAACCCCAGACACCTCTGGGCCCAGCCAGATAAATGGATGGGGCCATTACCTTCAGCACATTCAAAGAGCAGCCTGGGTGCTCCAGTCTCCCCAGCAGCCTCCCAAGCTGTTCACTCTCTCTCTCCAAAAGCTTTGCAGCTACCTCCTGAGAGACCTGCAGAAATCAGCCTGGTTTGCACCCTAGGCACCTGAAGCACTGCACGGACCTAAGGACTTTAATGCTAGCAACAAATTAATAACAAATATAATAATAAATCTGCTTCCTATGTGCTGCCTGTGCTCACAAAGGGGTGCCCACCTGCCATGACCCAGCACAGTCCCAGAGCTGAGCAAGGGGAGATTCCTCCTCTGTTTCCCTCCTTGTTGACTCAGAGTTGAGTGAAAGGATCAAATGTAAACCTGTGGGTTTGTTTTCCCTCTTATTTATCATCCATTCAATCTGAGATTTCCTACAGTTCATATCACTGTCATATAAGAATCCTTCATACTGCCTAGTTCTTAGCCCATCCCACAGCTCAGGTCCTAAGTGTGAGTCTCTTAACTGATCTAGGAGTCCTTAGACTCCTAAAGCTCAGCTGCTGGCTGGGGAAGAGCAGCCTGAAAATGCCAGAGGACCTCAGACCTCCACTCTGCTGCTGAAAAAGAGATCCTCCTGGAAAGGGCTGCTGCCCCTGTGGGGACCACACCTCCTCACCCTGCACAGAGAGCTGGCCTGACCTGCAGCTTGGCTTCCCGACAGCTGCTCCTCTCCAGGGGGATGCTGCAGGCAGCAGCCAATGCAGCCATGAAGAAGTCTGCCACACACTGGCACTGCTCATGGGCTGCCATGGCCTCCAGCGCTGGACCTGCATGGGGACAGAGCTTGGGAGACATGTGCTAAGGGTGAGGGCAGCAGGATGGGGTTGGAGGCCAAGATTGTGACACAGAAACCACAGGAGGAGGTGGTGAGCTGCCACCACTGCTACCTGGCAGAGCAGGCTGCTCTGAGGTGGATCCCTGAAGGAGGCTGTCCAGCAGGGGCCGATGCTCCTCTCGCAGGCTGGCATAGAAGGGGGCAGAGATGGAGGGGCACGTGGCATCCAGGCTCTCACAGAGCAGGGTGAAGCACTGGGGGAGACACAGGGGTTGCCATCACTGCATATTGAGGGTGGGAGGAGAGAAGGACAAATGGGGAGGAGGCTGGGGAGGCAAGGACAGCAGAGATGGGAGGACCATCCATGGAGGGGTTCAACAAATGAGCAGATGTGGCACTTCAGGACATGGTCTAGGGGTCAGGGAGATGTTGGACAAAGGTTGGACTTGCTGATCCCAGAGGTCTTTTCCAACCTAAATGATTCTGTGACTCGTGCTGAAGCTTCAAGGACCTCCAAGTGTCCTCTCCAGCTAGGTTACTGTGTGGGAGCTACATGCTGGCTGAGAAAGGGGTACACGTGGAGGCACAGCCAGGGAAGGTGCCCCCTCAGAGACCTCCTTTCTGCATGTGGTCCCCCTACAAGCCCCAGTCTGCCCTGACAAGAATGCATCAGCTCCCAGAGGTGGGAGCAGGGTCCTCAGCCTGTGCTCCCCCAGCCCCACAGGTTCTGTCCCTGAGGGAGAGGGTGTGGAGAAAGGAGATGGGGCAGCCTTACCAGGAGGCTTTGCTGGCAGAGCCTCATCTCGCTGTCAGCTGGCTCGGCCAGCAGCTCTGGCAGCAGGGCTAAGAAGCAGTTGGCACTCTCCTGGAAGGCCTGCAGGCTGGGGGAGGCAGCAGAAGGAGAGGAGAGCAGAGAAACATGGTCCCTGGCTGCCAGGACAGGGTCTGGCCAGGCCCAGGCAGCCCTGGCTAATGGAGCAGGCAGTACACACTAGCTCTGAGAGCTGCTCTGGTGGGCTGTGCCTTCCCCTTAATTAGTGCCACTCTCAGAAAGTGAGCACAGCAACACTTAAATCCATGATGCTTCACCCACAGTGACAGCTCCAGCCACAGAGCACAAACACACCACTCTCCCCCCTACTGCTGGGTCCCCAAAGTGGCCACAAGAGACCCCAGAGCACAGAGGGTTGTCCCTACCTGTCCTTTTGCCCACTCTCCTCCAGGCTGCATTCACTGCTGAAATAAACTGTGGTCACCATGAGGAGGTCTGTCAGCACCGTGATACACCAGGGCTGCTGCAGGAGCCAGACAGAAACAGCACGTGGGGATTGTCTGTGGCCATCCCAGCACCACTGTGGTGGGATCTTGCCCTGCCAGGACCTCCCCCTTCTCTAGGGTGCCTACAAGAGGCACTGACCCTGTGAGCCAGCTCCGGCACGACACCAGGGCCTCCTCAGCACCTCTGTAGGGCTGGAAGGAGCCCAGATTTCTCTGGGGTCCCACACCCACCTGCTTGGTGCTACCACTCTCCAGGATCTGCTTGGCCAGATGCAGCAGGGACAGGGGCACGTTCAGCTCTTGGCAGAAGTGGCCCAGCAAGCCAGAGTCACACTGGGTAGCCAGGAGGTTGCCCATGACACGGAGCACAGGACGGAGGCGGGAGGCTCCCTCCAGCATCCCTTCCAGCACCTGGACACAGAGAAGCCAGAAAAACTCAGGATCAGCAGCAATTTTGGCCTCTCCATCAACCAGGAGGCAGCTCTTCAGCCCGTTCAGGCAGGGAGCAGATGGTAAGCTAAGCGTATGAGGCATCTCCAGCTCCTGGAGAAGCAGAGGATCTCCTTGCTGGCCAGACTGGGGACTCTCCCAATGCTCCTGACCAGAAGAAGGCAGCATCCATGTCCCCACTGTAGTTTGCTGGCCCAGCCATCACTCACCTGCTGGGCAGAGTCTGCCAGGCGGGCCTGGACACGGTGCTGGAACTCGGGGTCCCTCAGGAGGCTGAGGGGGGTGCTCAGCTGCGTGGCCAAGGGCTCAGTGGCCTCAATCAGGTGCTGCCACTCCTCATCACTCTCCAGCTCCTGGCCATGGAGAGAGAGAACTGGTGCCACAGCCCCTGCCTGCCCCAGGGGCTCTGGACCAGCCCTGGGGCAGGTCCCGCTGCCCTCAATGACACCATCCTACCTCACTCTCCAGGTCCACGGCCTCAATGCTGTGTCTGTCCCGGGGCTCTGCCCTGCCAGCTCCAGGCTGTGGAGGGACATCTGCCCCAGCAAACTCCTGCTCATGGTCCTGAGTGATGCTCTGCTCCCTGGCCAAGGCAACAGCCCAGTCAGTGACCCACCTTCCCCTCTCCCTCCT
>VYZX01028357.1:0-21930 GCA_013401335.1 Brachypteracias leptosomus | reverse complement strand
CCCTCTCCCTCCTCTCCCAGCCCTTCCTCACCGTGGGTTGGGAGGAGGCTCCTCCAGGTCCCTCTCCACCACACTGCTCTTTCTCTGCAGGACACCAGGGTTCTTCTCGTTGGAAGCAGCCAGTGGCTTCTTCTTCCCAGGGGCTGCCTTCCCTGGAGCTGCTCTGGGTCTACATCCTTGGCCAGAGTCTTTTGTAGGTGTGCCACCTGCCTTCAGTTGCCCCTGGATGACGGCAGAGAAGTTTGGTCAGGGCAGGGTCAGTCAGACAGACAACTAAGTCCTCTGTACCCCACCACCCTGAGGACACCACATCTTGCTTTGTACATGGCTGACACCCCAGCCTGACCCATGTACCTTCTCTCTTTACCCCCTCCTTCACCCTGGCTGTGGGACACTTTCCCTCCACCTTTTTCTGTGCCTCCTCAGCCATCTTCTGCTGGACCTTTCTCAGGATCCTGGACTGGCTGCTCTTGGGGGCCATGGAATGGGTTTGCTGCTCCTTCAGGGCCTGCAGCTCTGGAGCCAGCTTGGTGGTGAAGGGGTTGGAGATCCCGTGCTCTTCTGTGTCATCAATCACTGAGGAGGCAAGGGGAGAACTTCATTAGCAGCTTCTCCCTTGGGACACGGGGGAATCCCAGGGGACCCAGCTCAAGCCCAAGGGGCAGGAGGTGGGAGTCGGCGCTTGGAGAAAGCTGGGGAGGGAGGTAAAGACCAGAGAAGTAAAAATAGAAGGGCGGGTGGTTCTCCAGGCAGTAGGAGGGGGAAACAGACCTGGCCAACACTGGAAAAAGAGGAGATACTCACCAGTAACCCGACCAGCAATGAAGGGGTGAGAGAGCAGCTCTGGCCACGACAGGCGCTGGTGAGGGTCCTTCATTAGCAGTCCCTGCAGGAAGCTCTAGAGGACAACACAGCACTAGGGTCACCCACACAAGGCTTGGCACCCACCAGTGAGCCCAGTAAACCACCCCTCTGCTGTCACCTCAGTTTCCCAGCTTAGGGACAGCAGCAATAAGGGTCCCCCCCAAGGGAGGCCCAGTTCTCATCCCTTCTCTGTGTTCTGAAATCCCTTTTAGGGGACAGAAAACCTGAGAGTGACCCACCAGGACAGCAGGCAAGGCCAAAGCTGCTACCACAGGAAGGGATTTTACCCCACCCTTCACCCTTACCTTGAAGACTGGGCTAATGGACACAGGCCACTTGACAGGGCCCTTGACGATGAGGCTGATGAGCTGGAAGATGCTGCTGGTGTAGAAGGGAGGGGTGCCCACGAAGAGCTCGTACAGGATGCAGCCCACAGACCACAGGTCTGCTGTGTGGTCATAGGGCCTCTCCTCCACCAGCTCAGGGGACATGTACAGTGGGGTGCCCTTGATGGAGGTCAGCACCATGGTGTGGATGCTCATGGCTCGGGCAAAGCTGCTCAGAGACAAGTACAGGAGGTCAGCTCAGGCCACTGCAGCTCCCAGCAAGATCCTTATGACTTTCATAGAACCATTACAGTTGGAAAGGACCTCTAGGGTCACTGAGTCCAACCTTTGTTCAATATCTTCCTAGACGATGTCCCAAAGCTCCACATCTACTCGTTTGTTGAACCCCTCCAGGGATGGGGACTCCACCACCTCCCTGGGCAGCCTGGGCCAGGGCCTGACCACTCTTGCAGCAAAGAACTTCTTCCTAATGTCCAATCTAAACCTCCCCTGGTGCAACCTGAGGCCATCACCTCTTGTCCTGTCATTAGTTCCTTGGGAGAAAAGCCCAACCCCAGCCTCACCACAACCTCCTTTTAGGCAGTTGTAGAGAGCAATGAGGTGTCTCAGCCTCCAAGCTGAACAACCCCAGTTCCCTCAGGTGCTCCTCATGTTCTCCAGCCCCCTCACCAGCCTCGTTGCCCTTCTCTGCACCCGCTCCAACCCCTCAATGTCCTTCTCATCCTGTGGTACCCAAAACTGGATCCAGTGCTCAAGGTGCAGTCTCACCAGTGCCAAGTCCAGGGGCACAATCCCCTCCCTACTGCTGCTCACACCACATCTGATGCCAGGATGCTCTTGGCCTTCTTGGCCACCTGGGCACACACTGGCTCATGTTCAGCCAGCTGACCACCAGCACCCCCAGGTCCTTTTCCACTAGGCAGTTTCCAGCCACTCTCCCCCAAGCCTGGAGCATTGTAGGGGGTGGTTGTGACCCAAGTGCAGGACCCAGCACTTGGTCTTGTTAAACCTCATACAATTGACCTCAGCCCATCCAAATCCCTCTGCAGAGCCTTCCTACCCTCAAGCAGATCAACACTCCCACTTCATTTCTGCCAACACCTCTCCCCTCTGGATTCCCAAATCCCCTACACCTGCTCAGATCCCCTTCCACATCCCCCTCTCCTCCTCCACAGCACCCAGGACCCCTCTGGGCTCCCCCAAAGCTCAAGCAGACCCCCAGTACCCACCCAAAGTCACAGAGCTTGACCAGGCCATCCTTGCCCAGCAGGATGTTTTGGGGTTTCATGTCACGGTGCAGGATACGGTGGGAGTGCAGGTAATAGAGAGCAGAGACCAGCTGGGCAGCTATGGCCTGGACCTGCCAGAGACACAGCAAAACAAAAACCAGATCTTGTTCACCCCATCCTGCAGCAAACACCTTGTGGCCACCTCCACGGTAATCACCTGAGCCTCAGGCAAAGTCCCATCGTCCTCCAGGATCTGGAAGAGCTCTCCCTCTGCGTAGTCAGTCACCACCACCACCTGGAGGGCAGAGCAGCATGCTGAGATCAGGCACTCACCCAGTCCCTTCCCCACCGTGCCCTGGGGACCGGGACGGGGTAGGAAACCTGAGGGAGATGCTGGGGTGTCATCCTATACAGCCCATCAGCTTGGGCTGGGACCTGGGATGGTCCCAGCAAGGGACCTGACATTTAGCACAGGTCTTGGGGCTCTCCTTACCTTGGGCAGCCCCAAGAAACCAGGGAAGGGGAAGGACAGGACAAGCCCAGAATGGTACTTCCAAGCCCAGTGGGTAGAATTGCTCCTTTGAGCTTGTTTGGAACCTGCTGCCCAATTTATTTCATGTCCCACAGGACAATCTTCAGCCCTTTCTTATCATACTCTCTCCAGGAGAACTTAAATCAGCGAAAAGTCAAGTAAAAGCATCTGCCCCAAGTAGTTCCCTGCACCTCCTTGTCAGTCTTGAAGCTGTCGAGCATCTGGATGATGTTGGGGTGACGTAGACCTCTCATGATCTCGATTTCCCTCTGCAGGTTCTTCAGCTCCTTCTCAGACAGCCCCACCTTGGGGATGAACTTCAAGGCCACCACCTGTCAAAGGAGGCAAAGCTGGGGTCAGGTCAGGCTCCTGCTCATCCTCGCAGAGGCCACATTGAGCCCAAAGGGGACTGAGTGTTTTCCAGCAGCGAATGAGATGTTTGTTCACTGGATCTCCTGGAGCTGGGGCTCCCCCGGGTCCTTACACACTGATACAGGTGCTCACAGTACTTTCCACACTGGTGTTTAAAGCAAATAAATTTAACCAGTCAGTGCAGACGAAACTAGAACTGCCAAAAACATGGGACAGGGCCTAGAGATGCTGGTGGACAGCGAGCCAGTGGTGTGTGCTGGCAGTGAGGAGCATCAGCAGCACCCTGGGAGGAGCAGGAGGGAAATGATCATTGCCTTTTATTTGGAACTTCTTAGACCACATTGCCAATACTGTGGACAGCTTTGGGCCCAAAAAGACATCAATAGGCTGGAGTGGGCACAGCAGAGGCCACTAGGATGGCTACAGCTGGAAACAGAGGAGCTTCAACTTGATATAAGGCAACCCCGTTCACCCCCAGTATAGTAAAGCACTGGCTGGGAGGTGTTTGTGCTTGAGTTTTCACAGGATCTGAGTTTAGTGCTGGCCCTGCTTTGAGCAGATGGACTGGAGACCTCCTGATGTCCCTTGAACCTGAATGACTCTGGAGCTGGCCAGGAATGTCAGCAGAAAAACGCATAAGTATCGAGTCCCAGAGGCCTGGCAGGGCCCTGGAACCCAACAGGCACCCGAAATCAGCCCCGGTGCCACACACAGCAGACCCCCGGCCCCCTCCCCGCCTCCCCTCTCCTCACCTGGGCGCTGTGCTTCCGCCGCCCCTTGTACACACGCCCGAAGGAGCCTTCGCCGATCACCTCCTGGACATGGTACCTCTCCATGGCCGGGGCCCGGGCAGGGGCCCGGGGGGCTGCCGAGGCAAAGCGGCCGGTGAGGAGAAGCGCTTCGCCCCCTCCCCTCCTCCCGCCTTGAGGACGGGGCAGCGGCAGTGCCGAGAAGGCAGCACCGCCATCCCAAATCCCGACGGCCGGAGCTTCCCGCGCTCCTCATAGAACCATTACAGGGGCCCGGGTCCCAGGGCGGGCGTCCCCCACCGTGCTCCGGGCCTGCCCCGCGGGCTACCGGCCCCACCTCCGCTGTTCCACGGCGGGACAAGGCCCCAAGCCCTGAGCAAGTGTCCCCCCCCAAGCAGGATTAACCTGTCCTGGCCCCGCTNCCCCCCACACACTGCCCTCACCTCGGCCTGCCCCGCAGGTGGGAGCCCTGGGAGCTCAGCATCACCCTGCACCCCGCCACGGCGCAGGACCAGGACTCCCAGTATGTCCGCTTCACACTGGTGCTCTCCGTGCCCCCCCAGGTAGGCCGCCCCCCTTTCCTCCCTGCCCCGGGGCTCCCCACCTTCCTTGGTGTCCTTTGGGTGTTTTTCACTGGTTTTTTATCCCTCTAGTATCCCAACAAAGTTCCGGAAATCTCCATCAGGAACCCGCGAGGGCTCTCGGATGAACAAATTCAAAAGTGAGTGTCAGGAGGGTGGGAAGAGAGTGATTCTTTTCCTCCACAGATTCAGGAGGCAGAAAGAGAGGTGGGAAAACCCTCTCTCAGATCCATGTGGCTCCCTGTGCCCTTTTAACAGGTGGAGACCTTGTCANGGCAACCGGCCGCGCGCGTGCGCCTTCGCCGCGCTTCCGCTTCCGGGGCGCGCGGGAAGATGGCGGCGGCCGGTGAGGAGGAGGAGGCGGCGGACTGGTAACGACACCCCCACCTCCTGCCCTTCCCTTCCCGTTACCCGGGGCCGGTGTCTCCTTCCTCAGCCCCCGCCCCCCCTCTCCCAGCCCAGCACCCCCTGACCCCCAACTCTCCCCGGGCGGTCCCCGCAGGGCGCTGCCGTCGGAAGTGGAGGTGCTGGAGTCCATCTACCTGGAGGAGCTGCGGGTGGCNCAGGTGGAGACCTTGTCAAGGATTGATGGTTTTAAGCTAGGGAAGATTTAGACTGGATATTAGAAAAAAGTTCTTTAATATGAGGGTGGTGGATCGCTGGAACAGCTTGGCCAGAGAGGTGGTAGAGGCCTCATCCCTGGAGTCATTCAAGGTCAGGCTTGATGGGGCTCTGAACAACCTGCCCTAGGTAGAGATGTCCCTCTGCTGCTTTGCTCTAGGATTTCCCAGACCCTCAGAAGTGTTGCTGAAGCCAGGCTGGGGACAGAGGTGCTCTATGAACTGATTGAGGTGAGAGTTTGGGGAGACTGGGGCTGTCCAGCCACCCTAACTGCCCTGAGCCTGTGGGCAGGCCAGGGATTAAAATGGGGGGTTTTTAATGCTTCTGCAGAAGGGGAAGGAGATTCTCACTGACAACAACATTCCCCACGGCCAGTGTGTGATCTGCCTCTATGGATTCCAGGTAAGCACGTTTTGGAAGCTGTCTGGGAAGTGAGGCAAGAGAACAGGGAGCCTGGAGCTCAAAACTTGGGACACCAGCCTGGGACTGGGGTGTGTCTCAGCAGTCCCCTGCCAACATGGTCTGGGGGAGATTCTCCTGAGGATCCTGAAGGTACAGACACAGGGAATAGGGGCAGCAAGTGATGCTGGAGCATCCCCAAAGGAATGGGGAGGACCTGGGGGTAGTTGCTGGTGCATCTCAGCTTCCCTGTGGTGCTCACACCTCGCCTGGAGCTCAGGAGGGACAGGAAGACCCTGCCTAGGAAGGAGAGAAGATCAGGTGTGGAGATTGCTGCTTACACAGGTAGAGAACCAGTCACAAAAGCTGCATTAGGAGAGTTTCTCCCTCTCAGAACAGGGAGCAGTGTCCCAGTCAGGACTGAGGAAGCAGAGCTGGAGCCCAGCAGAAGTTACGTGGCTCTGCCAGCAATAGCACTGGTTCCCCACTGACATGGGAGTGAAAACCCACCTGTGCTGGTGGGCCTACAGAGCTCTGTGCTCTGAAACCCTTTAAAGCTGCCCTTCCTCCTCCCCAGGAGAGAGAAGCCTTCACAAAGACCCAGTGCTACCACTACTTCCACTCCCACTGCCTGGCCCGCTACGCCCAGCACATGGAGGAGGAGCTCCTGGTGCAGCAGGAGGAGAGGGAGCAGCACCTGGCACCGACCCCCAAAGAGGTAATGAGACCCTGGGCTCCCCCCCCTGGTCCCCTGCACAGCCCCTTGTGACATCTCTGTCACCTTTGGGACATGGAGTGAGGGCTCACCTAACCCAGTCAGTGTTGTGCCCACGCTGAGGATCAGACCAAGTGATCTCCAAGGGCTTTTTGCAACCAAAACGTGAGTTTTTGGTACTTTAGTTGGTTTATTGGATCTGTGGGTCAGTGCCTGCTGTGTGAGGAGGTAGAGGAGCTGCATTTTTGGACTTGTGGAACCACAGGAGTTAGAAAAGAGGGCTCCTTCCCTTGACCTTGAACTGCAGCAGGAGAAACATGATCACCAGGGATGGTGACTCCACCACCTCCCTGGGCAGCCTGGTCCAGTTCCTCACCACTTCATGCTACTGGAACCCCCCCTGAGCTTCTCTGCCCAGGAGGTGGCCACACTGTTCCTCTTTTTGGCTGGGGTTATCTGGTTGTGCATGAGCTGGGTCACAGCCAGGGTCTGGTGTCACCTCTTGACTCCCCACAGGAGGTGGGTGTGCAGTGCCCTGTCTGCCGGGAGACCCTGGTCTACGATCTCCATGCTCTGAAGGCAGCACCACCCCCACAGCACCCACTGGTAAGAGATGGGGGTTCACCTGCCCAGCTGGGGCATTGGAATGGATGAATGAACACATGCTCTCAGGTCACAAATCCAAGCAGGGTGTCTCCTGACTCTTTGGTGTGTCCACAAAGAGCAGGATGGGTTGTTGTAGCCCTGAGTCTTGAGCAGATGTGCTGGGGGAGAGGTGATTCTGGGATATAATGGGGTCAGGAGGGTGACCTGGTTGTAGCTGCTGTGTCTTGCCCGAAGGCAGAACATCCTGCAGGGACAGTGGGTCAAGGTCTACCTCTCTCTAGGGATTTCACATGCATCTGTAGGCCTGGCAAAGGGAAGCAGGTTGCCTGAGCTCTGTGCCATCAAAGGAGGGTTTGGGAGGGTAGCTTGTGGCAGAGCTGGGTGTTGAGAGAGCCCTCACCCCACCCTGCTCTCTGCTGCTCAGGAGCCCTACAGGCCAGATGCTGAGACCCTGCAGCACCAGGAGGAACTGCGCTTGATTTTCAAGAGGCAGCAAGAGAAAGGAGGGATCATTGACCCCGAAGCTGAGAGGAACCGTTACTTCATCAGCCTCCAGGAGGTATGGCACAGGGCAGAGAGCTGGCAAGGGGGGGACACCCCTGTCCCCTTCTTAGAATCATAGAATAGAAGAGATCTCTAGGACCATCAAGTCCAACCTTTGTCCAACATCTCCCTGACCCCCAGACCATGTCCCAAAGCTCCACATCTACTCATTTGTTGAACCCTTCCAGGGATGGGGACGCCAGCCCCTCCCTGGGCAGCCTGGTCTAGTGGCTGACCACTCTGCCAGTAAAGAACTTCTTCCTAATGTCCAACCTAAACCTCCCCTGGTGCAACTTGAGGCCATCACCTCTTGTCCTCTTAGTTATTTGTGAGAAGAGCCCCAACATCAGCCTCACCACAACCTCCTTTTAGGTAGTTGTAGAGAGCAATGAGGTCTTCTCTCAGCCACCCCAAGCTGAACAACCCCAGTTCCCTCAGGTGCTCCTCCTACATGTTCTCCAGCCCCCTCACCAGTTTTCCTGCCTTTCTTCACCAGTGGCTTTTCTCTTTCAGCCTCCAGCTGTTGTGGATCCAGGCTCAGCAGCCACAGCCCCTGAGCCACTGGTGAGCACGAGCACTGGGGACATGCCCCCAGCTCCAGAGCCAGCCCGGGCAGCCCCTGGGCACCCTGAGCCACCCACTGTGCCCAGGGAGCAGCAGAGCAAGAGGGAGAGGCCCCGAGGGGAGAGGCCAGGCCCCAGAGGGCTGGGCAGGCAGTCGGGCAGCAGCTTGCAGGAGCCAGCAGAGGAAGCCTGTCATCCCCTCCACGGCTCCAGGGGGCCCAGGGGTTTCAGCAGGAGACCAGAGAGGAGACCCAGTGGGAGGCACAGGCAGGAGTTTCCAAAGCCTCCCAGCAGAAGCAGGGCTGCTGCTGCCCTGGCTGAAAGAAAAGAGCTGTGCCCTGAAGACCCCTCCCTGGTAACAGAGGCAGTGGACTTGAAAGAGGAGAACCATGATGTGGAGAGATGGACCCCAGAGGAGGGGTCTGAGGCCCGGGGCAGAGAGAAGGAGAACCTGGCATTCAACCACAGCGACCCCAGAGCAGCTCCCAGCTGGCAGGGCCACCACAGGCCCTGGGATTGTGGGAGGTGGGAGAGGTCCAGGGTCCAGGAGCGTGGTTCCTACCACAGAGCACCAAGAGGGCGAGGGGCCTTCAGGCCCAGTGGACGTCGAGAAGCCCACCTGGAGAAGGAGAGTGGCTCCTAGCAGCAGTGGTGAGGGGCTGGGCTGGGGAAGGGCTCTTTCTGGGGAGAAGAGTGAAGGCTCTGGTGGAGCAGGAGCAAACAGACACCATCCATACCTCTTGGGAGGCAGGAGGCAGCTGGCACGTGGCACAGCTTGGCACAGGCAGTGTCTCCAGGGAAGTATCCTGGCATGAGCAGCTGCTGTCACCAGTCTTGGAGAAGCTGAATCCTGACAGATCATGTCAGCTTCAGTCTCAAAAGGACCAGAAGACAGAAAAAGCCTTGACTGGGGGGACCTGCAGCCATCATCCCTGTATGGGAGCTGACAAGAAGTGTGCCCATCTCCAGAGCAGATCGTGGTGCCACAGCAGAGCTGGAGCTGTGGCAGGACCTCCCCAGTGTCCCAGCAGAGCTGTGGTGGTGCCAAGTGATGAGGCTGTGCCAGGGCAGCAGTATGGAGCTCAGCTTGCTGTGTCCCTCATTCCTTCCCAACTGCTGTCCCTGTCCTCTGGAGACAACCCTGCTTCTCCTGCAGCTCTGACTGCTCTTCAGCTGAGGGGCTGGGCCAGGCAAGTCCCTTGTATGACAGAACATTTCCCAGTCCCAGCCTGGAGAGCTAAATGAAGCTCAGGTCAATGCGTTGGCAGGTCAGGGCTGCCTGGTGGCTGAGGCTTTGGGTTGGCTCCTGCTCCCCCAGGAAGCCTGAATTCAGCTGGAGCTCCTGTCCTGTCCTTCAGCTGCTTTTGTGCAGGCAGAAGCTGAAGGGTGAGGCCTGGGAAGAGGACTTTGCTTCGCTACCTACATCTGCCAGGATCCCCCTCTAAGGCCAAGCTGCCTCTTGGAGCTTCTGACAGCCTGGAGATGTGCCCCAATTCTTTGGATACTCATCCCCTCCTTTCATCTTCAAGCTAATCATGCCTCAAAGAAATGAGGATTTGCTTCTGAAACAAACAGAGCAGTTCCTTCTGCTGTTGCTCCCCAGATTTGAGGTGTCCACTCCAGAGCTGTGATGGGCAATCCCAAGCCTCTGAAGTGGGACACTTCTATTCCATCACTTTAGGTCTTCTCCAAAGCCTGCTCCCTTTTTCTGCCCTCTCCCTCCTGTTCTTTGCTGTTTGGAGCAAGGATGATGATCCCTGGTTCTGCTCACTCCCCTCCCTGCTCCCCACACCTGGGGCATGGACCTTCCCCTGGTTCTGGGTGGCAGGAGGGCTCCCTGCTTTGCCTGCCTCACCCAGACAGCACCAACTCCTTCACACTTGGTTGTGCCTTGTGCCCCCACCTCTCTATTGGCCACACATGGGTTGTTGTTGTCTTCCTCCTCCTCCTCCTCCTGCTGGGTGCAAAAATGGACTCACCAGAGCTCTGGGAGAGATCCTGAGGAAACCAAGGGCTGTGTGATCAGCTGCACTGGTCTTTTGGCACACGAAGAGGGCACAAAAGCTCTCTCTTGCATGGGTCCTCCTTGCCTGCTGCCCTGCTCCCTCCATGCCCTGAAGGGGTTGGTTTAACCTGCTCCCCAAGAACCTTCTCTGCTCCGATTTTCAACCCTAATGCTCTAAAAGCATTTGGATTTTTGTTTCCTCTCCTTGGTCTGAGCCTCTGCTACCTGTCCTGGGCTGAGAGCCAGACATTGGGTGGTAAGGTGTTGACTTTGACACTGGTGCTTGTTCTGCTGCCACCTGCCTTCACCTGTGGAATTGCTGAGCTCCAGGAAAGGCTTTTGAATGTGCCCTGAAGGAAACATGAAGATCTCTGCCCCTTGCAGCAGCTGAAGCTCCACTCAGAAGGGGTTTGGAGCATGGGAATCAGAGTAAGCACTGACTTGGGGAACTCCAATCACATGCCAGATGTGTTGGAGGGAAAGGAGTTTTTTCTTGGGATTCAGGAAGGGCCCTCACCTTTCTGACTCACTCCTGGCAGCCTGGAGGTGTTTTACAGCAGCACATGGAAGTGTTTTGGGGCTAAGGTCAAGAGGAGAGGAATGGAGCCTGGACCCTGCCCTGGGGCTCCTTGCTTGGTGTCCTACCTCACAGGGCTGTTGTGAGGCTTAACTGGCAAAAGCACCAGAGCTGGGCAGAAGGGCACTGGTGGTGTCTGTAGCATTAACACTATTAAAAGCAAGCAGAGTGAAAGATTGTTGCCTGTCCTCTTGTGTGGGGGCACTGGGGGGAGGGTCCATGTCCCCTCTGGCTCTCCCTCACCACTCCCCCCTCCTCCCAAGTGGCAGTGAGGTGTCCCCCAGTTTTTCTGGCCGGTTTTGACCCCCAGCTTTGTGGGACAAGGCTGGAACTGAGCAATTGGCCCCTGTGAGCCAGCTGAGCACAGGGTTTGAGATGCCAAGCTCTTGGGAAGAGATTCTGTACCCAGCCAAAGCCTCTCCTCTGCCCTCACACACAGGCCTGCAGGAGCTCCAGGGCCCCACAAAGATGTCCCTCTGGCAGGAGGGACAGTCATGTCCACCAAGGATCAATGTCCAAGCAGCTCACAGCCCAGCAGGGCAGGAGCTGTGGCACCAGCCTGCAGCCCAAGGGACAACGAGCTGGCTCTTGGGAGCTGCTTTTTCCTGAAACACTCTGGATTTGCCACACTGGCCATGCCAGACTCTGGTCAAGAGGGCTCTGGACCAGCACCTGGAGAGTGGGGCAACCAACAGGCAAAGGGACTGGAGAGCCAAGAGCCTTGTTGTGCACTTCACAGAGGAGATTCACAAAACAGCAAAGACGTTCCAAAAGTCCCTTCAAAGACCAGCAGCTCTTTATCAGTGCAGCACCCCAGTGTCATGCGCCCCAGGGAAATGTCCTTCTGGGGCGCCCCTGAGCTGCCCCACAAGGAAGGGGATTCATGTCCAGGAGCCTCAGCAGCAATCCCAGCACGAGATGAGGAGGAGCACCCAAATCTGGGGAGCAGCAAGAGCTGATTCCCTCTCCCTGCTGAAGCTCTGACTCGGTGTTTTAATAAAAAAAACAAGGCCTTGGAGGGGTGGAGGTGAAGAGAGACCTGTCCTGTGTGGCTGAGCTGCTCCACGACATCCCCAGGATGGTCAGGTCCTTGTCCCAGTGGCAGGGGCAAGGTGGCCCCTGGTCAGAGCACGATGGAGCGAACGTTCGCGATGGCTCCTTCGGGATCCGTCTTGTAGAGCATGAAGTGTCCCTGCACCTGGGCAGCACTGATCTCTCTGGAGACAACCAGGGCCTGCTCAGCAAACCTCTCAGCCAGGGCTGGGGGCTGCCCGGGGTAGAAACGCTGGAACATGCGGGTGAGCTGCCAGTGGGAGCAGGGACCCACGTGCTGCTTCAGATCCACGCGCCCGGGACGCACCAGGGCTGGGTCCAGCCTGTCCAGAGACACAGGGACACCCTCAAAACCTGCCCGCGGGGTTTCTGGGGGGTGGGGTCTCCCTGCTAGCCTGTCTGTGAGGGGCTCTGCACTGCCAGATGGTAAAGGTGGGGGAGAGGCTTGTCCCTGGGGGGTTAGGGAGGAAGCAACCCAAAAGAAGAGAGAGAACTGGAGAAGGGTTGACTCCAGAGGACTCTGTCCCATGAGCAACCTCTGACCAGCTCGGTCTGGAGTGAGCCAAGGCTGGCACAGCATCTGCCCAGGCACCATCAGCCTGGGCTGCGTGGGGACCAGAGTTTCACTCCCAGCACCCCAAAACCTGCAGATTCCCACGGGCAAGAAACTGGTACCACTTCTGAAGGGCATGACCATGGTCTGAACAGCAAGGAAGCACCTGAGGCTCCTGATTAGCAATCAAGGGATGTGTATCCCAAGGGAGGGTTTGGGAAACCTGAACCCCTGGTTCATGCTAGAGGATGCAAAAAGCCCTCCATGAAGCCCATCAAAAGGGAGCAGCTCTGACCTGTCCACGTAGTTGGTGGTCATGAAGATGATCCTGGCCTCTGCTGATGCCACACCATCCAGGGCGTTGAGGAGCCCACTGAAGGTCAGCTGCCCCATGCCTTGGTACTTAACGAGGTCTGGGGATAGAAGTGTCTGAGATTACATCCGCTGGCCACTAACCAGTCTTGTGGATCACCTCCCTATCCCCTGAGGCTTCAGCCAAGCTCCTCGCTCTCTCCTTGCCTCAAAGGTGACCCTCTGCCTCTCCCTGGCTGGCAGCACCTTCACCCTCCCTGGGAACCCAAAAAGAGAACGAGGGGGAAAGCCACCTTCTCCCTCATACTGACAATGGCTGAGTGGGAAAAATTTGTCTTGGTCTGAGGATAAAACCCTCAAATTTCTTTTTATATAGCCTAGGGATCAGGGAGATGTTGGACTTTATAATCCTAGAGGTCCTTCCAACCTAAATGTTTCTAGCCAAAACTGGGTGAGGTCCCAAGGCCCAGAGAGCTGCCCACTCCTGAGCTGTGCTGGTGCAGCCCAGAGTCCAAACCTTTCCCCAGTGTGGCCAGCAACCCCCCCCTTCCCCTGCCAGCCCAGAAACTGGGGCTCTGCTCACTCTCAGCAGCCAGGTCCCTGCTGATGAAGGCAGCATCCACGTCCTCCAGCAGGATGATGCTCTGCTGGGGTGCCACGCTCAGGAGGTGGTTGAGCCGGTCATCGGAGAGGCTGCGGTCACTCAGGCTCAGCAGGCAGATGCTGTACTGCAGCTCCCCGGCCAGGGCTGTGCTGGGAAGGACACAAACCATAGGGGAGAGTCAGAGAGGGAATGTCTGGAGCAGAGGGAGAGCAGGGGAGAGGGCAGAGGTGGAGATCAGATATGGGGGTGGGTGGGAGCCCCTGCTCAGGCCGCTGGTGTCACACAGCACTGTGCAAAGGGCTCCTCAACCTGACCTGTCATGGTTCCAGCAACACAAACACATGAGGGCACAGCCCACTCCTGCTTCTCCAACCCACACTCATCCACACCTGAATGCAGCAGGTTCTCCAGCTGGCAATACTCACATGAAGCTGCTCTTCCCACAGCCAGGAGGAC
This sequence comes from Brachypteracias leptosomus, assembly GCA_013401335.1. NCBI lineage: Eukaryota > Metazoa > Chordata > Aves > Coraciiformes > Brachypteraciidae > Brachypteracias > Brachypteracias leptosomus. The sequence continues at coordinate 8,249 of VYZX01028357.1, read as the reverse complement.
CATACAGCAGGTAGCCTCTTCGGTAGGGGATCCCTAGGAAGACAGTGTCCTCTTAGGAACATGCTGGGTTGTTCTGAGCTCTCCCCACCAGAGCTGTGGGGCTGCACTGAGCAGGCATAAAGAACACATGAGGAGAAGGTGAGCAGTGGGGGAAAAAGGAGGGCCACCAAAATGATCAGGGGAATGGAGCATCTCTCCTATGAAGACAGGCTGAGAGAATTGGGGCTGTTCAGCCTGGAGAACAGAAGGCTCCAGGGGGACCTTATAGTGACCTTCCAGTTCCCGAAAGGGGCCTATAGGAAGGCAGGGGCAGGTCTACTCAAAAGGGTTTGTGACAGGACAAGGAGTAATGGTTTTAAGCTAGGAAAGGAGAGATTTAAGCTTGATATTAGAAAAAAGTTCTTTAACATGAGGGTAATAGATCACAGGAACAGGTTGCCAAGAGAGGTGGTGGAGGCCCCATCCCTGGAGACATTCAGGGTGAGGCTTGATGGGGCTCTGAGCAACCAGCCCTAGCTAGAGATGTCCCTACTTGTGTAGTGAGGTTGGACCAGATGACCTCTGGAGGTCCCTTCCAGCCTAAAACATTCTATGATTCTATTACTGAATTGAAGGGAGTTTATCCCTTTGCAAACCTGAGCACTGGGGCTCACTCATTATGGTCTAGAGGTCAGGGAGATGTTGGATGAAGGTTGGACTTGATGATCCTAGAGGTCCTTTCCAACCATAACGACTCTACGGGTGGGACGTGCTCTAGGTGATGCCTGCAGGGGTGAAAGGGGCATGGCAGGGAAGGACCCCAGCAGAGCCTTGCCTCTCTCAGTGTACCACTGGGGGTTGTCAATGAACTCCTTGACGTCCTGGACCAGCCTCTCTGAGACCCCCTCCTCCAGCACCACGGAGCTGAGGGGACGCCGGCGGCGGGGGAAGCCGAACTTGCGCCACTCGGCTCCCATGGCCGTGTACATGATGGTGCCTCCCTCCTGCTGCCGCAGCGCCAGCTCCCGGGCTGCAGGGACAGAGCAGAGGGGGTCAGCTGGGAGAAAAAGGAGCTCCTGCCCCCCACAGCTCCCCCTACGGACCTTCCTGGAGGATATTGAAGAAGATGTGTCGGTCGGTGCCCAGCGCGGTGAAGGTGACGGACTCCCAGGGGGTCCCCGAGTGCAGGTCGATCATCTGCTCCCGGCTGCGCTCGACACGGATCCACCTCCTGCGGTACCTGGTGGGGAATGCAGCAAGGAGGGGCTGAGAGGAGACCTCAGTGCTCTCTACAGATACCCAAAAGGCTGTGGTGAGGCTGGGTTGGGCTGTTCTCCCAGGTAACTCATGACAGGACAAGAGGTGATGGCCTCAAGTTGCACCAGGGGAGGTTTAGATTGGACATTAGGAAGAAGTTCTTTGCTGCAAGAGTGGTCAGGGACTGGCCCAGGCTGCCCAGGGAGGTGGTGGAGTCCCCATCCCTGGAGGGGTTCAACAAACCAGTAGATGTGGGGCTTTGGGGGTCAGGGAGATGTTGGACAAAGGTTGGACTTGAAGATCCTAGCAGTCTTTTCCAACCCAAATGATTCCATGATCGAGAAGACTCGTCTCAGGTAAAGAAATCACCTCACACTGCTGAATACAAACTCCTCGCATTATTTAATAGAATCATCTAGGTCGGAAAAAACCTCTAGGATCATCAAGTCCAACCTTCATCCCAACATCTCCCTGACCCCCAGACCATCTCCCAAAGCACCACATCTACTTGTTTGTTGAACCCCTCCAGGGATGGGGACTCCACCACCTCCCTGGGCAGCCTCGTCCAGTGCCTAACCACTCTGTCAGCAAAGAACTTCTTCCTAATGTCCAATCTAAACCTCCCTTGGTGCTACTTGAGGCCATCACCTCTTGTCTCTCCTGCCCTAACTCAGAGGAGGCAGGATCCTCTCTGCTGCCTCCACAGGCACCCCAGGTTGGAGTTTCCTTGCCAAAACGAGGGTCAATCCCCAGATTGCTTTCCCCCTGCCCTCCCTTACCAGATGAAATGGTTCCCAGGGCTCGGGATGAAGTCAAACTTGGTGCTGACACGGCCACTCTCATGTTGCAGGTAGGATGTCTCCACACTGAGGTGCTGTGTGTGCTTGGCGTGGTGGGAGATCCAGTTCAGCAGCCAGCCATAGCTCTTGTCCTTGCTGGGCACCTCCAAGGTGATCATATAATGGCGCCTGAAAGCCACCAGTCCCCACTGGGCCCCTTTCCTGGCTAAGGCCAGGGCTGTGCCCACCCCGACAAGGCCAAACCCAGCCCCAAAGTACTGGTTGTCCTTCAGCCCTGAGATGAAGTCAGAAAAAGGCATCGTGGGAGGTTAAGCAGCTCCTTTCCACACCATCATCTCTGCGCTCTGGAAGGAAACCTGCGTGGAAAGAGAAGGACTGAAGGGCAGCAGGGGACACGACAGATCAGATCTTCTGCAGTTCCCTGGCCTTTATCATGGCTGGTTCCCAAGGCAAAAGTCTGCCTGGCACATCCAGATCCCATGCACCCATTCTTATCTCATTACTGGGAATTCAGACAGCCACTGGCCACAGGAGCCTCCTCCATCTCTGCAGCCGCTGGGTGAGAGAGGCAGGAGAGGGCCAGCAAAGGACCTTCTGCCACTTCTTCAGGCACCACAAGCCCAGAGTTTTACACAGTTTTATTCTTTAACCAGTTAGAAATCACTGAACACTGCAATTATTTAAGGTTTATTGCTTGAAAAAGCTGAAGCACAACCCAGGCTGAGGCAGGAGCTGACAACGGGCACACAACTGTGGTGGAAACAGCATCGCCATGTCTGGATAAAGAGCACCAGGTGCATACTTAGGGAGCTTGAAGCTCCTCCAGCTCCCTCCGCAGGGGTCTGACAGACAGGGCGGGTGAGGGGGAGCCTCCCCGGACACACAGACACCCTCAAGCAGGTCCCACCTTCCCCAGCACAGGGGCTGGTCCCGCAGCCAGGCTCCCCGGGAAGGCCTCGGAGGGTCACACAGGGTCCCTGCCCTACGGCGGGCCCTCCTCCCCGCCACAGCCCAGCCTCGGCCCCGCCGCAGGAGTCCCCCCTCCCTGATAGGAGGCCCTGCTCCCCGGCGGAGCCTCCGCTTCCCTGACCCTCACGGCGGAGCCCCCAGACCCTCCACCCCTCACCTCCACCTCCCGCCGCTCTCTATGGCCCCGCCCCCTCACTTCCGCCCGGCGCCGCTTCCGGCCGGCTGCCGGCTCGCACCATAGAGTGGTGCCGGCGGACGGGCGGGGCGGGCTAGAGCGGCCGCGCCAGCCGCACAAAGGGCGACGCTCCCTCCCGCCCGGTGCGAACCATCGAGATGTGTCAAGGCTGGAGGCGCCGGGGCCCGGCCTGAGGCCTCCGGGATCGGGGTGACGGTGACAGGGCTGGCGCTGCGGGGCGAGGGCGGCTCCGGGAGGGCGGGGACTCGCGGTGGGCACCTCCTCGGCGGGGCTGGGCCCACCTGGGGCTGGGCCTGGGGGTGGGGTTGGGCCCACCAGGGGCTGGGGTTGGACCCGCCAGGGGCTGGGCTCGGGGGGGGGGTTGGACCCACCTGGAGCTGGGCCTGGTTGTTGGTTCCACCTGGGCCCGGAGGCAGGCCCTGGTTGTTGGGCTCAGGTGGAGGCCCCCCGGGTGTCTTTGGGCAGGGCACAGGAGTCCTCGCACCCCCGTCTGCCCCACGGCAGTGGGTTTTGCCAGCAGCCCGTCTGGGCACAGCATTGACATACCCCAGATTATCCCCCTGCCTGGGGAGTGGTGCCTGAGCTGCCCCCCAGATTCCTGTAGGACCTCTGGGCATCTGGGTTCTCCCTCATTTAAAGCAGTTTCTTCTGTTTCAGAGTGAGAGACACAGGAACAATGAGTGCAGAAGTGGCTGTGTCTGAGGGTGCCAGCAGGGAGATGGAGGCCCTGTGCTCAGAGCTGCTTCTGCCCACACCAGGAGAGGCAGGAGCCACGGGAAGCCCTGGTGTGGCCAGCATGGGCCTGGCTGGGACACCCCCACTGACTGCCAGCCAGGACTTGCTGCTGGCAGAGGCGTCGATGCCTGAGGAGGGGGCTCATGCTGAAGGAAGCAATGTGGAAATATTCATCGAGGCAGTGGCTGGCAACGTGACACTGAGCAACGCGACCAGTGCCACAGGTATGGGGGTAGGGAGGGCAACGTGGGCCTCAACAGAGGGAGAGAGGTCTGACCAGGGTCCCTGTCCCCTCCAGCTGGCACCCTGGGGACACCCCAGTGCCCTTGGGCATCATGAGTCTGGTGCCACCATTCAGCACAGACCTGGCATGAGCTGGGTGTGAGGATGAGGAGGGGCAGCTGTGGGAGTTGTGTGCCAGGTGGGAGGGTTTCTCTGGGCTGTCAGTAGGGACAAGGCAGAGATCTCCACCCTGGGCTGCTGTCCCCAGCACCCTTCTCACCCAGGTCCAGTGTGAGCACGTCCTGCTAGGACTGAGCCAGCCTCACATCTCTGCACTCCTCAAAGGTGTGAAGCTGGTCATGGTGGTCACCTGGGGCTGGTGTCCCCTCTCTTATGGGGGTTATCCTGGGGTACCCTGGGCAGGGGGAGGGCTGCAGTTACCCAAACCACTATTTGTGCCAACTGGGCTTCATCCTCCTTGTCCAGAGCTGGAACCAAACCACCAGCCCCAAGCTCGGGGCCGGGCAAAAGCACTTTCTAACACTCTCTCCTCACTTCCTACAGAGGTGCTGGTCAAAGTGGTGGAGCTGTATTTCTGTGAGAGGTGTGGCCAGAGCTTCCCGGGGGCCTCCCTGCTCTCCCAGCACCACTGCCTGCTGCTGAGCCCCCCGGGCCACCTGGAGCTCCCTGGGGCACTGTTGGCTTCTGCCAGTGAGAACCAGAGCGAGCTGAGAGGCTCAGAGCTGTCCGCAGCTGGCACACAGGATGGCTCCACTCCCGAGCACCTGCTGTGCCCAGTCTGCCAGCAGGCGTTTGCCCAACCCGGGCAGCTCAAGGAGCACTTCAAGACCCACCGTGCCCCTCCAGGAGCCCTGCCCTGCCCACAGGAGGGCTGCCCCTTCTCCACGGAGGACCGCAAGCAGCTGCGTGGGCACCTCCGCCACCTGCACGGGGCCTCCCCCGTGCCCTGTGCCCACCGGGGCTGCCCCCTGCTCTTCCCCAGCCGCCCGGCCATGGAGCAGCACCACCGTGCACACTTCCCCTTCCACTGCCCACACTGTGCCTTTGTCACGGCCAACGCCAAGCTCTTCTGGCAGCACAGGAGGGGACACGCCTCGGAGACCACCTCCAAGATGCCCTCGACAAGGAGCCCCTCTGGTTCGGCCCCACGTGGCATCGAGCAGCAGCACGTCCTGCCATCGGGTATGGCTGGGGTGGGGCAGGGGCTGGGGGTGCTACAAGAGAAGACTGTGTCCCAGTTACAACTGGGAGGAGTCGGGGGGAGGCTGTGCTGCCAGAGGGCTGAGGAACCCTGTGTTCCTCCCTCCCTGCAGCAGAGTTTGTGCGCCCCCATCTCAGCCAGGAGGTTTTCTGCACATGTGGTGATGGGGGTGGCTCCCTCTTGCCTGCAGCCTGATGATCTCTGTCTTTTCCCCCCTGAAGCAGCAGCAGAAGGGCAGGAGGAGGCAGGGAGTTGCCACCCTGGCTGCGATGCCACCACAGCTGATGCCAGGCCAGCAAAGCCTGCAGGAGCCAGGGAGGGCTTCTTGGAGGGGCAGAAGGTATCAGCTGGAGAAGAGGACTTGGACAGTGGTGAGGATGAGTCTCTGGAGGAGGGCAGCAAGAGCCCATGTGAAGGCAAGGCCAAAGAGAATGGGAAGGCAGCTCCTGAGAAAGCCAGAGTTCCACGGGCACAGCACTTCAAAGGTAGGATGAGAGGCCTCACCCAGCAGCAGCCTCAAGATTGGTGGGGAAACAAGGGGCTGCTGGATGGTGTGGGACCCCCGGGCCCACCCAGCTTAGCCCACATCTCTTGCATGCACCAGTGCAGTGTCCCCCCTGCCCCTCTGCCTGAGCAAACACATCCCTTTTGCCCATCCACAACTGGCCAAGCTCAGGCCAAAGTCTGCCTGGCTTTGGGGATCAGAGGTGCTTTGCCAGTGTGGAGCAGGAAAGAGCTCACCTGAACCATCCTGGTGGCTTGGGGTGGGGACAGTCCCTCCGAGCAGACAGCTGCTGTGTAAACATGGGTGTGTATAAACCCTCACCCTGGCACAGCTGGATGTGGGCAAGAACATGTCTGTGCCCTCCCATCAGGGGAATGGAACATCTCTCCTATGAAGACAGGCTGAGAGAGTTGGGGTTGTTCAGCCTGGAGAAGAGAAGGCTCCAAGGGGACCTTATAGCGACCTTTCGGTTCCTAAAGGGGCCTACAGGAAGGTGGGGGAAGGTCTATTCAAAAGGGTTTGTAATGATAGGACAAGGAGTAATGGGTTTAAGCTAGGAAAGGGTAGATTTAGGCTGGACATTAGAAAAAAGTTCTTTAATATGAGGGTGATAAGTCACTGAAATGGGCTGCCCAGAGAGGTGGTGGAGGCCCCATGCCTGGAGACATTCAAGGTGAGGTTTGATGGGGCTCTGAGCAACCAGCCCTAGCTAGAGATGTCCCTACTTGTGTAGGGGGGTTGGACCAGATGACCTCTGGAGGTCCCTTCCAGCCTCAAACCTTCTCTGGTTCTATGATCTCTTCCCTGCTGACATCTCCCCCTCGTCTGCCCTCGCAGGGGACGTGGCAGAGGGCTCCGAGTACCTCTACAAGACCCACATGTGCCCTGAGTGCAAACGCTGCTTCAAGAAGCGGACACACCTGGTGGAGCACCTCCACCTGCACTTCCCTGACCCCAGCCTCCAGTGCCCCAACTGCCACAAGTACTTCACCAGCAAGAGCAAGCTGAAGATCCACATGATGAGGGAGACGGGAGAGAAGACCCATCGCTGCCCTCTCTGCCACTACAGCTCGGTGGAGAAGAACGCCCTCAACCGCCACATGGCCAGCATGCACGAGGACATCTCCAACTTCTACTCGGATGTCTACTCCTGCCCAGTCTGCAAGGAGAAGTTTCAGCTCAGCCAGGCCCTCAAAGAGCACTTGAAGACTCACAAAGCTGAGCCCAAGAAGCTGAGCTGCTTCCACGGGGGCTGCGATTACTGCGGGGAGGACCGCAAGGAGTTTGTCCGTCACCTGAAGGAGGCTCATGGCATCAAGGCAGTGGAGTGCAAGCACTACTCCTGCTCCCTGCTCTTTGGCACAGCTGAGGCCATGGAGGCCCACCGAAAAACCCACTATGCCTTCCACTGCCAGCAGTGTGACTTCATCTGCTCCAACAAGCACGTCTTCCGCAAGCACAAGAAGCAGGGGCACCCAGGCAACGAGCAGCTCCAGTGCAGCTTCTGCCCCTACGCCACCTTCAACCCCGTGGAGTTCCACGACCACGTGGGCAAGATGCACGCCAACGAGAAGATCCACAAGTGCGCCGAGTGTGCCTTTGCCACTGCCCACAAGAGGGTCCTCATCCGCCACATGCTGCTGCACACTGGTGGGTGTAAGCTCTTGGAGGGGGTCCTGTCCCGGCTCTGGGTGGGCTGGAAGGGCTCCTGGGTCTCACCACGGCTGAGTCGTGGTGTGCCCCCATCCTTGTTGTCCTGCTGAGCTGGTTTCCCTGCGTGTTTGCTTTGTCTGGCCATCGTGCTGAGGGTGTTCCTCTGTTTGTGTGCAGGAGAGAAACCTCACAAGTGTGAGCTCTGCGACTTCACGTGCCGGGATGTGAGCTACCTGTCCAAGCACATGCTGACCCACTCCAACGACAAGAACTTCATGTGCACTGAGTGTGGCTACATCACCAAGTGGAAGCACTACCTGAACGTCCACATGCGCAAGCACACTGGAGATCTCCGGTATGAGCCCCATCTCCACTGGCCTGGCAGCATAGTCAGGGCTCCCCAGAGGTGGAGCAGCTCCAGTGCAGCTTCTGCCCCTGCACCACATTCAACCCCTCCAGGGGTCTGCTGCTCCAGGCTGCATCGTGTGCCAGGCTCTGTCTGGCACATGAGAAATGTGGTCTTTGAGCTTGCAGGTTGTTGCCAGCACGATGCTGTGGAGGCAAAGCTATTTTTGGTGTCTTATGCCGCCAAGGAAGTGTTTGACCACATCAGTGCTGCTCTGAGCTTGGCTTTAAGGGCTCTGCTGATGTTTGTGGGCCAAGGCCAGCTTATGCACATGCAGGACTCTGTGTCCAGAGAAGAGCTACAAA
>VYZX01028354.1:0-59954 GCA_013401335.1 Brachypteracias leptosomus | reverse complement strand
AAACCACAATGAGAAAATAATGAATAAAGTAAAATTTGAAGTATCTCAGAATGTTAAGATATTAAACTGTTTAATTCTTTTTACTTTTTTTCTTCCCTCTCTATAGGCTGGTAGAAGTGGAAAGACAATCCCAGAATTGGAAAAAACAATTGGTTTGATGAAAAAGGTTGTAGAGAAAGTCCAAAGGGAAAATGAAGATTTGAAAAAAACTCCAGCTGTGGTTTCTAATGAGAAATTACATGGTCTTGAACAGGAAAATGAGAGGCTAAAGGTACTGATTTATGTCCAGTAACGATATTTAGATGGCAATTTATATGCAAGTTAGTAGGAAAATGGAACAGCAAGCCTGTTGTTGACATTGATTGGCACAAAAGTGTTTTAAAAATACCAAATCTGAAATGTGTAGAATAGAAAAGCAAAACTTCATTTTAGCATAACTGCATGACTTAATGTAAAGGTACTCTGTACATTAAGGATATTTTAACATGTAATAAAATGTTATGTTCACTGTACTAGGTAGCTGTAACAATGCTGTACTTAGAAAATGTTAGATTTCCATTTTTAAAGTAATGTATATGTGTTTTAACAAACTCTTTGATATTTAGTCTGAAATGGAAAAAATGAAACTTCATCTGGGGGGCCAGCTGAGTATGCATTATGAATCTAAAACCAAAGGAATGGAAAAAGTCATTACTGAAAATGAGAGGCTGCGTAAAGAACTGAAAAAGGTATGATCATTGTAGGGTCCCTTTATTTCCATTAGTTACTGGTTGTGGCAAGTATCTTTTTTTCTTTTAATGGTTGATATGGAATAGACACATTCCTAAACACCAATATTGCTATGATAGAATCGTTAATTATGTGTGGAGAGGAGACATCCAAAGAGCAACCCAAGACATAATTTGGAAGTTGTAGTGGTAGTGATGCACTGATTTCCTCTTAGTTGGCACTGACCCTGTCTCACCATCATTTTAGATAAACCTGTGCGTAATGGGAGGTTAAGTATTCCATCAACCTTTGTTTTTATTGAACAATAGGAAGCTGACAATGGAGAGAAGTTACGAATAGTGAAGAATAACTTGGAGATATTAAATGAGAAGTTAACTGTACAGCTGGATGAAACCATTAAGAGGCTAAATTTGGCTGAGAGCCAGCTTGATGGAGCTGACAGCAAAAGCTGGAAGTCTATTGTAACAAGGTCAGAATTGAGAATGAAGTAAGGCAGATAAACACAAGTGTCAATTCCTCTTTAAATACTAGCAAACAAATTAGACTTTCATTTTTGTAGTTTTTCTTTTGTTTTTTGAAGATAGTTTTTTATTATCTGCATTTTATTTTCTGATTCTATATTAGTAGGTAGAATCAATATTCAGGTCTCTGATATGAATCCAGCAGAGATTAGTGTTTTTAAGCACTGGCTTTGTTAGCCACTTCTATACCACAACAGTTATTTCTCACCCTTCTTCAAGATATGGGCTGTAGACTTCTGGATAATTCTTGTAAATGAAGTATTTTGTGTTCCTTGCTGCTTAAATGTATTGTATTTGTGCTTTGTGGAATAATGTCAGTGTTTTTGCTGAACATAAAGTACTTCACTACTTTACCACAGGGATGACAATCTGAAACAAAACCTGGAAGCCAGTAACCTGCATTTTCCAGTTTGGCTGCATTTGAATCTACATTTAACCATATGAATGTGCAGAGGTTGTGTTGGAAAACCCACTGGGATTTCTGTAGTCCTTGGGACATGCAGGCATATCTTCATGTGTGTTCAGAAGGCCTTGAAAGCTAATTGCAATCAGCCACTTGAATTCTGCTACCTGTAGAAGGGAGAAAAACCTGGGAGTCTAGCACAGGATTATCTTTTCCAATTTATAAAATGAAATGTGGGAATCACCCTTTCTAGATTTTTAGATATAATTCAGAGTATGAAATCAGCATCAAAACTCATTTTTGGTTTGGTAAGAATAGTAAACGTCTACAACTCTTTACAAATAAGTTATCTATCAATTCTTTTAAAATTCAGGTATCACTTGTATCACACAGTGTGGAACAAACTAAAGAAAGCAATTTCATGACATTGATTTCTGCTTTCCAGCTTAAGCATACTTTTTTAATTTATCTGTACTTCAGATAGATTAAACTTAGTTCAGATGCTTTTTCAATGACAACCTATTTATACAGGCTGGAGATCTTAACTCTCCAGCTTAACAACTTTAATTGCATTCATTTACTAGAAGTGAGCTATTTAGTTCTGTGTTTTGTGGTTTGCTTCAAGAAATGATTTTGGCAGTCACCCCAAAACCATTGCCAGTCCAGAAGGCATTACTATTACACCTGTTTTCAATAATAAGCTACGCATGGAGATGCTAGTTGTATGTTACACCAACATGTTTAATAATGAACAGACAGATACATTCACATGAAACATGCCCGTGATTCATCGAACTAGACAAGGAAGGAGAACTTTAACCCTCTTAAAGCAAGAGTTTTTCATTGGTATCATCTAGTGTACTGCTGTATTTCAGAAAAGGACAAGAAAATTAACCAATGCTTATCCTATTGAGAAATACACAGCCTGGGACCTGCATAAGGATGGAAGAGAATAAATTTTTGAACTACTTAAATAGTTAGTCTTGGACTCCTGGATGACCTCAGGATGAAATAAGATGCGTTGCAAAAGTACTCTAAAATAGTTGTAACAGAGGTGGAAGGTATCTACAAAAACAGAACCCCAGGCAGCAACCTTATTAGGGCAGAAAATCAGCTGGACAGGAGAGAGACATCTCTTGATTTCATCTTAGACTGTTCAACACTGAACTGACCTATCTGCTGTCCAAGATTTTACCCACTTTCCAGTCTTGCACTCCCCTGAGGTCCCTTGGGAGAGTTCTAGTCCTTCTCTGACATATTGCTGAGCCATTTCACTTCACTGAGACTTCAGAAAGCTATTCCTTTTTTTTGAACTTCCCCCTAACTATATAGTGAGGTGTAATGTCTCTGTGCCAGGTCAGGCAACAGCCATATTTAGCCTAAGGAAGGAGGGCAAAACTGGCAGCCAGCCATAGGAGGACAGCAACGTGCAGTCATGATGACCCTTAACAGCTGGCACATCAGCTCAGTAGTTTGAATATAGTTTTTCTTCTAGTTCTTCACCTCTTTGAAAAACATTTCTATTTAGTTCTTTTTAGTTGAGGATAGATAGGTAATTGAGTATAGATATAAAATATACGGTTGTGCTTAATTGTACTTGCCTATTTCAACTGGTGCAAATAAAAACTTAACTTGCATTTGCTTTAACATTATTTTAAAGTGAGTAACATTAAAACATAACTAACCTAGAGGAGCTCACTGGGGCCCCTTAACATGCAATCCACCTCACCAGTATACCTTCTAAAGTATGTACATGGTAATAGAAAGTATTTGATAGATCATACAAAGGTGTCATCCAAGTGATCCTTTGGAAGACTCTGTGGCAGGTGGCAAGATGTTGGAGATTGTATTGCTATCTGAAAACCCAGTTCATGTGGGAGACTGGACTACATGATCTCCTGAGGTATCTTGCAACAAACATTTCAATGATTCTACAGAAACCTGTTTGTAGCCTTGTATGGCTCAAAGCAAACCAGAATCCTTCTCAGACTGCTCTTACTCCAAGGTAAACATTTTTTTGCAGAACATTTTGCCCTTGGAGTCTTTATCTTCTGTGTCTGTATTAGATACAGGTACATTAATTTATTTCCCAGAAATTATAAAATCATTAGTGTCATACCTTTGACAGTATTTTTCTTAAGTAAGACCTGACCAATGTGCACACTGCATCAGTAAGAGAGGTGCAGGAGGTAGTTTGGGGTTTATGTGCAATACCATTAAAAAGTTCCAGTCTCCCTTTAATAAAAGTGTAGATGCAAAGAAAGATCCACAAAGACACATTTGGTAAAACCTTTATTCTGACATTACAAATGCATTTTTCATTACGATTCTTTCAGCTCACTTATAAGTAAGACCAGTGATTATTTCAGGGCCAATACCCCAAACATATTTTAGGGTGTATTTTATGGCATTTAATCTCTATTCCTGCAAAAGTATTAGCTTTTGTTCTTATCTTTTTCAAAATAAAAATACTACCAGGATGCACGAAACTAAGATGAAGGAAATGGAAAAGGATATTGCTAAAAAAACCCAAAGCGTTACTGACCTTAAACGGCAGCTTCAAGAAGCAACAGAACGTGAACACAATGCTGATAAAAACTTACAAGATCTAAAAGAACAAGTGAGTAAAATTTAGCTAGATGACTCTGAGAATAGATTGCTTAATATTAATTTCTTTCTAATGTCTATATTGGCAGACTATGTTTTTTTTCTCTATTATATATTTTCATAGGGTTTTTTTCAGTCTTAGTTGCCATAATTGTGCATTTACATATTTTAGCCAATTGAGGTTTACCACATATTGTCATTATATATTCTTGGAGTCTTAGGGAAAAATTAATTTTTTTCTACTGTATTATTTAGTAGAGTTTTAATTACAGTTTCATTGATAACATGAAAACCTGTAGGTACAGATGCTTCAAATGGTCTTAAAATCTTTCTAGCTTGTTCTGCAGAGTGAGTTTGTAGGGACTTCCCTCTTCCTTCCAGGTCTTTTTTAGGGGGTTGATTTTGCCATCCTAAAGGGGGATCTTCCTGCCTATTTCCAATATGGCCTCTTACATAAGTCTTTCACCTACTATTTCACACATGGAAGAGCTGATGAATTTTAAACTCAGGTACCTTTGAAAAGATGCATAAAATTTTGGCCTTTAAGTAGTCCAGAGATGTAGCCTTAAGACTGCCCAGCTAGATTAGCTTCCATCTTCTCATTTATTAATATGGGCATAGTTGTCTTCCCCAAACATCCTGTACTGGCCATTCTCAGTGCCAGGTATTGAATACACAACTTTCAATATAGGAAGTCATATATATATATAAGTAAATGTGTTCAATAAATAGAACTTGGAATTGAGTCCTATGAAACAATTCTTTTGTTATTTTTTGCATGTTTTCCCTTTTCTAAAGTCAACATCATTAACATGAATTGTATATACCATCAGCAAAATGAACACAAAGATAAAATTCTTTCATTACAAGAAACAGAGAATGATTGTGAAAAAAAATCCAAATCCTTACCATTTCAGATAGTACCAGAACAATGGCCTATCACCAGGTAGCCTTATGAGAGTTCATCAATTGTCACTGCATTCAAAAACTGTATACAGTCTCATATTTAAAACACTATTTTTTTGCTCCTGCATCTTCTACTGAAAGGCACTTGTAGAGGTACAATCCCTGTCCGGTCAGGGACCTATTCTAAATTTTAACTGCAGGTCATTTCTAGTCAACATACACTCATTTGGCTTTTCATTGGAAACTCACAGGTTTTTCATATTATGTTTAAAAACAAACTTGGACACCTCTGCATGCACATAAGCATGTCAGTAGTATTTTTAAAGCAATTAAATGATTTAGACATAACACTTCTTCTGTAAGCATATGTATAAATTATGCTAATGTAGCTGTATAACTTTTTTTGTAAATCTAACTTCTGATTACTTTTTTCTTCACCCTTCATAAAATAGGTAGCAGTGCTGTATACTAACTTTAAAAAGACTGTAGATAATTAGCTCTGTGGAATTGTCAGTAGATGCTGTTTTTTCTCTGTGATAACCTAGTACTTGTTTACATCCTCAGTATTATTTTATTCTTTTTTTAACCCTGTTATCAGAGAACTCCATCTGAACTGCATTATCCATGGATAGTGTTTTCAAGAGTAAAACTTTCTTAATTTTTATTTTAAGATTGAGCTTCTCAAACACTTGCCTGAAGATGGAAGTACAGAGCAAAGCCTTATCAGGGAGCTTCAGCTTTTAAGGTAATGTACTTTTAAATAACTAACTAAATACCTCAGCTAATCTACATGAAAAAAGAATGATCAAGAAATGGCCATTGTGACTTTTAGTTACATATTTTATATCCTAAAATATTTTAATCTATTTTCAATTATTCTAAAATTGTTTTATATTCCAGATTAACTAATAATCGATTAGAGAAAGAAAAAGCAGAACTAGCTCACCAGGTGGAGGATTATAAGCACCACCTACACACATATACAAGTGAAGGTAATCCCCACATCTGGTAATCCTTTCAATACCTAAAATTAAGATCTTCCTGTATTTGGGGCTTAAAACTATTTTTTCAGGAGATGTAGAATTACTGTAACAAGATTATTCATGTCATTTATTTTCATTACCTTAAATTTCATAACAAATTATCGTTATTTTTACAGGACATAATGAAATTGCAGAGAAGGATAAAAATGACAAGTTAATGACAGAAGTAGCTGACCTCCAGACACAGCTGAAAGCCTCAGAGTTGGAAAATGAGCAATTAAAGGTGAGTGAGTTGCAAGGATCATCCTAGGCAAGATAAGGAGGAAATTATGGTTAGCTAGAAAGAGCTGTTTAATATCTAAACTAATATTTAATGACAAAGTCAATTTCTAAACATCATTATGAAGGCCTATTTTGTTTGTTGTTAGTGAATGTGCTGTTCAGGGGTAGATTTTCGTGTCTTTAGAGAACATGCTTATTCTCTCATCATTTAGCCTCCTAAGAAAAAGAAAAAAAAGCTGCTATTGACATTTTATTTCCTACGTTCTGGATAAAGGTGGCACTCCTTCATTCTTTTTAATAGGAAGAAGCAAAAAAGCTGAGAAGAGAACTAGAAAACTTTGACTGTTCCTTTTTTGAAGAAATTGAAGATCTGAAGGAAAACTACAAAGAAGAAGTAAAAAAAAATATTATCTTAGAAGAGAGATTAAAGAAGCTTTCTGAAGAGTCCGGCATTCCAGTTGATAGTCCAGGCAACTTTTCTGTTGGATCAGACTAGCATATAGTATCATCAGTAATGATACACAAAATAAATTCTGGAGCAGCTACATAATACTGATTTTTTTTGTTTGTTTTTATGTTTGAGTGATGCAAGTCTTTCAAAGTTACAATACTTTGGCACATACCAAAGAGTGCAGAATTGCATTAGTCAACAGATTATGGTCAGTATTTATATATACTAGTCAAAATAAAAGTGAGTTTTACTTCTCTCAACTCCTTTGCAGTATTATGTTTTAATTCAGAATAGTAATTTGGGTAATAAACAGATGTCAGGTGAAGCTGAAACCCTGGGACTTACCCTAAAAGGTGGTACTTTGTTCTTGCTGTCTTGTACTATATCGTGCTTTTTAACTATGGACTCAGGTCAGCATGCTAGATGTCTGTTCTTACATCACTGGTTACTTTTACCTCAATTTTAGAATAACAGAATGATAGAGGCTGGAAAGGACCTCTGGAGATCTAGTCCAACCCCCCTGCCACAGCAGGTTCACCTAGAGCAGGCTGCACAGGAGGGCACCCAGGCAGGTTCTGAATGTCTTCAGAGATGGAGACTCTATAACCTCTCTGGGCAGCCTGTTCCTGTGCTCTGCCACCCTCAAAGTAAAGAAGTTCCTCCTCATGTTTAGATGGGACTTCCTATGTTCAGGTTTTTGCCCATTACCTCTTGTCCTGTCACTGGGCACCACTGAAAAGAGTCTGGCCCTATCCTCCTGACACTCACCCTTTAAGTATCTATAAGCATTGATAAGACCTCCCCTCTGTCCCCTCTAGGGTGAAAAGCCCCAAGTCCCTCAGCCTTTCTTCATAAGAGAAATGTTCTAGTCCCCTAATCATCTTTGTAGCTCTTTGCTGTACCCTCTCTAGCAGTTCCCTGTCCTTCTTGAACCAGGGAGCCCAGAACTGCACTCTAGATGAGGCCTCACCAGGGCAGTAGAGGGGGAGGAAAACCTCCCACAACCTGCTTGCCACACTCCTCTTGATGCATCTGAGGATGCCACTGGCCTTCTTGGCCACAAAGGCACAGTGCTAGCTCATGGTCATCCTGTTGTCCACCAGAACTCTCAGGTCTTTTTCTACAGAGGTGCTTTCTAGCAGGTCAACTCCTAACACATACTGATACATGGCGTTATTCCTCCCGAGGNATCCCATCAGGACCCATGGACTTGGGCATAACCCAGTCTATTCAAATGATCTCTAACTTGATCCTCTTCAACCAAGGGAAAGTCTGCCTTCCTCCAGACTTTCTCTGTTACCTCCAAAGTCTAGGACTCCTGAGGGCTGGTCTGAGCAGTAAAAACTGAAGAAAGAAGGCATTCAGTAGNTTGTGTCATCGGCAAACTTGCTGAGGGTACACTCTATCCCTTCATCCAGGTCATTAATGAATATATTTAACAGGACTGGACCTAATACTGACCCCTTAGGGTCTGCAAATTCCACCTTCCAACTAGACTCTATGCCATTGACCACAAGCATCTAAGCTCTTTCAACCAGTTTTCTATCCACCCCACTGTCCATTCATCTAACCCACACTTCCTAAGCTTGCCTATGAGGATGCTGTGGGAGAGAGTGTTGAAAGCCTTGCTGAAGTCAAGGTAGACAACATCCACTGCCCTCCCCTAATCTGTCCATCCAGTCATTCCCTCATAGAATGTTATCAGATTAGTCAGACATGACTTCCCCTTGGTGAATTCATGTTGACTACATTTGATAACCTTCTTTCCCTCCATGTGCTTTGAGATGATGCCCAGAAAGCTGTTCTATCATCGTACCAGGGATGGAGATGAAGCTGACTGGCCTGTAGTTTCTTGGGTCCTGCTTGCTCTTTTTGAAGACTGGAGTGACACACTGGCTTTCCTCTAGTCCTCAGGCACATTGCCTGTTCTCCGGGACCTTTCAAAGATGGCAGAGAGTGGCCCAGCAATAACTTCTGCCAGCTCCCTCAGCACTCACGGGTGCATCCCATCAGGACCCATGGACTTGGGCATAACCCAGTCTATTCAAATGATCTCTAACTTGATCCTCTTCAACCAAGGGAAAGTCTGCCTTCCTCCAGACTTTCTCTGTTACCTCCAAAGTCTAGGACTCCTGAGGGCTGGTCTGAGCAGTAAAAACTGAAGAAAGAAGGCATTCAGTAGCTCTGTCTTTTCTGCATCCTCTGTCACCATGGCGCCTGCCTCATTCAACAGCAGGCCCACATTTTCTCTGGTTTTCCTTTTGTCTCCAACATACTTGAAGAAACCCCTCCTGCTGACCTTGACATCCCTTGCCAGGTTTAATTCCAAGGAGGCCCTGACTTTCCTCATTTCATCCCTGCATATTCTGACAGCATTCTTGTAATATTCCCAAGAGGTCAGTCCCTTCTGCCACGTACGGTAAACTTCCTTCTTCCACTTGAGCTTTTTCAGAAGTTCCCTGCTCAACCATGTAGGTCTCCAGCTTCCGTTGCCTGATTTCTTGCTCTTAGGGATACACCGGTCCTGAGCTTGGAGGAAGTGGTACTTGAATGTCAACCAGCTTTCTTGAGCTCCCCTACCTTACAGAGCCCTAACCCATGGGATTTCTCTAAGCAGTTTCTTGAAAAGATCAAAGTTAGCCTTCTTGAAGTCCAAGGTTGCAATTCTACTTGTTCTTTTGTGCCTACTATCCATGATCCTGAACTCCACCATCTCATGGTCACTACAGCTAAGGCTGCCCCCAACCTTAATGTCCTCCACCAGTCCCTCTTTGTTTGTCAGTACTAGGTCCAGTAGTACACCTCTCCAAGATCCAGGAAGACAGAACTGGAAATGAAGTTATAGTATTTCAGCCAAACTAATGGTATTTTTGTAGATAAATTATTTTTCATTTTGTATATTTTATACAGCTGGGTGTATACTTTTGTAGCATTGATAAAGCCAAGTCAAACAATCATGTATTCTCACCTTTATTATTTATATGCCATTTTACTTAATATGTCCTTGAGATGCAGTCTGAAAATGGGTATTATTAAGCCAAGTCTCTCTCTAATGACTAAAGATCTTCAAAACAGAACTAGTATACTTTCCATTACTTACTCTTTTTTTCCCAAAATAGTGGAATTACCTGTAGGATATAGCTTAATTAGGTTTTCAAGTAATAGTGTAATGCTGCAGCTTAACAGTTAAATAATACAGTAAAAACTTACCCCCCCGAAGAAATTGTTACAACTCTAAAAACCATTATCAAATTTCAGGAGTAATTCTGGTCCCAACTGAAATATATCCTCTACAGTTAAGAAACAACAAGATTCTAAATCAGAATCTTACATATAACAATGTCCTAATAATTATATAAATATAAGTGCAAGCTATGGAACTTTTGACAGTTGATTGCATTCATTAACTAAACTCTTAGAACCAGTCCAGTGTTAGACAAAGTACTTCTTACACTAAGTATAACAGTTTCCAGAAATGAGCTCAGAAGTTAAGGATTTTTCAGAACTGAAAATAAATATGCTGAAAGCTACATCTCTGCTCTGGGTGTTGGATCTCTTTTTATATACATTTTTTGTATAGGAAACCCCTCAAATCATACAGTATCTAGCCTGCTGCCTAAGACAGAAAATTATTTGTAAAGAGTTCTGTGGTAGACACAAGTAAGAGGAATACAGCACATACAACACTTAAGAGAAAAATCATTTCAAGCATCAAACCTGATATCTTTGAGTCTGTCAAATCTTTGACCATCCAAGTTTGAAAAACAGTGAAACAAACTCTTTGGTTCAAAGTCACAGTCATACTTAGTTCTATTAAAAGAAATCACAACAGGCTTAGAACTCAGGTATGTCTCTGCAAGTGGCCAGCGTAAACCAAGATGATGGCGATGGAGCTAAAATAAGAAGAAGATCAGTTTAGAGATTGATACAGTAGCCCAGCAGTTCCCAACTTTGGGGCAAATGGGGTATGCTTTAATTCTAGAATCTTCTGCATTAGGGCACTTATAACCATTAATAAAATATCTGAGTAACATGAGGAACAATGAAGCACAAAAGACAAGTGAGAACCAAGGTGTCCTCCACAGCTTCAGAAATAATGTAAGCTTGATAATTAATCAAAAATCACATCCTTATTAACAATACTTGTTCTGTAAGTCAACATTACAAGAAATTAATTTTAAAAAAAAATAATTACGCTTTAAAAAGTTGAGTGACTCCTACAGAGAGGCAAGAAAATATTATATTATCTTCTCAATTACTTTAAGTTATTAGCATAATGTAGATAATGAAAAAGCTTATAATTGTACTGATTCATTGGCTTGACTAATTCTACTGCTCCCTGACTTGCTAGCAGAGCACTTCACAGAATCACAGAATTGTCCAGATTGGAAAAGACCTTTAAGATCATCGACTCCAATCATTAACCTAACACTGACAAGTCCTCGACTAAACCATATCCCTAGGCACTACTTCTTTACTTCTTTTCAATACCTCCAGAGATGGGGATTCCACCACTGCCCTGGGCAACTCATACCAATGCCTGACAACCCTTTCAGTAAAGAAATTCTTCCTAATATCCAATCTAAACTTCCCTTGGCGCAACTTGTGGTCATCTTCTCTTGTCCTATCAAAAGGAAACAGCCACAAGTTATGTCAAGGGAAGTTTTATTACTAAAGAATTTGGAAAACAAGAAAAAAAGCAAATATCTCACAATACTTCATATATTATGAATTATTATAGTGCTTTCCACAAGTCCATCTATATATTTACCTTGATTAAACACCCATCATGGCAGTGCCACACAATTCCTTCAATTTTACCCTCATTGCAGCCTTCAAACCAAGACAGTATGTCATTTCGTTTCAAAGTAGGTGGATTTTTTATTTCAAATGCTCCATGTGGTACAAGAAGATGTACTGGCTGCTTCTTGCTTCCTAATCCTGTGTTAAAAGAAACAAAAAAATCTTCCTGCAAGTTACATGTGATAACTTAAGATTTTCCTCACTTTTGTTATTACATCTATCTTAAAAGCACTCTAGAAAGGTGGACTTCCATTAGATACTACAACATTGATCTGCCTTTAAGAGAATAATTAAATACACTTTAAAGTATCAAATGTAGCTGTCTTCTCCTCATGTAACTTTTTATTTATATAAAATAAACATTGACATAGAAATTTATACAGTTGTCTGCTTTGTCCTTGTGGCCACCTCTTCAGTAACCATAAAGCTACTAGCTAAATTCTTTGTGTTTCAGATCATGATCCATAGCACAAACATCTTAGTTCCTGAAAATCTGGTGTATTTTCTTATGAATATGGATTGATATTTAAGCCAGGCTGTTAACAAATACACTGCCTTTTCACTGACTTGTCAATACAAATCTTCAGCCAAGAATATAACTATTACTTTTTTTTAACTACTATTTTACCTACCTGCCCTTGCAAGTTATCCTAACAGCAAACTCAGAGGTTAGAACTCACTTGTGCTCATACCTAATTGGGTTTTTTGTTATAAGGCTTTTAAAGGGAGAAGTCACAACTAAAATTTAGCTTAAATTACATTTCCTTCATAATATTTCATAATTTAAAAATTGCAACTTACTACTAACTCTAGGGACTAAAATAAAAATGGCTGAATAAAATTTTCTACATTGACTAACAGCATCAGAAGAGTAAGTAAAAAAGTGTCAAGACACCAACAAACAATCTTAAAAAAATATTTTAATACTAATATTTAAAACAACTTTTCCAGTCAGAATATTTTTTGAAAGGGTAAAGCAAAGCATTTTTATAGTAACTCCTAAAGAACAAGCAACTGGGAAAAGTTTTAATAGATATAAATAGTCTCCTAACTGAGCTTTCTGAGGTATTGTTGGGTGAGTGTTCTTTGACTAGCCCTTTCTCTCCTTTCTAAAAAGGCTATATTGCTATTTTAGAATTTTTTTTTCAATTTATAAAAAGAAAACGCATAGTTTTTACTCAAAAATATCACTAAATAAAAAAAGTATTTAAGAACAGACCATACAAACTTACCATATGGATTTCCATTAATATTAGTCCCAATAAGCTCCAATGTTTGTTCTGAAATTTCTGATAATGACACGGGACTGATTTCCAGAAGCCCTGGGTCAGCGTGGTGTTTTAGTACCAGTGCAATTTCAGCCTCATAATTTACAACAGATGAGTGCCAGCAATACTGCTTACTATTTTTCTCCACAGGCACCCAACCTATGAGAAAACATTGCATTTTACCAAAGTAAATACCCAAAGTTATCAAATCCATACCACAACTGTACATGCATTAAAAAGCCCCACAGTTAACTACAAACAGAAAGAGTAGCAAGAAAAACTGTCATATCTCAGAGAAACATCAGAGTAAGGTAAATGTGCCAACTATACTTTCAGCTGAAGCCCTGTTAAGTGCACAGCAAACTGCAATTCTTCTCTATGTGTCACAACAACAAAGCTTTTCTGGATAGTAAACGAATGACATTCCAATTGCTTTCTGAATACGTTAAATACTACTTTTAACTCTGGAGCTAATTCTAATTCACTTCAAAAACACATTCCTCCCCTCATATTTTACCTGTGCTGCATCATAGGTACCTGGCATATGTCCATTTTCATCAGGCAAAGGATTGCCATTAGAGAAGTCTATGTCCTTTGCTGGAATCCAGGTGTTTGGAACAGGCTTGAAATCCTCTTCAACATTCCAAACGAATTCTAGACATAGAAATGTGACATTTAGTTTCTGCTAGACAATTTTAGGTTTTGATCAGCTTTCAATGCAAATATTAAAATACCATTGATCTAAACCTTGTTTTACAGACCAGTCCCGGTTACTTTGCACAGGCACCAACACGTGGCACACTCAAGCAGTTCACAATTAGTAGAGTTTAAAGATGCACAGTAGCCTTAAGTAGTTTAAAAGTTCAAAACTAACTAACATGGTTGGACTCGATGATCTTGAAGGTCTTTTTCCAACTAACATGATTCTATGATCATTTGCATTTGCCCTCATTCCTGCTGCGCTGCCATGGTGAGCTGGAGGAAGGGGGTGGGGAGTGTCACACTGCACCCTCTCCTTGCAGCCACCAGGGACCAAGGTAGCAACGCCCACATAGGTGGGCAGGGGTGCAGGTGGTGATGGGGACACCCTGGGGACATGCTGGCATGGTCATCCCCTGGGGAGAGGGCGTGCCTGGAGCAGGTCTGGCTTGTCCATGGAGAGGTGTGGGGGTTTGATGGAAAATGGGGAAGATGAAACATGAAATAGGAGGAGAAACTTGAGAAGTGGGCCCATGTGAACTTCTTGATGTTCACCAGTATCAATACAGGCTGGGGGATGAAGGGATTGAGAGCAGCCCTGCAGAGAAGAACTTGGGGGTACTGGTGGATGAAAAGCTGGACATGAGCCAGCAACATGTGCTCACAGCCCTCTGGGCCAATTGTATCCTGGGCTGCATCAACAGAAGCATGGCCAGCAGGTCAAGGGAGGTGATTCTGCCCCTCTGCTCCACTCTGGTGAGACCCCACCTGGAGCACTGTGTCCAGCTCTGGAGTCTTCAGCATTGGAAAGACATGGACCTGTTGGCGCGGGTCCAGAGGAGGCCACAAAATGATCAGAGAGAGAGAGCACCTCTGCTATGAGGATAGGCTGAGAAAATTGGGATTGTTCAGCCTGGAGAAGAGAAGGTTCTGAGGAGGCCTTACTGCAATCTTTCAGTACTTAAAGGGGGCCTGTTGTGACAGAACAAGTGGGGATGGTTTCAAACTAAAGGAGGGTAGATTCAGACTAGATATAAGGAAGAAATATTTTACAATGTGGGTGCTGAAACACCGGCCTACACTGCCCAGAGAGCTGGCAGATGCCCCATCCCTGGAAACATTCAAGGTCAGGCTAGACAGGGCTCTGAGCAACCTGACCTAGTTGAAGATGTCCCTGCTTACTGCAGAAGGGTTGGACTAGATGACCTTTAAAGGTCCCTTCCGACCCTAAACATTCTATGATTAAAAAATAGCTACCTAAATAGCCAACATTATATTTATTATATTTAGGCTTGGGGCATCAACCACGTCTCTAGAAACCTTGTTCCAGTTTGACCACCCTCATGGTAAAGAAATGCTTCCTATGTCCAATCTAAACCTCCCCTGGCATATCTTTGCACCATTCCCACATGTCCTACAACTGCAAACCAGGGAGAAGAGATCAGCACCTCTCTCTCCACTTCCTCTCCTCAGAAAGCTGCAGAAAGCAATGAGGTCACCCCTCAGCCTCCTCTTCTCCAAATTAGACAAGCCCAAAGTGCTCAGTCACTCCTCATAAGATATTCCTTCCAGCCCTTTCACCGGCTTTGTTGCCTTCTTTTGGACACAAAGACCTTCACATCCTTCTTAAACTGTGAGGCCCAGAACTGCACAGTATTCAAGGTGAGGGCGCACCAACACTGAATATAGTGGGATAATCCCCTCTTTTGAATGCCCTCTGGGCTGCCAGGGCACACTGCTGACTCATGCTGAGCCTGTTGCCATCCAGCACCCCTAAATCCCTTTCTGAAGGGCTGCTCTCCAGCCACTCCTCTCCCACTTTATACTTGCTATTCTGTCCTAGGTGCAGAATCTGGCATTTGGACTTGTAAGATTTCATCCCATTAATCATAGCCTAATGGTGTAGTCTCTCTAGATCCCTCTGCAAGGCCTTGTGTCCCTCAAGATTGAGTCAATAGCACCTCCCAATTCAGTATCATCAGCAAAACTTGCTAATGATGCATTCAGCTCCTGTATCCAGATCAATGATAAATATATTAAACAAAACTGTCCCTGAGGAACACCACTGGTGACCAGTCGCCAACCAGATGTAGCCCCATCCACTATAACCCTTTGAGCTCTGCCCCTCAGCCAGTTCTTCACTCAGTACATCAAAAACCCATTCATCCCATGCTTGGACAACTTGTGGATGCTGTGAGGGACAATATCAAAAGCCTTACTAAAATCCAGAAAAACTACCGCCACTGCCTTCCCTTCACTCACTAGGCAGGTGATCTTATCATAGAAAGATATCAAATTAGCTAAACAGGCCTTTCCCTTTCCATGAGTGAATCCATGTTGACTGTGCCTCAAGACTGCATTATTCTTTAAATACTTTTCAACAGTACCCAGTATAATCTCTCTAATTTTTCCATGAATTGAGATTAGACTAACAGGTTTTAGTTTCCTGGATGTTCCCTCGTCCCTTTTGTAGACTGGAATGACAGTTAGCAGGAATCTCTCCAGACTGCCAAGACCTTTGATAGATGATTGGAAGGGGTCCTGCCATAACATCCACTAGCTACTTCAGTACTCTGAGATGAATCCCATCAGGCCTCATGCACTTGTGAACATTCAGCTGATACAATTTCAACATTTACAAATGGAAAGTCATCGTTCCCATACTCATGGTCCTCCAACTCAAGGTACCAGGCAGTAAAACATCTATCAGTATTACTAAAGATCGAGGCAAAATTCACATTGAATGCCTCTGCTTTTTCTTCATCACTATTAGTGAGATGACCATCTTCAACAAGTACAGGTCCAATGTTTTCTTTAGGCCTCCTCTTGCTATTAAAGAAGCTCTTCTTATTATCTGAAGCCACACTGGCCAGTTTCAACTCTAATTAAGCTTTGGCCTTTCATGTCTTCTCCCTGCATTTACAAACCATGGCTCTAATCTTCCTATGAAGTCTGACCTCACTTTCAGAGATCATACAACTTCTTTTTCCTCTTGAGCTCCACGAGAAGTTTCCTGTTCGGCCAAGCTGGTCTTCTGCCTGCCTGCTTGACTTATAACACAGTGGAATTGCCTGCTCCTATGCTTCTAAAAGATAGTTCTTAAAAGACTAACTGGCATTCATGGAGTCCTAGCCCTCAAAAGCAGATTCATTCACAGGGTACTCTGCTAAATAGCTCCTTATATAGCTTAAAGCCTGCTCTCCTGAAATCCAGGGTAGTAACTCTGTTCTTTTTTCACTGAAAATTTAAAACTCAAATCGTTTCATGATCACTGTGGCCAAGGCAGCTACCTACTATCACATCTCCCACATGTCCTCTATTGACAAACAGCCAGTCTAGGAGGGCATCTTCCCTAGATGGCTCACTGAATACCTGTGACAAGAAGTTATCTCCTACAAGCTTCAAGAATTTCTAAGACCTGCTTGTCACAACAGTATGATATTTCCAGTTGATTTCTGGGAAGTGGAAATCTCCCATAAGGACAAGAGCTACCAATTCAGAAATTTTTCCCAATTACCTATGGAATCATCAGTGCTTATGTCCTGGCTGGGCAACCAGTAGTACACACCCACTAGAACATCTCCTTTGTTTTCCATTCTCCTAATCCTCAACCACAACATCACTAACTGTAAGTAAGGGTTGTTCAATTAAACCTCCCCCTTATGTACAGAGCGACACCTCCACCTCGCCTATCCCTCCTGAACAGCCTATAGCCCTCCATCCCAGCACTGCAGTTGTGGGATTTGTTCCACCAAGGCTCACTAATATGACTGATATCATAGCTCTGGGAGCTGACTAATGCTTCCAGTTCACCCTGTTTGTTTCTCATACTGTGTGTGAGGATGTACAAGCATTTCAGATATGCTCCATGCTCCCAGGAGCAACGTGAGTGCTCCCACTAGCATTGCCATCTTCCAGTGATGCCATGCCCACCCTTGTCTTACCTACTGCAATCATGTTGGTATTCTCTTCTCCCAATGATTCTAATTTAAAGATGTCTCAAAGTTAAGAGTGACATTAAAAAAATGGAAGCTGACATTTCCTGTGTTAGACTAGAGGTGTTTTTCCAACTGGGTAACTTACATTGCCAAAAAGAAGTAAAGAAACTTTCACTAACCTTTGCAATCTCCCAGTGAATACAAGAATTGTTTAAACTTTTTTTCAGCTTGTTTGTTGGGTTTTCGATCCAGCCTGGCCCATAGATACGGTTGCCCTAGAGTTTCCAGAGAGATAAAACCAGCAGTTTACTGAGGTAACCATACTGTGCAGAGTACTGAAATCTACTACATAAAAAGCAAATAGGAATTCTCATTTGCCACTTGAGAAATCTTATATCCAAAGACTCCCTTTAAATTCATAAATTACTGTATATGAATCTAAAAGTCTCTTTGTAGAAACTTGCCTAGTTTAATACAAAATTTCCTTACAATCCCAGGACAAGAGCCCCAGCAATGCGATGAACCACAGTTTTCTCATTTCCTCCCAACCTCCACACTTCTTTTAATTCTTCCCAAAGAAGTTAGACATGCTTTGTTACATATACTCCAGTGTGCAAAGAAGACTTAATAAGAAGAAATTTTAAAACTAGAATAGTTTCTTCACTGGCATATTCACTTAAACCATACTTTAACTATTTTAGAGAGTAAAATCTATAACAACTTTATGAACACCTATGTTTACAGTAACTATTACTTTGTGGTCAACATGTTTAATGAGACTTGAATTCACAACAGCTGTAATCCAATAAACCATACAATAAAAGTGAAAACTATGTAAAACAAGTCTTCTAGTAAGCATGAGAAATCTGCATATTGATCTTCCTTATTACCTTTATAGGTAGTTACATAACAGCAGGTTCCGTCCACCTTTTCAGTAGGAATTGCATTGTATATATCTGCCTCTAACGCCTTTCCAGTTATAGTTTCAGTTGCGAAAACTTTAAATGGCTGAAAAGAAGACAGGTATTTTAAACCCTCGTCATGGCTCTGTTACTACCTTGTTCTTATATGGATTCTTGCTCATTACAGCTGGCCTCTATAAGTCCAGTATCATATATCATATTGCTGATTTCTAATGCTATCAAAATACACCATTGTTTCTTCAAGACATGAAAATGCTCTATGACAAACGAACGAAGGCAATTGTTTTGCAAACTCCCACCCTCTTTTCCATTCTTGATTAGTATTTAGAGGTGACTTTGCCTTCCACTTTTAAATAGCATAAACTAGAAGGATACCAGTTCAACACTACAAAATCTTGAGATGTGTCTTCCTGTATTGTGATGGTAATAGAAATTCATGAGGACTAGCTGCCCCAAGAATCTGGAATTCATAAAGTGAGAACCTTCTACATGCTTTCATTACATTACATGGCTGGCTTATATTCCAGTGATCAGATTTGTAACTGTAACACACAGTACACATATATATTTTATCATGGTTACACAAAATACAAAATTTTCAGGGTAGTGAGAAAGCATGCCCATTGGTTTTACCACCACCATCCTTCTTTCTTAGCAGCCATAATCCCCTCTATTATCCTTGCCTGCACTTTGAAAAATAAAAAAATAGCATATACCAGTTCCAGAGCTAATCCCCCGTCTGCTTTTGCTCTAACAAGGAACAACAGTGTAGGGAGATAGTCTTACAAGACCATTATCAAGATGGTGTTGGTGCTCAGACTTGAACAGTTAAGTTACTGACGTTTTGGTAATCATTTCAGCTCTTCCATCCAGAAACCAAACACCAAGGGGAGAAAGTCACTCAGGTGGATTGACGTTTACTATGCAGCCTACAGACAGTAGTAGATGCTGCTACTAAAACTGGGAAACACAAGTTGGAGGTCTAGAGTGAGACAGGCGAATGCCACCCCAGTCTCTCCTGACACTACCTTTAACATCTCAGGGAGAAATAACTTTGATTTGGCTCCATTACTTGCACATTGGTAAGTATTCCACGTCTTATAGACTTAAATGAATTCTGTTGGCATAAGATTTCTTTGATCACAAAAAAACCCCCAAAGAGACAAGCTTATTTTTTCCCCACAAGGCTCACGGGCGGGGACAGCAGGATGGTTTACAGAAGCTCGCAATGAGGTCATGTTGGAGTGGCCTCATTCCTTGCCATGACTGTACCCAACACTTAGAAAAAGCAAATGCAACATCAGGATGAACACCTGGGTGCACTTGCCAGGAAGAGTCGTACAGAGCTGAAACAGCTCCCGAACGACCTTTCTTTACCGCATTTAAGGAGTTTCCCCATGGAAACACCTTCCCTGCATGTCGCTGAAGATCTGCAGCGAAACCTCTCGCCACTCGGGTATCCGCCTTCCCGCAGCCGGGCCGGGCTGGGCAGGTCTGACACGGCCGGTGCTGCCGTCTGCTCCCCTCGCTGGGTCCGCTTCGCCCCGCCGTGCGGCGCCACTACCTGCGGCCCAGAGACGCTCCCGGGCCCGGCCCCGTCTGTCTCCCACCCACCTCCGTGCTGCCCACGGCTACCTGGCGCTCCCGCTTGGCCGACGGCTCCTCCTTCACCTCGGTCTCGAACAGACACGGTACCTTCCGCTGCACCGCGCCCCGACGGCTCATGGCACCGATCGCCTGCTCCCGCCGTCGGCCCAGAGCCCCACCGGAAGCACGCCTGCACCGCCCCGCGCCGCGGTGCGCGACGGGAAATGGAGTCCTGGGGAACGGAGCCCTCTGCCTCTCGCCCGTCGGGAGCGTGCGGCGCCCCCGCGCGCGCGGCGGCGCGGCGTTCCGGTAGCGCAGCGTGGCGGCGGTCGTTGGCAGTTCGCCGTTAGCCGCTGGCCGTTAGCCGCTGGCCGTTAGCCGTGCCCCTGCCCCTGCCCCAGCAGCCTTTCCTCAGGCTGCCTTCCCTGCTTTCCGGGGTGCCGCACGCCTTGGCCTGGGACGTGACTGCCCTGTCCTCAGGGTGTGTGTCTCTTTTGGCCTCCCTCGGGACAGCTGCCTCCGGTTGTTACCCAGGCGCTCTGGCTCGGTACACAACCTCTGAACGTGGGGCAGGTTGACCCTGGCTGGATGCCAGGTGCCCATTAAAGCTGCTCCTACCGCTCACGTCCGCAGCTGTACAGGGAACAGAAAATGCAGCAAAAGGCTCGTGGGTAGAGATAAGGGCAGGGAGAAATCACTCAACAGTTACTGTCATGGGCAAAATTCATTTGACTCAGATTTGCCTAAATAAATGAATTTATTACCAATCAAATCTAAGTAGGGTAATAAGAAATAAAAAATAAAGCACCTTCCCCCCAGCTGTCACTTCTTCCTGGGCTCAACTTCACTCCTAATTTTCCTGTACCTCCTTGGGGACGGGGAATGGGGGTTGCAGTCAGTCCATCACATGTTGTCTCTGCCCCTCTTTCCTCCTCACTCTTTTCCTTTGCTCCAGCGTGGGGTCCCTCCCATGGGAGACAATTCTCTGCAAACTTCTCCAATGTGACCCCTTCCAACAGGCTGCAGTTTTTCACAAACTGCTCCACACAATATTGCCCTTCAGGAACACATTGTTTCAGTGGGGGTCTCTCACGGAGTCACAAGTTCTGCCAGCAAACCTGCTCCAGCATGGGCTCCTCTCTCCATGGGTCCACAGGTCCTACCAGGAGCCCGTTCCAGCACAGGCTCTCCATGCAGTCACAGCCTCCTTCAAGCACATCCACCTACTCCGGCATGGGGTCCTCCACGGGCTGCGGGTGGGTATCTGCTCCACTATGGCCCTCCATGAGCTGTAGGGGAACATCGCCTTGGCCAGCTGTGGGTCCATCTTGGACCCAGCTGGCATTGGCTCTGTTGGACACTGGGCAAAGCTTCTAGCAGCTTCTCACAGAAGCCACCTCTCCAGCCCCCCCGGCTACCAAAACCTTGCCATGCAAACTCAATACAGAATTAATTCTTCCTGACCATACCTTCTTCTGTGCTTCACTTAGGCAAAGCTATATTAGCTACAAAGAGCCCCTGTTTGGATAGCTCTTGGGAGTGCTAACACTTTCTTCCTATGGCTTTTCCTGCCCACTGACAGTTCATTATTCATAGCCCCCACCTGCCTTTTCCTTCCCCTATATGCCTCAATCAGTTGTAGGGCTTACAGAACTGTGGGAGACTTCTCACATCTTTTCTATGTTTACAGCTCTTGCCAGTACTCCCTGCCTTGATGTTTCATTTTGTACTTAAGTGAAGACATTCCTATTCCAATTACAACATCCCAGTGGGCACACACATGGTATTTTCCTTTGTAGTTAGTCTTTGGGCCATCTGCTGATATTTGAGTTACTCAGCAAATTTCTCAATCCAAAGAAAGAGGCAGAATGAGAAAAACATTGGGCACAAGGATTTTGGTTAAAAGATAGTCACAGAATAAGATTTGTTTTTGTGATATAAAAAATTTGTTTCCAAGACCACAGTTCCTACAGCAAGAAGTTGGGTATTCTTTAAGCCCTGCCAAATTGGTTTGTTCCATTTTATGTTAAAGAAACATCAGAATGAGAGACTCTTTGAAACAGTCCAGTTTTCCCTACTTTGAAGCAGTGGAGATACAGGAAGATGTTCAAGCTGGACAGGTTACACAGTGTCATCATGCTGATGTCACAAGCTGGAGGAGCTGTTGGCAACGGTGGAAATGTAACATTCTGTACCGGCTATCAACCGCCTTGGTCAGTTCAACAAGCCTGGAGCAGGTACTGGATCCTTCAATCAGATGTATTTGGCTTGTCAGTTGGAGTTTTGTTTCAAAAAAGAAGTGGAGCTAAAGTTCTGAATATCCAGTTTTTGAAAGAAGACTACTGCTTTCAGGATAAGATTATGATTTGCCTGAATATTGATAGCTTTAACGTTTTCCGGTAAATTCTGCCAGTATTAAGACAGTGGAGGAGAAGCACAAGAGGTAAAGATGGCTGCAGCTGGTGATGACCCTTCAGATTTTTGTTCTCCCAATGAACAGGTAAATGTTGTAGATTTTAGAGTAGTATGTATCCTTGATTTTCTTGATATATATGTGTTGAAATGAAGGCTTATTATGTGAAGTTAGAATCTGATACATCACGCTGGGTCATGGTTACATCTGTAGATTAAATATCTGATTTTTGGAAGTGGTGAGAAAAGCTAATGATTATGTAAACCGTAGACAATTTCTCCTGTGAACTGAGCTCATGTGCTCAAGGAAAACACAAGTTAAAAATCACACATAAAGATCACTCATAATTTTCTTATTGAATCAACAGTATCTTGATTCTGAATAAATAGATCACGTTTATAATTTCTGCTTATAGCAACTACCTGAATTTCTGAAAAATCAGTTATTTAAAACAAGGACCTTCAAAATGGGTTTGTCCCTCAAAGAAATATTTATATTCCACTTGGTTAAAATCCAGGGGTGGGTGTAGGGCTCTTTGTTATTGCACCCATTTCAGCACTGGGAATTTAGGTGTTGATGTCTGGCTTTGGCTCCAGACCCTGGCATGTCTCAGGGAATGGCCCTGTTATACCGGCTACAGTCCAAAAGTGGCATGTTTTGGAGATGCTGCTCCTAGGCCCAGCTGTTAATATCTGGAACTGGGTGAAACTTACCTTCAAATATATTCAAGTGAGACTTTGTTTTCCTTTAAAAAATTATGCAGAAACTCATTCAGAAATAACCAGCAACCTGGTATTTACAGCTCTCCATTGGGATGTAGTTCATATCCAGGATTTAAACCTGAGTTGTCACTGTAATACTGTTATACATGGACTACTATATCATCCTCCCCATTAATTAAAACCAAGAAGTTTTAAAAGAGAAGATTCACATTTAAGGCAACCACTAATGTATAGAAATCTGGTGTGACTTACCCACAAAGTAATTTTCCTCATGAGGGTTCCAGGTGCAGATTCTGTCACTGAAAAGCCTCTTGGCTGTGATACCAGGTGCTCATTGTGGAGATAGGGCAGATATTCACATCTGTTTGGCACATTCAGAGATATGGAAATAAGGGTAGAATGGAGTAAGTCCCTTCAAGCACATTTTTTAGTCTGAAAACAAAAGTGACTTTCTTCTGATGAGTTGATGTTTCCAATGGGAATTGAAACAAAATATCTTTTTCCTTGTTTTCCAAGTCTGACAAGTCTGCCCAAAGATTGCAAGTTCCCAAACTTTTAGTTTTTCAGGTTTTGTTGGGAATCTTTCTGGGGTTTGTTTCTTACTCCTTATTTTCCCATAGACCCATGTCCTTTAATAGTAAGAGAGTTTTAGTGTAAGATTTGCACTTGTCCAGCAGATTTCATTTGAGATTCACCCAGATATCCCATTGTGCAGGAAACGAAACTCATCCATATGTTGAATAATAGATATTTTTCTCCCCAGTATCCCATGAGAAGTTTGATTTACTCCTTATCTAGGAACAGTTTTACGTCATGAAAGCTCCATTGACCTAACTCAAGTTAACTTTAGAGCTACCTGGAACTTAAGGTGACTTTAAAGATAACTTTAAATGTTCTAAAACATCAGAATGTGGTCTCACAAAATCTTAGTCATATATTCACAGCAGCACACTGTGTACTAATCCATTTTTGGTTTTATATTTACAATATCTGAAAACTGTTTTCTCCTGCAGCAAAAGTGCAGTAGCTGTTTCTGGGAAGCACAACGCAAAGGCTGTAGGAATGTCAGCTGTGCCCTCTATCATAGCAAACCTCGTTATATAAAAGGACTTTTTTTGCCACCTAGTAACAGTGAGTAAAATTATTTTCTCAACAATTTGATCATTAGAGTAAGTAAATGTACAAAAACATCTTCCCAGTGCTTACTTCCAGTGCTTACGTAATATATGTTAAGGTCAAGAAATGTACCATGGCAAATCAATCAGGTATGATCTGCTATCCCAGTAAGTTGAAGGCAAAGAGTAACATTGTATTGACATTTGAACAAGGTTGCCACATTATTTTTTTTAGCTGTCATGTTATAAATCTTCATAACTATTAATGAGATGAAAGATGAAGTCACAGATGGCAATTTAGGTTGCTGAGATCCATGGAATAAAAATATTGCTTTACTTGGGCGTTTGCTAGATTAAATCTCTCTAGCAGTGAAAATGGTTAGTAGGCAGGTAATATTCAAGTGAAATGAAAAGTGTTTGTGGGGAGGCGGGGGGGAGCTTGGTAGGGCCACTAGTAGCAATATCTGTGGATAGAGCACGTTATATGGATGAGACACCCTTGTATAGATAACATCAGATAACAATACTGTGTGTGCAGATGTATTTCTAGTTTGTCATTTTGAATACATTTTTCAGCCTTGAACATTGGATGCAGGCAATTGAAATATAGCAGTAGTGTGTAAGGCAGTGCAATATCTGAAAATCAGATTATTTATGTAAGAAAACCACCATTACAAGCTGGGGGTTTTATCTCAGTTCTTTCTAAGATGAGCACTTCTCCACCAGGAGTCCTGGTAGACAGCTAGAATCTGGAACAGGGTAAGAGTCCAGAGCAGGGAACCAAGACAGAATCAGAAATTGGGTGGAAGCAGGAGTGAGGAACTTGTCATAGGTACATGAACAAGTGGACTAAAACACAATTGTTCATGAGCCTTATCTCCAAAGCTGTAGACAGGTGTCATAAGAGAAGTCCAGAAAGACCTCTAGTCAGAAGCAAACACCTTGTGTTCCTGAAATTCCCCCAGGAAAAGGTAGCCTGTCATATCTGAGCATATTGAGCCTAAATAACTACATAGGGCCAAGGCATGAATTTGAGTGCTGTATCTATGAGTGCCCATCCTGCTTTTAGTACAGTTCCCACATCCGCAGCGTCAGGCACTGGCAGCTCTTCCTGACATAAACACCACATAGGTGCACTTTTGGGTGCAGTGTGAGTCAGAGACTATGCCCAAGAGGCACTATGGACAAGGGTAACCTGTATATCTGACAATCAGAATGAGAAAATGGACCCAACCTTTTTTTTTTTTACTGCAATATGTAGAAATTCAGAGGTTTTGTGCTCCACAATAACATTGCAAACATTAAAACTACATTTATTCACTTCAATACTTAGAGGTCTTGTTAAGCTAATTTAAGTTTGGTTTGGTTTACACTACCTGGAGCTAATAATACCCTATTCTGGTCAGTGAAAAATGCTCTATCAAGTTAAAGTGTTCTATCTTACTTTCCCTTGCATGAGATACAACAAATCTGGTCTGCAGTAGTGTTATTAAAATGGGTTTAATATGATACACATGCTGCTCATAGGCAAGCAAGAGATGCACAAGAATAACAACTGGAATAAAAGAAAATGCCCATGCTTCATATTATTTCCTTAAAACTGGAAAAAATATCCAACTTCGGTATTTTTAATACAATGCACAGTATTCTGATTTTATCTATAGTTGCAAATTGGTCAGCTTGAAAAATACAAATAGACTCACCATTTTTCATCATTTTTATTTTCACTTCATTTTATTTCCTGGCTCTCAGGAAATACTATCCCAGTACTGAAATATTTTTGCTGCAGGCTTTATGGATAGATTTAAATTTCTAAGGAAAAGAATGTCTTTTCTGATTTTCTTCTAATTAAGTGTAAATTATTTTAACAAACTTCATATCCCTGCTCAAAATCTACATTTTGTACTTAGTAAAGAGAGTTGTGATTCAGAAAATTTTGAAAGGAAAAAAACTGTCTATAAGCTAAAAATGTGTAATCCTGTGCTTATAGCATCACTCAGCAATCAAGAGAATATTTCACTACCAATCCACCCTCCACTGATTATAAACCTCAATGATGAAGATGAGGAGGATGAAGAAGAGGACTCTGAAGAGGAAGACAATTGTAAACAGTTTTGTTTTTTTTTTTACAAGAAAGAAGAATGGGTTTTTTCAAGTCTTGCAGTGTACTTCACAACTAATTTATTATAATAACCACAGTCAAAATAGTTTCTAGCTAATCTTTGAAATATTGAAACTGGCAGTCACCAAATGTGAGCAAGGCAACATTTTCTAACTCCTGTGAAATGCCTAGCTGTATATTTCAATAGTGGCATAATTCACATACCTCTTTTTCATTAAATGGAATTTCAAACGTGATCTGCAATTCAGATGACTATCAAATACTCTGAAATGTCTCAAAATTTGGGGACAAAATGATGTTTAGGAGGTCTTTTTTTTTGGGAAACAAACTTTTGAACAGGAGCTGTAGACATTCATCACTGAAGGTGAAGTCAGAGGTTTGTTTTCAAAGGATAGTTGTGTGACTTCAACAGTAGTTTGTTCAACTGATTTCCTAAATTCTGCAGGCAGTCTCATTTTGTTACAGAAAGTTTGTCTTCAATCTAAGAGAATCCATACAAAACTCTTCACTAACTTAACTGAATATATATGTGTATATATGTATGTATTTATTTATTTATTCAATGTAGTTAAACTGTTGACTGTATCTCAGAGATGTGAGATTTATAGGGAATGAATGAACTGCACATCCCTGGAGAGTGAAAGTGAGAGAATGATCTACTCTGACGCGGGCACTGCCAATTACTGTGCTAGTTCTCAGGTAGCCCCAAGCTGGTTTTAACTTTCCCCCCGCCCTTCAGGTTGACTGGCAGGGCTGCCTGTCAGTGCTTCCTAACTTGGTTTCAGTCTGAGTAAGCCACATTAATTTAAACAATATAAAAAGCAGGGCTTTGCTAATCTTAAAATCCTTAACTGAGACAGGTAAGGAGCACTCACTTCACCAGCTCTGCTGGCCGACATTAAAGGATAGTAACTTTGGGCAGAGGTTTTAAGAAGAGCATTCCCTGGTGATGTGTTTAGTCAGAAGATTTCCTTTTGGGTGTAAAAGAAGGATTATTTTTGAAAATGAGAACTAAAGACTTTTTTGAATAATTTTAAATCAACCAACATTAGCTTCTTAATATGTGTTGTATCTGCAATTCCATTGCACTTGGAATTACCTGATATTAAGGGATCATTTTTCTGTCCAAAAGCAGAGGTTGCAGTCAGAAAAAAACCCAAATGAACCAAAATGAAATTCATTATGATATTTGATTGTTAAGAACTGTTGAAGGTCTTTGTAGAACTATTTTGTAATCTTTTAAAAATACTTCCTACAGATATTTCTGAATGGGTGCCTCAGACTGCTGCAGATATTGAAGAGGAAAGAGCAATAAAGGAAATATGCTTTCAATCTGGTAAATACGAAGTTAGTCACTCTTTCCTAAACAGAAGTGCTGTCAATGTAGTAAACTTTGGGGTTTTTTTTCCCCCTCTTGGTGTATGTTTAGGAGAGTATTACAAGATTCAGCACCCTGACGAACATCAATCAACAAAAACCATTGTTTCCTCAAAAACTGAGGAAAATGAGCGATTACCCTCGGAAGCTACCAAACAAGACTTGCAGAAAGGCAAGTATTTTTCATCTCCTTGGACAATATTTACCACTTTACAGATACAGGGAGAAACTATTACATAGTTTTCCCCTCCTCCCTAGTTTTTTAATTTAGTGATAATAAAAGATATTACAAAGAGCATAAAACTTTTTTCATTAATTTTTCCCCATATATATATAGAGGCACATGTGTGGTAACTACCTGCATTGACTGTAGATGGAAAAAGTAGAAATGAGCTATTAGCCATATTTGTAATTTCTTGAGATACACAACATAGGTCTTTCATTTATTTTTTCTTGAAGATCAAGAATTTATGTAGTCTAATTAATGTACGTAGTCAAATTAAGGTTAAAGGAAATTACGCTAAACTAATCACTAGCTCATAGAAATGTGAGGAGGAGAATGGCAAAGCCATTTCTTGTGCTTACACACAAGCGGCTAAGACATTCTTTCTGTTGCAAAAAGACATATCTATTGCATAATACCCTTAACCGTTATGTATGCTAGCATTGGAGGTAAAGCTAATATTGGAAAGTTGAACCTCCAGCCATTCAGTGATATTTCTGTAGTGCTTTTGTTGCCATGTCAGCAAAGTTCAGTTCAGCTGTTAAAACTATGTGTGGGCCCATGCTATAAACTGTATCACTGAAGGGCTTGAGGATTAGAATAATTCTTTTATACATTGAAGTTATTTTTCATGCTGCACCGTCTAGTTGTTCTATTCGCAGGACAACACCTAGGTGCCCTGATACAACTGGGACAGAGGCAAAGCATACCTCATATACAAAGGATGAGAAATAAGCACTGGTAGGAAGATGTTAAGGTTCCTTTTTTGTTGCTGAGTTATCTTGCAACAACCCATGGTTAAAGATCAGAATTTGTCACCCTGTGCTTGTGAGTCTGTTTGCATCGGGTTCTCATTTAGATGTTACACTTTGAGTTTGGATAAGGACTCGTTCCCTTGTGACACACAAATTGCATATAACTTTTGATTCTCAGTTATTACAAATGTGTATGTGAATTAAAGCAAATGTTTGTAGTTTGAAACTATAAGCCCTAAATACGTTATTCATGAAGATCTTCTAACTCATAATGATAAGCATTCTGAGCTCGCAACTGTACAAGTTTGAAGAGGTGTTAAATCTTTGTGTTTTTTGAGTTTGCTTCCAAGATTTAGCGAACATGAACTCTGCTATAGGAAATACAGCCGCTTTAGCTTTCTTTTTGAGGAATGATAGTTTTAGAAGAGTTAACATGTAGAACCATGTTCCACCCAACAAGACCCATGTATGAAGTGGGAGATTAGGTTATCAGAACACCATAGAATTTTTGGATAAGAAAATTTTGTGTGCTTTTTAAAAGGTTATATATATGTTAATTTAATCCCTCAGAAACAAACCACACTGAGCTGGTAGAGAACTGTTGCTATGAAGAAGTAAAGAAGGAATGGATTTCTGAGGAGCTAAGAAATTCATCTAAGAGAGTAACAGGCAAAGGTAGTTTAAAAAAACAGTTGGCTTATTCATTTTTATTTACTAAACTGTTAGATGATTCGACACTACCTAGTTAATTTCTGTTCTTAGTCTCAAATATGGACAATCCATGTTTGGATTGGACTATCCATAAAGAGCATTTTTTTAATCTCACCTTCCAGCATCCTGTTGCCAGTAGTGTCAAATTTTGATTAATAGCAAAACATTATTATTTAAGGGTTTGGTTTTTTTCACTTTTAGGAATTCACACTTCAGACCCCAAAGTAAAACCAAGTTACAAACGAACAGGTCAAAGGAGAGCTGATGAAACTGCTTTCTCTGCTCCTCATGTGAGAGAAATCAGAAGAAACGTTTTCTTCAATTCTGCAGAACCTCGAAGATCAGCATATGTCACCCAACGTACTGTCAATGTCACACAAGAACCAAAGTTCAATAGATCTAAAGGTGGGTTCCTGCTTACATAGAATTCTTAAAATGCCTGAAATACACCTGTTTGTATTGTGTTGGTTTTGATTTTGTCCCTGCAGGTGAATATTAAGTTATTTATGCTTAAATTCAGGCAAGAGTAAGTTTGATCCAACATGATTTTCCTAAGTAGATTGTGGCAGTATCCATAGATAGAAATTTAAAGTTTTGTAAAGCTTTAAAATTAGTCAGAAGAAATATTCACAAACAATAATTTAGCCACCTTCATGGCAGGAATTCATTTCTTTGTGAAACAAAGAGAGATGAATGCAATGATGTGCTGATGTGCACAAATTTACTGATTCCCACTTCTTACAACTTCTTTTGTGTGATTCATTCTTCTGAAATATTTAATAAACCTTGTAATAGTCTACCTTTAACTTCTTTTTTTTATTCTAAATATTGGTAGTATTAGCAGTAGAAGTAGTTTTGCAGTAGAATTTCAATTTCCTCTGAAGAAATGTTTCTTGTTCAACCTTTTTCCTCCCACCAGGGGATGAAAGAATGACGTTACTTTGCACAGTATTTTTCCACAATTAGGATTTCACTGGAATTTTGATTGTGATGGATTTCTGATTATTTTCATTATTTAGGATTACTTTTCACATTGAATAAACAAGGGATTATGTCTCATTTAAACTTCTGTTATCAATTTAAATGGATTGTAAATTTTTGTGATTTATATTATTTTTTCACATTATGTTGGACAGAGAATTGAATTCACCGATCCTGACATTCATCCAGGATGATATTTTCCTTCATCTCTTTTCCATCTTTGAAATACTCCACTGTCCTCTTGGTAACATGTACTGTGTCATAAATTTGACAAGAAGCCTATAGGTGGGATTCTGAGTCATGTATGTTTCTTGTGTGCAATCTATTGCAGATATAACTACAGTTTTACAACTTGTGCTTCATTTTTAACTTACTAATGTAGCTTCACACAATCTAGTACAACATTTGGGGTTTATTTGCCTTTTTACTTTCCAATTCCATAGTTTCTCTGGATAATTGTGCTTTTTCATCTGTCACTTCAGCAAGTAATTTAATTAAGAATGTGATTTCATCTTGCCAGTTTCAGTCACCTCTCTTAAGCTGGGTTGAATCTACATCTTGAGGTGCCTCCCTGTCTCAAAGGGACCACCCAAAAGGACCCTCCTTCGAACAGAATAACCACTACTTTCAGATTAATAAAGTTAAGTGAAATGAATCCCAACATCACGGCTGCTTCTTGAGGATGAGCAGTTATGGGATTTTTCTTTTAAGGTTTGCTTTGATGAAATGTGGACAGATTGGTATAAAGATTATAGAGAGAACATTCTTAATGTGAAGAACACATTTTATCAAATTTCCAGGTTAAAAAAGGATAGAGCATTTCAAAATAAGAGCATTTTTGTCATAAGAACAACCATTACCATTTTCACTTACTTTCTTTTCAGCAGTACCTGAGCCACATGGTGGAAAGTCCTCCAAACAAAAGAATCAGCTTGACACAAATAGAAGATTTGGGACACAAAAAGAAAACTATGGTAATACTTAGATGTTGTGTATAAACTGAAAATTTTATTGTGGAATTAATAATTTGAATTAATGGAATTAAGATGGCATTAGTAGAAAACAGGAGTATTCATAATATTAATTTTTAACCAAATTTTACAGAAAATGGTTAGTTCTTAAGCAGTTTACTCTGATGCAAAATCATCTGTCTAGCACAAAAAACATAATATTGGCTTGCATCTAGAGCTCTCACAATCAGGCATAAAACAGGAGAATGGATTGTGGATTAGTTTAATCGAAGCAACTGATGCCTTTGGGAAGATTTTCAACACAGGAACATCCACTTTGTTCAAGTCAAGGATGTCTGTGGCAGAATCACCTCATGTGGAAGATCCTGTGAGCCTCATGGAAACGCTGCGAGATTACAAATGATCTTTAAAGTACCAGAGAAAAAGCCTGTATTGAATACTAGCTTGTGTTTCCAAGATGATTCACCTGATGCAGTCACTGATACTTCAGCTAACGTAATATTTAAATCTCATATCAGACTAAGAGAATCTTTCCTGAAATTGTAGCTTAAATTAAGAAACCATGTATATGTTTTTTCTATAGACAAACCTACTTCAGGATCTTACAATTCACCAACTTGGAGGAAAAAAAGTACACGTGCAAAAACGTTCTCTAAGTTTAAAACAACCGTTCAGGTAACTGATAGAAATTTTTAAAATTCAGTCTTTTTAGTAAAAGTGAAATGTCTCTCCCCACCTAGAAAATGTAAAATTGCTCTTAAAACTTCCCCAACCAAAACCCACAAGATTCTAAGCAATGCTGAGTAGTCCAAAAGAGGAGTTAATAGCTTTATTTGTTTGCAGACGTGTAATTTTCCCTGTATAACTAACCCGTGATATCTTATTTTTTACAATATTACTGACATGAAAGCAAAATATGTACCTGCCTTTAAAGTGAGGAGCTACAAGAAGTGGATTTTGGTTTGTAGCACTGGACAAAGCACAGTAGAGACTATATGAATGCACTCTATTTGTCTCTCTGTTTGATTGCTCATGAAGCATCTGCAATAGCTGAGCGATGATCAGCTGAGATCCAGATTCATAAAAGGATTCAGGCTACAAAACACTCACAAGATACCCTAAGGACCATTAATACATTTTACATGTGTCTTGAAATCAGAAATTAGAGCCTATATCTTTTGTCTCCTGTTGAAAGTTTAATTCTTAAAATGTTTCTGAAAGAGAATATAGTTTAATAAATTATGCACAAAAACTTCTGTATATCTGTTTTGACAACAGAGCCAAGAAGACACTGAAATGAACAGAAAAGGAGAACAATATGTAGAGAGGAAAACGTGCTGAAATGAGTACTTCAGTTTACAAGAATCTAAATTGAAATAAGGAAATGATCAACTGGAATCACTGAAGATGATAAAACTTCAAATTTCGAAAATAAGATGCAGGAATTATACTGTAATGTTTCAAAACTGATTAAAAACTGTAAAAGTATGCTTTGTGTGGTCACATATGGTCTTCAATATATTCACTAAATTTAATCTGTTATGAAAATTTAACATTTGAGATTATTTTTACAGTCTATGTTTTGAGGCATAATTCATGATATGTATATATACTATCAGTTTTATTTAGCAGTTTCAGAGGACTTTTAAAATCAACAGCAATAGTAATGCATTCTAGAAAGTAGCTGTTTTGGTGTGAAAGCCAGATTCATCTGAGTTTTACCTTGAGATTTTGCCATTTCAGCAGGACAGCAGAACCGCATTATGAACTAATTGAACTTTACAACAAAACTTTCAGAATTAACTGAAATATGGTTTTACACTCATTTTAAGGTAAAGTATAAAAGATTGGGTAAAACTGAGAGGAAGACTGAGAAGAAAAATAATTTGTTTTCTGAGGAAACAAATATTGTAAAGAATTGTTCCATATATGTGGCTTTATGTCTTTTCCTCAGATGTTTTTCCTGTTTTTGCATTTTCCTGACCTTTGGTCAGGCTTAGAACATAATCAGTTTTGGAGGAGAGCCCTTCAAATTTCTTTCTGTAACACTGGGAATTCAGTAATCATCTTGGTGGCACCCATCACTGTGAATATAAAAGCATTATGCTTCCTTAGAACCTTTTCTTCATTGTGGTTGTTTAGAACATGACATTGGATCAGATAGGTACCTGTCAGGGTGCCTCCTGACTGAAATGATGCTATTGTTCTATGAGGAATATAGTCATATATTTCTCTGTCCTACCTTACTGAGAATATTCTACATAAACCTTGGGTGGTAATGGTGCAATTTTTATTCTATTTTGAAATTAATTTTTATTCACTTAAGCTTAAAAAATGCTGCAGTGATTACAAACAGGTATGCAGTTGGGCATCACTTTCCTTAACTGAGAAGAACACAAAAATCTAGAGTATGTGGTGTAGTTGATAGAAAATGTAAAAAAAACAGACAAGAAACATTTTTTAAATATAATGGATTTTCAAATAGTAGCACATGATGCCTTGCAGCAACATTCTATGTGCTGTCTGCCTGAGGCAAATTAAAATCTTAATTCAAAGGGATATTGTGTCCAATTAGATAAGGCTTTTTGCCTAGCCTCACCTTTATCTAACAGTACAGCAAGGAGTTGTTCTCATGGGAAAATCCTTTATGTTTGGCAGTAGAAATAAGGAATAGAGTTGGCTTCTTTGGGAAAATCCTGTAAGAGCTCAAATGGCCAAAATGTGGTAACTTTTCCATGGACAGGATCTTCAGGGTGTGCTGGGCTGCAGTCAGAGGCCCATTCGATGCTGCACAACTTGGGGTTCCCAGGAGCTGGAGGGCCATGTTATCTATAATATCCTCCTTTTCTTTTTAGTGTGATCTCAAAACAACAGTCTTAAGAGGTGCTTTATAGAATCTGAATACCTTTCCAACCGCGATCATAAAGAACTCGCACCTCCTAGTGCGATTTAACTCACCTCCCCACCCTGAAAAGGTAACTCAGCAAGCCAAAGCTGAAAGAAAACCGTTTTCTAGCATCTTAACATGACAATATTCCCAGCAGAATATCACACTAAGTGTCCGAACCAGCTTAAGGGAAAGACAAAGAAGTGCAGGTGTGTGGCCATGAGGGCAATACTTGTCTGATCCTGAATTGTTTTGAAACAACAGCCTCAGTACTTAATCTCTTCTCTTTTTACTGGAGCTTCCTGTAAAGAAATCATAACTATTATAAATGTTATATATAATATTATAAGCACTGTCTTCTTAGTTACCACTTGCTCATCCCAGAAAGTCACAGATCTAAGGAATACATTGTCATTATGCAATAAATATGTGGTTCA
Organism: Brachypteracias leptosomus; assembly: GCA_013401335.1. Taxonomy (NCBI): domain Eukaryota; kingdom Metazoa; phylum Chordata; class Aves; order Coraciiformes; family Brachypteraciidae; genus Brachypteracias; species Brachypteracias leptosomus. The sequence continues at coordinate 25,140 of VYZX01028354.1, read as the reverse complement.
GGGAGATATTAACAGTTCCTGTGAGGTGTTAATTATTCTTGACTGAAATCAGAGGAATGGAAAGGGATCAATGCTTTGTGTGATCAGATCCTTATTTAGTATTTCCCTTTCACAGCCTCAAAGGTGCAAAGATCCACTAAAATAAAAAAAAATACCCGCATGTTTTCCAGATAACAGATACTTCCCCTATTTTATTACTTAATTCCCCTTCTGCCTGGTTGTCTCTGTCATTAGTGCCCCAAAGAGGAGCCAAAGGAAATTAAAGATATTCAGCATTTTGTGCAGTGAGGTGCTAAAGATTGCATTTCTATTTTCACATACTCACTGCATGACAGATCCTGCACACTGATTTCAACTTGAAAATAATTCCTGAGGAAATGAGCCAAAGATCAGAGGCAGAGGGCTACTGAAGGAGGGTTGAACTTGCCTTGGTATTATGTATGCATGCACACAATCTGCTGCTGAATTGAAAGGCCCAGGGGAAAGAAATTATTTGTTGCTTTCACCTTATACATGTTAAGATATGCTAATATTTTTCCAGATGGTACTTCTAAAAGTACATCAGACATCTAGTGTAGGTGAATCATATTAGATAGTAAACTGATTAACAGTGGTACCACCTGTATTTTATTAAAAACCTGCAAAGCTTCCAGTCTGAAATCCTGCATTCCTGAACAGATTTATATGGCTGAATTAAAACCATTAACTCCCAACATCTTAGCTGCACTGATATTTTAAATAAGTCGTTTACTAACTAAGGCAGCAAAGTCCATCTCAAGTCAACACCTGAATGAGAAAAAAATTGGTTGTAAAATAAAACTGAACAAAACATTCCTGAAAATTGTAGATTGCTTAAAAAAGAAGGATTTTGACAATTTCCTCTTAAAGAAGACATTTATTGATAAAAACTCCCTTGTATAACAATACTTCATGTAAAAAAAAAAAAAAATTATTTAAAAAAACCAAAAATAGCTGCCTGTAAATTATTTAACTGGCCCTGCAATCACTAGGGGTCAGTGCAGTCACAGGAATGGGCTTGAACAACGCCCAAGAGTGATTGCACTTGATTCCAACTCTGCAGAGCTAAAAGCCTCTCTGCAGTATTCTGCAACGACTTTAAATTAAGAGAAAAGGGCACAACAGGCTCGTTATGCTTCCTAATGGCCAACTTAGGAAAGAGGTACAACAGCCTATATTAGAAATCGCTGAAAAGTTATTTTTTGTCTCTTAAAACACAGGGATGATGTAACCCTACTTCTCCCTCATCCTATACACTTTCCAAAAGGCATTTCTGTTATCTCCTGGTCTGGGTAGCCCTCACCACAGCTTCTTCTCATGGAAATAGTCTTTGAAAAGAGGAGTTTCCATACTGAGAGTTGTCTTTAACCTTTTCTGTCTAAAAACCTTTTAGATAATTTTAGATGCCTTCACTTTTCACGTTCTGTTTTTTTTTTTTACAGGTGAAAATAATGACAGAAACATGCTACTGTGATATCGTAATATCTGAGGCAACTGAGTGTACATTTATTATGCTTAAAATACACAGGAAATCCTGCTGCTTCTTCCCTCTTTTTATTTCCTAAGAAAAAGGCAGTTAGGCAGAAGTAAATATTAAAATTTACAGAAACTTTTGAGAAGTTAAGGTAAACATCCAAGACTCTTTACTCGGTTTAAGGACACATGTTCAAAAGACACTTTCGGGTTTTATATGATACATTTTGCTTCCCCTGGACAAAAGCAATGTCTTCAAAGGTTGATATCGTTGTTGCTGTTCATGCACAGTAAAGGCTTGTTAATGAATTTTCACTGTAAGGGTAGAATGTGTTTCTTACATCTTTACAACTCTTCTGCCCCCCAGGAGAATCTGCAGAGCAGATTTTGAAGATTAGACCGCCTTACAGGAGCATGCATCAAGCACAACATACTCTGACATGACCCATGGTAATTTGATTGACTTCAACACAATTATTCATATTCTTAAATTCAAGTGTATTTTGACTGATCGCAGCAGAGTGGCTTCCAAGGTTTTCATTGCGGCATGCACTGCAGCCTGCCAAATTGATATTATTCTTGGAGACGAACAGGAATGCAAAACCAGCAAGACTTTTAACTTTCAAAGCAAAATTTGCAAACTGGGCAAATATAGTAGGGGAACAATAAATTATGGAAACATGACAAATAGTTGCAAGTTAGATAAAACATGCCTCATACCAGCTCTTTCAGTTAGCCAGTGCCAATCAAAACTTTTTTTCTTTTGGCATAGAGAGTACCTGATGGTGAAGAGAAGACAGACACATTGAATAGCTTATGCTCATAAATACCAGACCATTAACATTCAGAAATTGAATGACCCCTCAAAACAAATACTTTGTTTATTCCATTATGTTTACATCTGTAGGTCTTTCTCATATTCCAAAATTCCTGTCAGCAGGAATAGTGCCAGTACAGCTTGGCTGAATGGACTGCTGAAATAGACACTGATATGACTTCTCATGTCACTGCCAGCTGTCAAGACAAGTCTTGAGGCTAATAAAGAACTAAAACTGAATAGTTTGTGGCTCTATTTTTGTGGACAGTATAAGGAACTGAAAAATATGATAACCAAAATATTTTGCAAATTACTTAAAATTAGATCTTTGAGAGAGGGATTTGTTCAATGTTTTGAGAAGTCATAATCATGTATTCCTCAGTGAAAATGCCACATGATAGTAGCATTGAGATTCCTGGTACACTAACAGTAAAATTTCTTTCAGTTAGGGCAGCTGCAATGTTTCAAGTCTGGAAACTGGCAGATGTTTAGCATTTCTTACCTTGAGGCCATAGACACCTGCTGTTTGATATAAGACATTAGAAAAACTATCAGCATGGCTTGAACTGAAGTTGCTGTAGAATAAATAGCCGCCACAGTTGAACTCTCCTGATTTCCTATTGTTTTATTTGCCCTAGAGTGCACTCCACCATTTTAAAGTGACACACCTCAGGGATTCACAGCAGACTCTCCTCCCCTTACTGCAGCATGACTGATCCAACATTTAGTTTGCTGAAAAAAGCTGTTTTAAAAGCTATTATTTTAAAATCCCTGGGATGGTACACACTAACATTATTTAAAAACCAAGGAATAGCAGTGCATAAGATCTACTCTAATAGACTAGCAACCTCTTTTTAATAGGGTACATAATGGAAATGGGGTTTGCTTACCAGCTCGCATCATTCATCTTTCAAGAATTTGATATATAACTCTCATCAGAGCTGCTCTAGAGAAAACCAATTTCTTAATTCCCATATAAACTTCAGGCAAAACACTAGCAAAGAGCTTATGTCCTGAAAAGGACATGCTTTTATGTATTTTAAAAACTGTATATATTTATTTAAATATTATTTTACTGTTGCTAAAAGTACTAGTTTTCACTTTACATGGCTTGTTTTGATGACCTCCTTGTACTGTAAATTAATAAACTGTACCTCCTTTTTCTTAGAAACTATAAGTTGCAATGCCTGCAATTTATAGTCCCTGCATGCATAGGATATATGTGTTGACTGAAACTCTGTGAGATAATAACTATGATTTATTCAGGCAGACTACCATATTAGATATCCCAATAACCCATTTCCAGGAGTGACCAAATGAGGGTGCTTCAGGGAAACTGCAGGCATTTCCAAAGCAGGGAAAGAGTTAGCAGTACATTCATTGGAAAATTTCTTTGTTTAGTAGAGATCTTACAGCTTCAAGTGATTAATTTTTATTTTCTTTCCAAATATACTTTTCTCCTGACTAATATAAATGAGATGAGGACTTTCACAGTTTTGGGGTTTTTTTGGTAATGTACTAAATGTGTTCTGGTTTAAAATCAGATTTTAACTTCTTGACTTTCCTTTCCATTAGATGATGTGCCCTTTTTCTATAAACAAGTAACTACACTGAAGACAGACAACTGATATTTTTATTCTGTTGAAATTCTGACATTTCAAAAAGGTTATAATTCAATATTTGATTTTGTACAAGTCATGTCCCATTCCCCCACCCCCTCTCCTTGTCATTTTCTGCAATCAGAGCAGTTTGCCATCTCTGTTCTTAGGAATTTTATTGAGGCCTGTGGTACCTGAATCTTGCAAGGGCAACTTTCCACAGGCTGTTGTCAGAGAACTGGGAAATTATAAAAATTTCTTGGATTTAAGGATAAAGTAGGGAGTCCTTCAGTTCTCTGTGGAAAAGATCCATTCCCAATCACTCCTAAAGGAATTTTTTCCCTACAAACCTTCACCATCAGAATAGTAGGCCTCATAAGGATATGCCACTGTGTCCTTTTGCCTGCCCTACATAGATGATGATTGCACATCACTATCCCTGTGACAGTCACCCTCAATGAAGTGTGAATTCTGTTCCTGCTCATCTATTTCCAGCTTTCTTATAGACAACATTGAAGTGCCTGCTGCCTGGATCACTGCTGACCGCTGCAAAGGGTGAGGCAATAACAGGCTTATTCACACAGCTGCAGCATACCTCTTAGAGGACACCTTCATGGCCTGCTCCCAACCTTCACAGATCATAAAGATGGTTTAATAAAATCCTCAGAATCTCTGCAGTTTCTCTGCCCCTTGTTGATCAGAGACTGTCTAGAGGAAGAGGCAACATCCATCCTGTGGGACAACATTGTCCTCAGGACAGGATGGATGTGGGAAGACCTTGGCTATAGAGGGGCACAGTGGAGGCTTTCTGCCAAGAATTACCACTATGACTTTGTCATTGCTCAACAGCATGTTAGGACCAACAGTTCAAGATGATGGCTATCACCTTGCATAGCCATATTACACCCAACTTGGCTACACAAAAACTGAAAATTTTTAGGCAGGTGAATGAAAATGAAGACAGCAAAAGGTATCTGTAGCCATTCTCTGACCCTGTTCCTATGGATAGTGTTAAGGGGAAACATGAATGAGATCATCCAAACCTTTTCTCCCTAGGAATCTCTGAACTATTTTGATTCTGCAGATATCATGCACTTTCAGTCCAGCACCTAAGCCACAGGAGCAGACCTAAACTATCACTAAGTTGCTCTTTGGGCTTTGAAGGACTATTGGTACAGATTCATTATTGTCTTAGAAGGCTTCTTGGGAAAGACACTGTGCCTGCACCCTTTGGTTCACCTTGGATTCCAGTCTATCTGTACCTACTCACTTCACTTATGAAGAAGAGTACATTAAATGAAGAATGAAGGGTGGTATGTGCTCAAGCCATACTCATAAAATCCTGAGAGACTCAACTCGGGAGGATTTAAGATTTCTTGCCTTTCTACAAGCACAGTTCTATTGGAATCAAAACTCACAGAGCACTGGAAATTCTCTCCCCCAAAACACCACCATTTTGACAAATTCACATTTCCTACTGGAACCAGGTGGTTAGAAAATTCCCAGCTCTCCCCAAGTTCAATTTAGTGACTGTATCATTCATGGCACCCTAAATAGTACCTCTCAAAGCTGAACTGTCCCAGTTATTTCATTCTCCACATAATCGATGTTTTCCCAAGCCTTTCTTCATTTTTGTTGGTCTGTAAACTGTCTGCCACATCTTTTTGATGAAGTGATCAGCACAGAGCAGTGGTTCAGAGGAAGCTCTCTCATTGATTTATATGATGGTGTTCACTTTCAATATTGTTTTCAACATCACTCCGTTTGCATCCCAACATTCTGTTTGCTCTTTTGATCGATGCCGTGTATTGAGCAGAGACTGTTATTGAGTTATTCACAGAAGTATCCAAGTCCTTTTTTCCCCTCTGTCGTTGCAGGTAATTTAGAGCCCTGTAAGGTGCATTAGTAGGTCAGGTTATTCTTCCCAATGTCTATCATTATCTTTTCTTCCTGAGCCATGCAAGGCAGGCAAGCAGTGGTACTGCAATCAGGCTTCCCCCGAAGGAGCACAGCTTGAAATTTGGTCTGGGGCTTTATGAGCACACTGCACCACCAGCAGCCCCCCAGGAGATGCACAGAGGTAATGACTTCGCCACAGACACCTGTCCTTTTTGTCATCGGTGTGACTCTCCCCTTGCTCTCACAATTATACACTCCAGCTGCACGTTACCAGAGGAGAAAATACTAAGGAGAAGGTGACATGTCCTTAGTTTTCTCAAAGGATTGTGCCTCAGAAGCCTAGGTTTTACTGCAGACTGTATGATGTATGAAGAAATTATTTCCTAGTATTACCCTAAAAATCACCTGATACATAACTGATCAGTGTTATGACTTATGAATTGCTAATCCCAGTCCTATAAAACTGTCTGTGGCCTTTGCTTAAATATTCTGGTTTTAAGGAATCTAAAAGCTTCCTGAAAAACTAATCTCTGAGCTGCTGTGGAAATGCTCAATGTTCGGGGCTTTTGTTATTTATTTTTTATGTGTTTTTAATTGGTCTTTCTACCACCTGTCTGCAAATTATGCTGTGAGTTGAGCACACCAACCAAACAACACAGGCTGTCTCCTACAGGCAAATAACACATGGGGTCAGGGGGAAGCAGCAAAATATATTGTAACACAGAATTTTTTTAAATTTTTTTTTTTGCCACAAAAAAAAGTCTAATATTAGAGTGGTCAGCACAGAAAGACACAGAAGTGGATAAATGACATAGATTTCATGGATGAAGATTTTTTACATCCAGTGGGCAACTTCTGAGAGATCAGTTTAGCCTCTTGGGTTTTTGCAGTGTAACAGTTTGCTGCTTGTAAAACAAATAACATGGATTAAACTAGATTCATTTTTCTGGGAGATTAAGCAGCTGTCTTCTGTCAGGTTCCCCGCTCAATCCTTCTTCCCGTGCTTGCTCATAAAAGAAATTTGTCAGCTACTAAAGCATTGAAGTAGGAATGATTCTTGCATATATTTATAGCTCAATAGCAACACAAGTTATATTTCCAATTTACCTTTCAATTATTTCCTGGAGGAATTACGTCCAGGAGAGAGCCTGGCTCATCATAGCTTGTTCAGTCGTGTCCTGGAAATATGATTAAAAGCAAGTGTCAGAAGAAACTCTTCCTCCTAAAGGAGGGACATTACACAACCTACTGAATATTGCTCTTGCAAAGGGATGCAAATACGATATAACTGAACGTTACCTCTGAATAATCTCCTAATATTAACGGTGAATCCACTAAAGAAAGAAGGCCAAAACACTCAGTATTCTGAGCTGCCAACACTAAAAGCTCAACCAGGCCTTCGAAAATAGAAAGCTTTTGGGTTTATTTTTCTTTTCCAAGGAATGATCAATGGTAAAAGTTAAGAAGAATCAGTCAAATTAACTTGTCTATGACTCCTATGTAAACTCCTCTTTTCAGATCAATTTATTAACAGCACCTTGGTAAACTCAGGGCCTGCAGTCGGGATTGCTGAGGTATAGCTTGGCAAAGTTCGGCAGATAAGCATGTTGGTGAAGCACAAGAAGCAGCAGCACCCTGCTCAGCCTCTCTGCTGTGCTAGGAGCGAGTGCATAAGCATTGCTTATTTTGTATGGGGTTTTTTTTGTAGCGGAATGGAATTAAACTGCATAACTGTGAGAGTGATTGTGTAAAAAGTGCCTTCCCTGTAAGGTGACACTCCTGTTATCATGAGGTGAGACAGTGCTTTTTTGCTCTCTCGTTTCTTCCCTCTCAACTGCTCCCAAGATTTTAACTTACAAATGTAATACAGCTGCAGCATTCCTGGGATCATCAGGGAAAACAGTTGTTTTGGTCCAGGTTTTAAAGGGAGAGTTTTCTTTGCAGTGCGAGCTGTAAATTAGACAAAGAGAAAGCTCTAGGTAGGGTAAAAGGCTGTAGCAATCTGGGGACTGGGGTGTGGAAGTACCTTACAGTGTTGTTTCAGCTGAAAGGAAAGAAATGAGGTCTTGGTGTAACCTTAACCTCATTTCTAGAATAAAAAACCAAGGTAGCCACATTAATTGAAGTGTAACCAAGATAACCAAAGTTCTGGGTGTGAGCCGGGTTAAAAACGCATGAATCACAGAACTTATTTGGGAGATAGTTATTTTGGGAGGCAAAAGATCTGAGGAAGACTCATCTTGGGGGAAAAAAGTCCACTGGATAGCTCAAATGATGTACTACCTGACCGTCCCCTGGCAACTTCTGCTTTATATAGTACCCAAGCATGAATAGATGCCTGGGCTGCCAGTTAGATACAGTGAAAATGCACCACAGAAATCCTCAGGAGCAGCTGGATGGGAAAATGGTCAGACATGAAATGTGAGAAATGCAGCAGAGCTTCTGTACCTACCACAGAAGCTGGAGGCGTCTCCCCTCTCAGGACTATGCATTGCCTTTTGTATTTAGTTGCCTGTCTGTAATGAATGGGAGCATTCTTCCCTCTGCATCCTTATTGCATAGTACATTGCAGGTGCTCATTCTAGTGATGACCCCCATGATTATCAACCCAAATCCACTCCTGCCTACCTAGTGTGTGTCACCTGTTTGTACCCAGGGGTTTATTGACCCATTTAGATTATATTCCTACTGCTCTTGTTAGAGTAATATTTGAAACTTTGCTGAAACTACGAGCGTTTGGTTAAATGGAGAGGGAGAAAACCACTGAAAGGAGGGGAAAGTGTGAAATAAGATAAAGAAACAAATGAATGAGAATATGTGCATGATTGAGATGTATAAGACAAGTAGTAACAGGCGAAGGAGTTGTAGGTGAACAAGTCAAGAGGAGAAGGAAAAACAATGTTGTGAATTTCATGCAAATGGGTGTTATTTTATGGTCATTGAGTTCAGACTAGATGCTTGCAAATACAGCTTCTAGCCTACAAGTGTTTTTACATGATAGAAAATTAAAAGTTATCAAAAGAAAAGGATGAACAACTTGAGGTTTATAAATAGCTTTTTCTCGAAATGCATCCTGTGTTTGAGGGCTTCCATGGGTTCTTTGATACTAAATAATAACTCAGTACTTATTGTGACTTGGGAAGAGGAGGAAGAATCAGGCAAAGGAGATTTGGTTTTTTCCCATTTCTTCTCTGTAGTTGGCCACCTAAGATTTATGGGAACTGTGATATTTTGTTATACTCTTGTTCTTCTTCTGTTCTACAAGTTTCTTGGCAGTCAAAACATTATTTTGCACAAGATGGAAGCGAAAATACAAAAATATGAAGCTTATGTGGCCATTTCTTTTGGGAGCTGGTTTCTTTCTGAAAGAAGATTAAAAACTAGAACAAATCATAGAATGTAGCTATAAAACAGAAGGTAACTGTTTATTTACACTTCTGGGTCTTTGAATTAAAATAAATCCTGCTATTATAATTGCTTCATTTGAGCTGCTAAGTAGTGATCAAAGTCTTACTCTTTATCACTATTCTCTGCCCTTTATACTATGTACTGAAGTAGAGGAAAAAAATGCTGTTGTAATTTACGTAACTTTTCATAAATGTCTGCTGTCACCATTGTGTCACCACTTAATAAATAAAAAATCATCTTCATTTTACCAAAAGAAAACAGTTCAACAACAATCAAGACATTTCTTTTGTGGCCAGTCTTCTCTGGCCTTGTCTGATCTTCTCCTGTGAGACTCTGCTATATCTTTTATGAGGTTAAACTGTCAGGTCTTGCAAGGTTCTGCCTCTTGAGGTCTCACAGGCAATCATTGTAATTGTATTACTTTCTGTCTAACCTTTGCTCTATGAATGAATCACTCATGAGCTAAATGTCATTATATAGGCTCAACTTCAGAGTTTATGAAGATTAAGACTTTAATTTTCATTGCACAATATACACTGTGGACAAAAAAATGTGCTGAAAATGGAAGTGTTAGCATTGGTGTATTATGGAGAAACAAGAAAGTAGGATGCTTGTATTTGAGCTGTTGTAAAATATAGATTTTGAGAAAATAGAAGTGTAAATCTATCAGAGTGAAGAAAACAAAAAGTATTTATTGAAGAGGTAATCGACATAATACAGCCTCTTCAGTGACATACAGACAGATACAGCACAGGACTTAGTTCACATTACACCAGTGTCCTGGTTAAACTGGGATAAAATCATAGGCCAGCCATGGTATGCAGGCCCTTAACAATTTGGAGTCAGCCAGGAGCTTAAGCTGGGAGGGGCAAAAGCCAGGGCAGTTGACCCAAGCTTGCTCACAGCAAGCTTGCATCCCATAGCATAAACTTCATGCTTATTATAAAGGGGGAAATTTGCTGAGGATTGGAGCTTTCCCACCCACCCACTTTTATCACAAGGACTGCTTTCCTATTTATTTTGATCATTGTACATTCACTGGGCTGAATATAACTTTATATACTTTATATCAACATTAGTATTAATATTAGTTTTGCTGTTTCATTAAATCTGTTTTCATTTCAACCCACAGATCTCCACTCATTTTCCCAATTCCCCTTCTCAGCTGGGATAGGGGTCATCTGGGTGATAGAACAGCTAAAGTTTAGCCCTTGGATACAGGCTAAATGTGGACAACAGGTAGGCACAAACCACATATTCCTGTAAACCAAGAAGTAACCCTACAACAGTGTGATCTTTTTTCACCAAGAAATAGTAGCTCTGTGGGAGCTCCACCAAGAACTCTGCTGGCAAACATTGCCTCTTAAATGCAGTGATGCAGTGGACCTCCTAGTTTGTTCTTTTCTCCTTCATTGGTGTCAAATGATATTCTAGGGTGGGCCACAGTCTGGTTCTCATGAATAATCAAAGTTAAAACCATCCTGTACTACTACTGCAATTATGGCAAGGATTGATTTTTTTTTCCCTATCCAGCAGCTTTAGTCTAGTTCTATTTTGTTCTCATTCTTCCTCTTCCTAATATGTATCCAGAATTAATCTATGCCAGATACTACAGTTACTTGCATTCAATTCTTAACTAAACAAGGTGGACTACAGTGTAAGTTCTAAATTATACATGTCTATTAAAACCTTGCAGGTTTTGCACTGGGAATGTAGATAAATTCTAAATATTAGGTGCAATTTCAAGCTACTGAGATGTAATGGGATGTGTTACAGAGAAATACTTTTGCCTTCTCTTTCAAGCAAAGAACTCACTTAATTTCATACCTTTCTAACAAGGTATGTTTTGACAATAAAGGTATTTTTGGCAACTGAATAAAGTGAAAAATAGACTGAACTTTTCAGGTTAGAATAAAAGCCCAGACTTCTGTATCTCCACAGAAGCATGCACTTGTTACTTGCCCCTTTCTATTCTCCTGGCTGCTTTAACCTTTTTGATTACTGATTGTGGTACAGATTGGAGGTGTTTATGGACTGGGACAGATATACTATGCAGTTTCTGAGAGATTCTTTTTTATTCCTTGTTGAGTGTATCTGATGTGTCAGGTTTGCTAAGTATGCACAGATCAAAGACAAAAACTTAACACTGAACTTACTACTATGTATGATTTGTCTGAGGAATACCTACTCTTTCAGAAGTCTGATAGCTTATGCTGTTGGATGTCTGAAAAAACTGCAGATATCACAAAAACTCACAGGAAGTTATATCCTTGTGTTTTGTTTTACTTGAGATGGAACATAGGATTTTGATGTCTTCTGAAGGATAGCTGATGATAATGCCTTTGGCTGATGGACTTCGGGAAAGAGAGGAGAAGAAAACCAGAGACAAAGAGACCTTTCCATATACACTATCATGGAAATGAGGTTTTGTTTCCTAAACTGAAAGAAGAATGTAAGGAGAGTGACATACAGCTTTCAAATTAAGGTCATTGTAGCATACTCTATCTCAATAGCTGTATTTAAATATCTTTGTTTAGGGATCCTTAGACTTTAGAGAAATCCTTTTGAAAACTCTCTTTTGCCTTCCCTGTAAAATTCCTGTGGCAATTGACTTACTGTTTTGTACTGTTTCAGTATCAGTTAGGCTCTTATTTATGAAGATTAGACAGAAATCTGCGTAGCTTCTCCCAAAGCCAGTAAAAGAGATGATTAAAATATAAAAGTGCCTAAGTTTGATTAAGTGTTCCTTATAGAGAAGAGTTGGCAAAGTTCTTCATATTAACCCTAGAAGGAATGTAGTATATAAATTTAGGAAAGGAAATAATGTGAAGTTTTTTGTAACACCTCTTAGGTTCTGCAACCTGGCGCTGCAGAAATTCCAGCTGTAAGACTTCCAAAAAGAGCTTGGATTTTCGGTACCTTCTACTCTTTAGAAGTAGATCCTCTTACTTCTATTGTTTATCTGCATCTTAAAACTTGCGAGTAGAATGTTTAACATACACAAGTTGTAGTTCATGGTATGTGAATATATTCCAGTTGTATCAACACACACACAAAAATATTTGAATTCCACAAATAGCTTTTTCCCTCTCAACTAGAAGTATAAATTTTTAAAAACAAAAAATGCTTAATGTGAATAATCTTGACATGAAAGGATACAAGCTTATAAATACATGGGATTTAACAAAGAGTGAAGGTGAATTGTGAGTATAGTATTGCCAGTGAGGATGGATTCATTAAGGAATGTATAGGCTACTCCTGCCTCGGGAGAGTTCAGACTCCCGTGGTGAGAGGGGCTGGTTGGGGTGAGGTTTGCGACTGACTTGTCATACCCTCTTCTTCCTGCCGTTAGTGCCACCGCCTGGGTCTGCCCATCCCATCTACTGCCCGTACATCACCGTATTAGACAATAGCTCTGCCCAAGTCATAACGTGCGCGGGCAGATTCTGAGGGTTTTGCCAGTTACGTTCTGTGGCCCTCTGAATCCTTTCTCTGAGAGCCTGGACATGTATCTTTAAGGCATCCTGTAGCCCCTTAATGAGCTCTCAGTGGTGACCGGGGTCAACCACTGCAGCAGCCAGTGCCCCATACTGCCCTCTCTCACACATTGTCTGGTGCATCCTTTTGTACTCCCAGCGCCAGCTCCAACAACCCTCCTACCTGGATAACAGCTGTCTCTCTCTTTTCTTTAGGGTGCACGCCCCCAGACCAATAGGCCACTCGGGATGTGATCAACTGGTCTGGCGGCCCCGCTCTCAGAAACACTCTGGGACACTGAAATCCCGCTGCCTCATCATCATTCAGCAGTATCCGATTGCCCCCAGATAAAAAGACTCTCCACAAATACTCTGTCTCAGTTTCACCCAGCTCGCGTGAGAACCTGTCCCGGAGCTCATTGAGCTCGGGTCCCGACCAGGTGGTGGTCTGGGGATTCCCACCACGTGGTCCTGCACACATCTCTGTTTTACTAACAGATCACGCCTCCTTTTCCTCCAATTCCTCCTGTTCGTCAGGGCTATTTTCACCAGGATCTCTCCAGCTGACTTCATCCAAATCCTTGGGGTCTGTGCCCATGATTAACTTGTGGGTTTGGACAGCCCTGGGGGAATCCTTTGTCTGAGCCAGCATAAGCTCCATCAAAAAACATGTCCACTCCTTTTCCCTGCTCAATTCTCTCTCCAAGTAACATGCTTTGGAGTCCAGCATTTCGGAATAATCCTGTGCCTGGACTAGACAGGCACCTAAGATAGCACACAGCCCCTTTATCTGCACCATCCAAAACTTTACGGGGATTTGTTGCAGCTTCTCCACGACCGCTACAGTGTCGAACGACTTTTCCCCCGTCCATTTTACATCTAGGGGAGAAGGTGCACAGCTGTGCCTCCGTAGTAATTTCTCCATCGACATCCTGCCAACTATGCCAATAAATGTCACAGAGGCACCACAAACAGCAGCTATCAAATTAAGGATTTATTGCATCCAAAGTTGCCCGGCACTCCTTCTGACAAAATACAAGCTCAGGTGTCTGTTGGGAATATAACTACTACACAACTAGTTCCTAAACCTTAAGGAAAGGTGAACCAAAATGGGCATACACTCACTCATAAAGGGAAACCTCCCACACAAGAATGGCTGAAGTATCACTCACCAAAGTGGGGTGAGACTCACTCAATCCATGGAAGTACCCTTGGCCGGCATATCCAAGGTGAGGACCCAACTGCCAGGCCCGCTGCTCTGTGAAAAAACAGCTCAATGCTTCTTAGGCGGGGCTCCATTTATATCCTACTTGAGGGCGCATTGTGGTCATTCTAATCGGTTGAGGGGGCAAGCCCAGGCAAAACAGGTTAGATCCTGAGGCACCAGTTAATCGCCGTGAGGTGCAGTTTAAGGGCTGAGGCTGCAAACCCTTCTGGCACACCCTGGTTTTGCCCTGTTTTGTCTGTCGGGGAAGCTGTACCTGCCACAGAGACTTAGCTGAAAAGTAAAATCACTGGACAGAATTGTTCTTTTCTAACTCAAACCAGAACAATTTCACAGTACTTATACAGCAATCTAATGAATTAAGAGGAAAACTTACTTTTTGCATGTAGTTAAAAGGACTCTTCATAGATACCCTGCCCTTGCAGGGCAAATGTCAGAATTAGGGTTTAAGTAATATTGTCTAATTTGAATGCCTTTCTTATGGTTTTGGGGTTTTTTTCATAGTTAGAAATGTTCAGCATTAACACTTCAGTTGAAACAACTTGCTTTTGTTTCAGTCTATGTGGTGAGGTTGTTAGTGTTGGGATTTTTTCAGTCTCTGGGGTGTGGTGGGGTGAAGAGATATTTTAACATTTGAACTTAGTTCTCTAGAGCATTTGCTCACATAAAATGGTACTTCAGAAACATTTAATGTGTTTTCTTATAAGATTCAAAAGTAAGTTTACTTCCTAAGGGCAACTTCTGGCTCACTTCCTTTGAAGTGCTATTAATGGTACCTGAACTATGTATCATCGATACTGTGACCTTTCTATAGGCCTAGTTCTGGATCACTAAAGCTGTGAAAAGCTTTGCTGTTAATTCCAGTGAGCAGTAAAGATCCATGCTACATCATGCTTATAGTATTAATCTCCTTCATATCAAGGCAGTATAGAATCAAAACATACTTAATTCATTTTTTATAAATGTTATAGTTCTCAACTTCTTAGCTTGTTTCCACCTCCCACAATGTTTAAAGCCTTCGTGACTTGCACTGATCTGGATTTGTAAAGTAATTATTAAAAGCCTTTGATATTTATAAGAGATCTGAAACATTTCTACTAATTAATTATTGAATCCCCAAGTGATTCAATCCTACCAATTTGTAATAAATATTTAAGATTTCAGTGGAATAAAGAAGGTTGGTTTGTTGGTTGTTTTTTTCATTTAATTTTGCCTTCATGGTTTTGAAGTTTGAAGCAAAAAGACTTTTAATAAGACTCAACATATTTTTATCTATGTGGATTTTAATGTGTACTATATATATTTGTCTTAGAATTGATGGTTTGTCCTTGAAATTAGCAAAACAAATCAGTTGTTCTATTTCTGAAAATATTCATTAGGCCAGGCTCCAATCCTGCAACAGCTTGCATGTGTCCATAATTTCAAACACTCCAAATCCTAAACTGTAGGTGAATGGTCTCACAGAGAATTATGAAGGCTGATTAAGATCTTTATACAATGTGTTGGGAGAACTAGAACTTCGGAAAGTCAATAAAAAAACATCCTAAGCTTGATTGGAGGACTCCTTAGAGCTGGTGGGAAACAGTAAGTACAACATCTGATTTCTGTTTACTCTGTGGAGCTTTGGTGTTGAAGTCAGACCATTCTTCTGCAAAAGCCATGATTTGGCTTGAAATTCAGAAAGCAGAATCATATTCTGAGAGTAGTCCCCTAACCTTTTCCAACACTGTCTGGAGGGACTGATAAGAGTTAATAAATGAATTTTCAAAGCATGACTGCTGTAGAAGAAGGTAGCAACAGTGTGGTACTGCCCTCCTCTTAGATTATTTCCTGACAGTTAAAAACCAGGACATGGAAAATATGGCTTTATCTCATCTTCTTTTAAATAGTTCAGGATTAACTTAGCTGGAGAGAAAATAATATATAGCCAAGACACCAGCACACTCTGCTGAGATCTCTCTTTCCATCCACTTTAGGATCTTTCACCAGTCACAGACAGGTTCTGCAGCAATTGCTTATTGGTGACTACACACAATAGATAGCTAATACTAATTAACTAGGAGGCTAATTTACTCACCAGGTCCAATGAATGGAGTGTCTGCCAACCCAACAGTTGCCCATCAAGTAGGGAGGTATTAGCCTCAGCTCTTTGGTATATGCAAATCCTTCATGCTGTTGAGTTGTCTTATCCCCTGCTCTTTTTTAAAAAAAGAATGTTTTTTTCCCTTCAATTTTTTACCCTTTTATGTATTTTACTCTTAAATCATTGAGCTCCTTACTGTCCCATCTCAGCAATATTTGCACTTCTGAAAATGCCTTCAAACAAAATTTTGTTTAGCTCACTTCTAAGTCACTTTCTGAATTTAAAGGTTTGAGACTTGCTATATGTAGGTGGCTCATTTGCAATTTCAAAGCTTCTTGATGAATCAAATATGTCAACAAGGAAGGGATTCTTTTGGCCAGAATATTAAATATTTTGTCCTCTTTGATCCTACCATATGGGGGCCACCTAAGCATTGGCTAGGCTGTTATCTTTGTGGGATGAATCTTCTGTCATGCTTTTTCTGCTTTTGGAAAATAAAGAAGAGGCATATTTTAAACATGACTTTAAAAATCCTCTTTATTTCAGACAGTTAAGGCATTCTACAGCATAATTTTCTTTCATACTGCTGTCAAGCACAATCCTGTATTGTTATGGTAGCTGTTCACAAAACTATTCTAAGTCCTCTGCTTACAAGGTGCTTGCCAACCTAGGCAAGATGCTGCTGTTAGTATTGAAGCATTCTAATGTTATTACTTCTTCTCTTTAAAAATGAAAGCTATCCTTTCCTTGAGAGAGACTTAAATTCTTGAAGCTAAGCTCAAAAAAGATGTCTGAATCATGCAGTCTTACCTTCTCAATATGACAGGATATCAAATTTTACACTGCTGGCTTACATCAAACTCAAAGACTTGTTAAGGCTTGAAGTCCTACACTACTTGTGGTAGGATGTTATCTGTAATCCAGCTCACTAGGTCACTTTTGTTTGAAGTCTTTTACTATGCACAATGAAAACAGGATATACACAGCTTTAGAACTTTATATCCTTTCATGTCAGTATTTTCCTTCTGAATACTCAAGCCACTCACTATCTCAACAACTACACTCTGCTTTTACTTTTATTATCTAGAGTGGCTTTATCTTACTAACTTTCTTTCAGCTTAGCAACAACACTCTTAGCAGATCTGAGCCTTGGCCGTGTAGCTGTGCAGTATCAGCTGAACCCCTCTGAAGAGAGTTGCAGTATCAGTGTCCATATAGGAGGAATTGATTATGTGAGCCAGGGTAGGCTCAAGCGGTGTCTGATGTTGCAAGACGTGACTTCATTTCCCACATAAACTCAATATTGCTGTTTTAGATCTTTTAAGGTTATTGTTACCTCTTTTAGAAGATGTTTTGAAGAGTTGTGAGACAATTACAAGATTGTATGTTCTGAATCAATAGGCTTGTATCCTAACGATGTAACCTGCTTCTGAGTTTTTGGACACAGAACTTGACTCCAGTATTTGACTGTATTATAACAAAAATTGTAGCACTGTGATAATTTATTCAGTGATTCATGTTCCCCTTTAAGAGTAACTTTTTCATTATTTGCTGCTTTTTTGTGAGGTTACAATGTGATTTACATCGGTTTCTGGGACAGTATTAAATACATTTGTTGTATAATTATTTGTATATTCTCTCTTTTGATCTATACTTTCCATAAAGACACATCCATAATTAATGCCACAGGTCTGTATTTATTTCTGGAGATAAAGAAAGTATTAATTCCCATAGCTCATTTGGACCTGCAGGGGAATAGCAATTCTTAGAGCTAAATAAGCTATTCAGCATTCCCCTTTGATATTAATATTTTTTCAGAGCAACTACTTGAATATGTACTGAATGAACATATTTAGTACTAAAATTAACTACATTCAGATAACTCATCTGTTTAAAAGAACCCTGAGAAACACATGCACATAGATTTTTGCAACTCCAAATGTAAGCAAAAACAAGGGAAATACAATCACTGAGTATAATACTGTAATAAAACATCAAAACACATAAAAACCTCAGTCACTAAGGTATTGGCTTCATATGGACTCATAATTAATTCATAGTCTGCCTCAACTGCGGCTGGGGGAAAGGACATAAACAAGGAATGTGGGGTTTTGTTGTTTTCCCTTCTGTGACTTGTTTTCTGCCAGATTCCAAATGAAATGAAACCAGAACTGGCACTACACAAAATTTGATTCAGATGAAACTTCAGACACTAAAGTCATTAAGCATACATTTCCTAAATAAAAAATGAGTTGTCTGCAAGCTGTCTTGACATGGTCTGCAAAGTCTACTACATAAAAAAACCCCACAACAGCTCAGTGAGTTGTCAAATGCTACTGAAATAAACAAAAAGAAAACAAACCTCCTCTGCCCCCTTGTCCTTATTCTCTTACAAGTTCTGTGTGGATATAATACTCCAGATAAAATAGACAGATATAAGCCTGAATGCAGAAACAAACTGATTTTCTATATCACCAAGTCAATGCAATACAATTCAGAAAAATGAAATTTAATCATTTACTATTTAAAAAAGTTTATGCTATTTCAACTTTTCATCCAGTAAATGAAGAACTAGGACTTTTGCCTCTTCCCTGCAAATGTTAGGTGTAATTATCCCTTCTTAGGGGTTAAATCTCTTTAGCATATTCTAGGTGTCCAAAGTATGGTACTGAGAAAGTAGCAATGAGTTTTTTGCATGCCTTCCTGTCTAGGCACTAGTAGTGTTTTCTAACTGAGATCAGACGCTATGTTCAAAGCATATAATGGGCAACTTACAGAGCAAGGCAACTGTCAGTTTCAATTTACTGTACTTAAGCCCCTATGTCCACTGAAAATAATTAGATATCTATAAATCCAAGCTCTCAAGAACTACTGGTCTGACTGTAGCTACTGCTACTACTATGACTGCTCATCTTGATGGAGTCAGACAGTGAATTTCACATCTGTTCTCAATCAGCTGTAGTTCTATGCTGAGATCCCACAGTGTGTGTGTGAGGCAGGTGATTAAAATAAACATCTAGTTATTATGATATAGTTATTATCATCTTGTAACCTGAGCTTTGCTGTACAAATTCCAAAAAATGTGTTTAACTGATACTGTCATGAGATCCATTGCTGTGTTTGACAATAGTTGCAATAAGGTCCATGATTATGTCTGACAATTTCTTCATCTATAAATAACCCACAAAGAATGTTAATGAAACAAATGACTAGTAAACAGACCTTCCCCTCTTAAAAAGCTTTCACTGGCACAAATTACACAGTTATGATATCCCTTCTCTCTCAAAAGAAGACAGCATGCACCAGAAATCAATCAGCTTGAATAAAATATAATATAAAACTGAAAGAAATGTCTTTACCTAAGAAGAAGACAGAGATCTTTAGGGAAGTGCTATTATGGTTATGTAGATGTTTGAATCATAAGAGAAGCTACAGAATGATACATCGAGTAACAAAGAATACAATATGTGCTATACTATAATACCTATTTTCAACTACTTGTGCTTTTGTACTGACCAACTAAAAACTTTTCAAAGACAGGGTTTTCAGTATGGGGAAAGTCTTTAAATGGAACTTTAGTAACGAAGAGTCTTTAAAAAATATTAATGTTGTTACTGTTAAACCTTTATAATTTTAATCTTGTACATTTAAAGGAGGAATCATTTGTCAGTGTTTTGGTTTATATGAGAAGTTCTGTGTGCTGTACAAAACAGGTAAGGAATTCACATATCAGACCAAGAATTAGAAAAACAAAAATGTAGTCCAATCTTAAAATGACATTTTAATTCTTCTCATGCTTTTAGTCCCAACTTGAAGCTTTTTTCCAAATGTTTGCATGTTCTTTTTTTCACCTATATGTGATGTGTCTCTCATTCATATAATCTGAGAATAAACCATAGAACTGGAATTGAGAACAGCAGTGGTGAAAGAGGAAATATAACTGAGGACTTTTTTATAAGAAATGAGTGTCATATGATAGTGAGGAGTCCTAAATTAGAGCCTAACCTTGAAAAATTTAGTAAGTTATAACAAAATATTATCAGCTCTTCCTTTAATGATAAACTATATGAATGAAGAATGTACTAGGATACAGTGTAAGTTGTATAAGTTGTGAACCCTACTGTATCTTGTGCTCTTTTGTGGTTTTTATTCTGAGTGAAAGAATATTGCCAAAAGTGTATTTAAGTGGTCAAATTGGATACTATTAAAACACTTTTTTTTTTTTTTTTTTTAACCTGGAAGTCAGCACACTAGTTATTTTCTTACAAATGCAAAGTGAGTTACATGAAATCAACTTTTAAAGAAAGCTAACATATATCTGAAATATAAGGCAGAAACGAACTTTCTTAGATCCATAGTTTACTGCAAAAACCAGGACAAAAATATTTGTGTTTGGCTTTGTGTTTCTTTTATAAATAACTAAGGAAGCTGTAGCTCTAGGTCTGAGAGAGAATGATTTTACTCCTGAATTTGCTCACAAAGGCATTGTTTAATCCCACTGCTATTGCTAATAGTATTATTAGATCATTGTCTTTGTTGGAGAAATTATTTTTCATTTACCAGCTTCTTCTTTGATTTACATAAGGTTTTCTGGAAATGTTTTATGGGGGATAAACAAAGTGAAGCATAGACTTAACCAGCTTCAGAATTGGAAAGATAACACTGGTGAGAGACAACAAATTAAAAAATGTAAGACGAGGAAGTTTACACACACACACTGATATAGGTACTCTGTGTAGACACAGAAAATCTTAGATATTGAAAAGATTTATCAAAGTCAATAAGAATAGCCAAATGTTGTAACTTAAAGCATGTACATTAATCTTTGAAGGATCTTTTGTTAAAAAGACTTGTCACAGTTTTATTTTGTGATGAAATGATATTTTTGAACAAAATAAAACATGTCACTTTGAGAACTTCTTTATTTCAAAATGAGTTCAAAACAAACAAAAAAGAGTAATCTATCGATATACTCATTTTTAAAAACTGAAAACTGGTTGGTTTGCTTTTCCTTAAAAACATAATATTTACTGGAAAAAAAAGTCACCACTTATTTTTCCTCATCTCCTGTCTCGCTCTTCACTTAAATTAGTGAAAAAGTATCCTTAATAAGACACCTTTTTTTCTAAAGCACTTTTAAGTTAAGGTTATGTGTTGCTCTTTTAACATCTGTTAATAATATAATTCCATTTAGATTTTATAGGTTTCACGCAGTAGCATGAATTCTAATATTGCACTCACATATGCAAGTTTAACCATACCATTTTGAATAGTTCTTATTACTATAGTTAGAAAAATATGTAGAGATGCAGTTAAATGTCAGAAAATTAAAGATGTAGAGGTTAATATTTTACCTTTACTCTCTTGTAGCACATTATGTCCCAACCCACGCCTTTTCAATGGAATGAGAAAGTCAAGACAAATCCTCACATAAATCCCATAAAATGTAGCCTGGGAACATGTCAGGTGGCTTCAAATTTAGACAGCTCTTGTCCTTTTGCCTTTATTTGCAAGCCAGTAACTATCCCTCTGTCTGAGTTTTTGACAAAAAAAACAGATTATAAGCAAGAAATTGGAAGTATATTCTTCCTCTGTCAGACACATACATACCTTTTTCATGACTGACTGCAGATTTTTCTCCTCTGGGTATGAACATGTGCTTTGTCCAGCCTGATACTTCTGATCCTCTTTTTGTAAAACATGTCTGTGTCACTTTCATAATCTTCCATTGGTCTGCATTTACAGAAAACTTTCTTGCAATAGGATCTTTTGTTAGGAATTTTCACTTTCTGTTCCCAGGTATTATATTGGCAGTAGTTTTCCACAATTCTACCTATCCTCTCACAACATGCTTAAATCAAAGGAATCTTAGCTCACATCCTCTGTTTCTTTCCTGAAATAATACTTTTCAATCTATCTTTGCACATTTGATTTCTGTATCTCATATCCTGGCCATTTCCAAGCATGCAGAGTGCCAGAAGGAAAAGTTGCTGTAATGAGAAGAAAATGTGATGCATAGGCATAGGAGATTATAGACTGGTGGACTTCAGATATTTGCTGAATAGAAAAGGTCTGTGTCAGTGGAAGAAAGGCAGCAGAAGACTGAAGGCTGGCCTCTGGTTGACATCAAACTTGAGGAAACTCTCAAAACTTATTTTAAGATCATACAGACAACCCCTGCAGAGTGAACCATGTTAGTCTGAAAGACATTTCAAAATTGGCAGGCTGTTTGTGGGCGATGCTTAACTCAGCTCAGAAAGGAAAGTAGGGAAGCTGAAATATCAGCTCTTCTTCTGGCTGTAGATTGCTTGTATCTCTATTAATTATGTTAACTGTTAAATTATAATTAATTTACATGGCAAAACTGTGATCATTTTTTGGCAGATTTTTAGGTAAGATGAGTGATAGCTGGAACTAGGCTCCCCTGTCTCTGAGTTAATGAACCCTCTAAGGGGAAATATAAAGCCTATTCAGGCGATGATAAAAAGCAGTAGCTGAGTGATGATGAGAACATAGCTAACGGTAGTCTGCACATCAGTTTTGCTCAGGAAGGACAAAAGGAAGAAATCCTTCACTTGAGGGACAAGGAAGCTCAGGGATCATTTAGCTCCTGGGAGGAGATAACATTTCTTTGGTAGCACTTTGGAAGAGCAGTTGGCAAGTTTGCTAAGAGGCAAACAGCTGAAGGCTCACTGTGTACCTACCTCTCAAGGTTATGTGAAAGGGATGTGAACAGGCTTAGGAAGACCCTCATAAAGGGATGAAGCCTCACCATGACCAGGTGAAGATAAAGGGGAGAGGCTTAAAGACTTGCAGTCAACCAAAAGGGCAGTTTGCACTGGAAGTATATAATGAAGGTGTAGAGCACCTCAGGTCAGCCTATTCCTGTTCTCTTGATATGCTTGGGTATTTTTCATGTATTGGTAGCTAATTTAATAAGTGTACGTCTGGGTAAGAGAACAGCAATCCTAAGCACTTCTTCAAGAGAGAAAATAAATTAATATAAACTTCCAAAACGTAGTAAATTCTTAGTTCAATATGTAGGTAGAAGTCCCTGAGCAGAATGAAGGCTGCTAGATTTCTTGCACAAAGCACAATAGATACTGTGTTGGGCAGCCAAATGCCATGCCAGTGGCAAGTGCTTCAAGAAGGATGTTATAAAACAGAGAGATTGGACAAAGGGATTGGACCTTATCCATGTGTGAATGAAGGCACCAGAGTAGGTCCTCAGTGCTGAAAACAGGTCTTAATAGGACTCCTCTCTTGCTCCCTTCATGAATCATGGTATACTAGGGTTGAATGATGAAAGTTAACTTTGTCTTGTATGCTTTCTGTACTGCAATGATAAGACCATAGCATGTGTACAATACAGAGGGTATATAGGAGATATGTAACTTAAACAGAGAAAAGGTATCTATAGTCAAGAAAAGATGAAAAGGTAACAGTGACAAAATAGTCTTTAGCAATACTGGAAAGAGGTCCTGTGAATATATGTGAAATTTCTGTAGTATGTAATTAAATTTCTGAGTTTGTTAATCTGTTTTATGCTTTTCATTTCCTGTGGTTGTCCACACTGCGCATCATTGTAGATAAAAATGATCCTTCTCTGTTTCCATTGCGAAAGGATATCATCTCTGATGCAAATAATCTGAGAAAGAGTTAATTCCAGTACTTAAATTGTACAGCAAGTATTTTTCAGTTCACTTTGACAATAATACTATCTTTTCAGCAGAACAATAGTGACACAACAAAAAAAGTTTAGTTGCTACAGATAAGGCAATGCAATGTCTTTATATATATAAACTAAAATAAAATCTTCATGCAAATATTTGTATTTTGTACATTTCGTGTCTGTCCCTCTCTGGCTGTGCGTATCTTAGTTATTTCATCCATGCATGGAAATTATTGCCTTACAGCTTTATAAGCAGTGAAAATCAGGTTGACTAATTGACTAATCTCTTCCTGTGTTTGTTTATGTTAATAAGTTTACTCAATTATGCTATCCTAATGTGGGCTGGAAAAGTCTGACTTTGTGATTTTAAGCAGTCTTGAGTGTAGTTAGTTTTTCCAGAAAGATACTAGATAAAGCTGCAAGACTACACCAGAGATTCAGAGGGCTGTTCACTCCTTATTGTTTTATAACTACTCCATAATGCTTCATTATAATGGTGAGAGACAGTCTCATAGAATAATTTGGACAAAAGAATCAATGATTTCTATACATAGATGCTTCTAGCTCTTTGATGAAAAAGTTTCTTCAATAAAGCAGGCTTAGGAGAGACATGAAAATGTACAGTTTTATGGAGAGATAGTTACAATGGAACAACATAGTTGCACAAAATTTCTGACATAAAGATGAACAAGTGATTCCCATCTACTCTCTGTAATGAGTTCAGTGAACTTTCTATGTAGCTGATGATGAGATCCAGCAGATAAGAGTTGTTAGTCAAAATGATGCTGGTGACTGAGCAGCATGAGGTATTTGAGGATAGTAGGATTAGTGTTCCTTCTTGCTTGTGCAGAGCAGGTTGAGTGGCCAGAGTTTTTTGGCTGCTGGGAGGTGGTTACTCAGTCCTAGGAAAACCTCTGGGTTTTGGAGGTGGATGCTTGGAGGTATTAGTACAGGATCATATGATAGGTGTTTGAATTTAGACTTTTAAGTTTGTCTTGTCTCTTCTGTCCCTAAGCATTATAAATTGTGCTGCATTCCCATAGAAAAATCTTGTTTGGTTGTTTTTTTGGTTTTGTTTTTTGGCTTTTGTGGGTTTTTTTGTTTGGTTGGGTTTTTATTTTTGTTGTTGTTTCTCTCATTCCCTCGAGAGCAGCTGCAGTGTGTAATACCAGCCTTGAAGACTCTGTTCAGCATTTGCACGGCCCAGTGGAGATGGAGTGAACATATTACTTGCTGCTGGATATATCTAGGTGAAATAAACAAAACAATAACCCTCCAAAAAGCCTAGTTAAGCTGGCATTCATGAATTAATGCTGTAATGATATGGCTAGACCATGAGGCTTCTGAGCAGCTGGACAGGTGTTAGTAAAATGTTAATAATTGAAGTGTCAATGTCTTTGGCATCCAGACTGTGCCTCCAAATAACCTGCACACCAAAACTTAGTGCTAATGCAGGAGATCAATGGACAAC
>VYZX01028353.1:235567-331338 GCA_013401335.1 Brachypteracias leptosomus | reverse complement strand
CTATATAATATGTTATTAATATATATTCTATATATTAATATATAGGATACATATTAAATAATATATTAAATATTCTAGCTATATACCTATATAATATGTTATTAATATATATTCTATATATTAATATATAGGATACATATTAAATAATATCTTAAATATTCTATCTGTATACTTATATAATATAGATGTGATTCTATATTATATAAATTTAAATTTATGGAAACAGTCACTGAAGATGTTATTAGGGCATCTACTTCTTCCTGTACAAGCCCTCATCTTGTAAATGAGAGGGGGGAATGAAACTCTCTCTGTGGAGAAAGGGCATTGTGAGGAGTCACGGAGGATCTCAGCTTGGGAAGGTTTCACTGCAAGAGCATGAAGCTTTCTGCAGACATGTATCTCCCTTCAGCTAGCTCAGAGCTTCCCAGGTTGAAATCTGCCTTTAAATCCTTATTTAGAGAATGCCTGTTTAATTACATTGCTACTTTTAAACCCATATTAGCAGAGGTTTTTCATCTTTAACCCTTTCCTTTGGCTGTTAGCTGTTGTCAGGAGCTTTTCACCAAGAATATCTAATTCTCATGCATCTAAACCAGCCTGTTTCCATCTCATTTCCTCTAAAAACCTTTGGATTACTCTTTAAACTCCAAGCTATCGGGCACGCTGCATGACTCCCAGGCAAGCGAGGAGATCATCTGATGTGTTGGGTGTTTTGCTTCACATGAATTCTCAGTATTGACAGGGAGGAAGAAACCTGCAAAGGGAATAGATCAGGCTGGCTTTTAAAGGGCTCTTAAACAAGCAAACAACCCAGCAGCCAATAATTAGATAGTTTCCTCACAACTTTCCAAGCCCAGAGTTTCTTTCCGAAGCCTCGATTCCCAGTATGAGTTTCTCAAAGCATTTTTTAGCAATTAATTGCTGGTTAGCTCAAACTCAAGGCATTAGGAGCATGAGCATTAACGTCCTGGATGGACATGGCTGATGTAACCGTGCCAGTGAAGACCATGATGTCTCAGGGACCATTGGGCTTCTCCATGTTTCTAAATAGATAGAAAAATCAGAAAGCAAAAGCCTGAAAAGCCACGCGGGAATCAGGGAATCTTGTCCTCAAATGCTGGATGTTTGCATGGCTGCAGGTCTTGCCCCTTCTCCACGTTAATCATAGCTCTGAAGTTGGGCAGTAGGGATGGGCTGAAGCATCTACAGACAGTTGGTGGTTGGAAGTGTCAACATAAAGCTGTGGTTGCAGCTTGAGGGTCAGATCCTGCCCCATTCCTCACCCCAACCAATCTCCCTGACCTGGAGCAGGTTGTGACCCTCATTGTTTAGTGTTATCCCAATGGCAGACCCCAGAGGTGCCCATAAAACCCCCTCCACTGTAGATTCAGCCCCTGATGGAGGTGTAGGCACAGGCAGGACTGAGCTGTCACCTGGCCCCAGATCATAGAATGTTTTAGGCTGGAAGGGACCTCTAGAGGTCATCTTGTCCAACCTCCAGATGTTCTCATGGAAATTTCTATAGAGTGGACAGAGTCTTTGCACCACAACAAAGGGCTCCCCATGCCCAGGGGTCATGGTGGGACCCTGCTTCAGAGAGCCACCAGTGCCACCCAGCACGTTTGCTTGGAGAGCCACCTGAAATGTCTCTTTTTTTTCCCCTCCACAAGGAAATTTGGGCTTTGGAGGCTGCTCAGGAGAGGATTTTGAGGAAACAACCATGCAGGGAGGGAGCTGGAGGATTCTCTTTCCTCCTCTCCCTTGTCTCTAGTGCCCAGCAAAGCCCACCTATTATTTAGGATCTATTCCTTACCACTTATCCAAGCTTTTCAAAGGGAATTATTCCATGTAGCTCTCCTCTTTTCACTCCCTACTCCTTCCCTGCAAAAACATGTGCCTTGCTTTAAATTATCTTTTTTTTTTTTTTTTTTTAAATGAGACATCTTGTTTATTTTTTTCCCCTGTCTTTTCTCCCCCCTTAGTGCGGCTGCTTCTCCTGCTGGTGCTGCATTGCTGGTTGCCAGAGAAATGTTTTTCTTTCACTTTTATTGTAATATATTGATTTTTTTTTTTTTTTCCCCTCTCCTTATGGGCTCAGAACCTTTTGCTTCTACCAAATAACGCGCTAGGCATTAACAGCATACTATATACAACTTAAACTAAAATAATGAGGGCACGCTCGTGTCAAACACAAGCAGTTAGAAGATGAGAAGACCCCAGCCACAAAACAGAAGCCAGCAGCATTATCTCCCTGACCTCTCCCTCTCTTCCCACTCATCGAGGACATTTTTTCTCACACTTCTGGGGGTTTCTGCCTTCCCCAGCTCCCTGGTTCCATAGCAGTCCTGCCTGCTCCCCTCTCTGTGTGTGGATGGGTTGTGGTTGTTGGATTCAATCACTGCTTCCCCTCCAGAGGCTCTGGAAGGGAAGCCAAGAGCATTGACTGTGAGGAGTTTGCACCATCTCCTCTGTTTCTGGTGTAACTCCCTCCCAGCCAATGCTCACAGTCCTTTGGGAGAACTTTAATTGTTATTTTTAGGGAATCTCTACTGAACTGAGGGAGTGAGTTTCTTCTCCAGCCCCTGCTCAGCAAACCATGGAAACTTTGGTTTCCATTCCCTTTGCATCCTCATGCATGCAAAGATCCCCATACAATGATCTAGGGAGGTACAATCTTCCCCATTACAATTATTTTGGTCCTGATTATTCCAGATGATGTTTTCCCATAGATCACGTTGGTTTCAGAGTTGCATGGGCTGAGATCTTGTAAAATCCAGATTTTGAGGGACTGACTTCTGCTAAATCTGTCCTCTAGTATCTCTTCTGAGCTGCCTCTGAGCTTTCAGAGACCTCTGAAGCTTTTAGAGACAGGAGACGTGGCACGTAGACTGGAAGCTAATTTACTACAATGTGCTATAAGTTTGGAATTAATTTAAATGAGAAACACAAACCTTGGACAAAGATTTGTGTGGATGCTGTCACCTTTCCACCCAGCTGCTGACCCCTCCTGCCACTCTCCCCTCCAGTCTCTTGATGCAGCATCATCTATGTGTGGAGCAGGGTATGAATTACATCTGTTAGTGCCCAATAATGTTTAGGGGGAAACTCTTCCTTAAGTAGCTTTTGGCTTTTGAAGCTGAGAAAAACACTTGTGGAACAGAGCACTGCTCTGGGGCTGGGTCTCCTCAGCACTGTCATAGTAACAATTATTTATATGTCGTTCTTTCCAGATTTTTCTTTTTTTCCCTGACTGCAGCAGGACTAAAAACCAATAACAAAAAATATCAAGCCAACGTTCAAAGTATCACCATCTTTTTGGCAGATTTTTTTTTTGTTTTTTCACATACACAAACCTTCAGGGACAGAAAGATGCATTTGCCAGTTCATCAAGATCCACATTAGTCTTCCTAAGTGGAGGTTCAAGAAGTTGTGTCGGATCTTCCAAGTTTTTCTTACACCTACGACCATATTTCATCAATAAATTTGCTATCTAGACAGTACACACAACTAAAATTGGACCAGCAGCTGACAGCCTGGGGACTGAGCTGGGGACTGGCAGAGCTGGCAGTGTTTGCTAATTGACTTAAAAGAAAGACATCTCTTTTTTTATTTAACTGGCAGAGTCTGACACATTTTCTGGGGTCGGGCAAAACGGGATCTTCCCCCCCCACTCCCCAAACACTTCACCAAAGGGTCTTTTTTTGAAGCAGCCAGCCAGGCTTGGATGCAGGTATCCAGAAGCTCGCGTGGCTCAGGCTGTGTTATTTGCTTTTTCACAGTCAATAGGCAATCGTACCCGACAACAAAATATTGGATCTCGCCTGCAGCGCCGTGTAGCCTTTTTCTTTAATGTGCCAGCTCTGAGAAAGAAACTTCCCCAAGTTTGTGCAAATCACTGCTGGTCAGACGAGAACTTCGCTGTAGCATGAAATGCGAAGTGACACCTTAGAGCCAACTAATGGAGCTATCATGGGCCTAAAAGTAACTCTCGGGGCACCTTCAAGGGATTTGTTCCTTCACATTCAGCCTCCCTGTCTTGCGGGGATGTTTTTCATTATTTGTCTCTTAGTCCCCCCCATCTGGGCTCGTTGTTAATCATTAGGAGCCAAGGCTTCCAGGCATGTGCTTGGAGGAAGCTTGGACAATGCATCATCTCAGGTGAGGATAATTCTGAGCTCATTCCAACTTTGAATATACTGCAGATCAAAAGGAAGGCTCGGGGATGTGTTCTTGGAAGAAGAGTTCAGCTCAGGCAAGGGATGAGGAGTGCTGAAGCAGGCACCGTGGGCTTGCAAGGTCTTGGTGAGGGCAAGAAGGTGGAAATCCAGCACAGGTCAAACCTCTCTCAGCTCTCAGGCTGCCTCTCAGCCTGGCAGAGAGGATGGAGTCCAGCCACAGCCCCACATCAAGCTCCAAACCAGCCCAACCACAGTAGATGCTGCTTGGCCAGCTCACAACCCACCTGTAACATGCCAGAAGCCCCCTCCTAAAGAGCAGAACCTGATTGTGGAAATGGCAGCGGAAACATCATCACATTCTCCCAGTAATGAGCTGGGCCCCCACCCTGTGGCTAATTAAAACTGGGGAAGTCTTATTGCAGCAATCAACCTAAATCTTAGCTACAAGCACAGCAAATATTTTTTTTCAGTGTGTGTGGCTTTGCTTTTAAGTTAGCAAGCGAGCAGGGGAGGAGATAAGAGTGTTCTCCAAGTGGGTTTGAGCTTATTCCCTGACTGTGCAGAAGGACAAACCTGGTCCTTCTGCTCTTATCTAGGGACAACCACCAAATGTGGAGATATTTCAGTGCTTCAGGGTGTCAGTCTGATGTGGGGTGGGCAGATGCCTTAATAATCAAAAAGATAGAAAAATAGGTAACTCATCTCTCTCGAGCTTCAAAAGTGGGTTGGTTCAAATTTTAGGTAGGTTGTGTCTCACTCCATCTGGGTTGCTGGTTCTCCCCAGCTGAGCCACCTTAATGCAGAGGGTGAGATCCCCTTCCCAGGATTGCTAAATGGATGGAGGAATCCTCCCGAGGCGCTTGCGAGGTGAAGCTGGGTAAGAAAAACCCCAATTTAGTGCTCTAATAAGAATTAGGCATCCAGATTTCTTAAGCAGCTTTGCAATATCAGACGTGGAGCACAAAGGGATCTTCCCCCCTAGCTCAGGGGCATGACACACTCTGTGGACCAGGCACAGAAGAACTTCCCCACTCTCAGCAAATCATAATTTCTTCTTCAGAGGCTCTTAATTTTATTTATATCGTGAAATAGGGAGTTGTGGGAAAGGAAATCCTGATTTTTTAGAAAGCTGCAATACCACATGCAGGCAGATGCTGTGTGTGCTATTAGGGAAAAGACAGAGAGACCTTTTTTTTGAGGGAAAAAAAAGCTATATTCAAAATCCTGAGCACACAGACATCCTGTGGACCAGTGTGGGTTTTTTGGGGGGAAAAAAAAAGGTATATTCAAAATCCTGAGCACACAGACATCCTCCAGTCTCCGTGCAAGTATTCACCAGGGGTTCAAATTAAACTCCAAATTGTGCAACTGTGATCTGTACAGATTAGAAGCAGGCTTAGATCACAATTAAGTCAAGAGCTTAGATAACGATTATCATTTTTTCCTATTTGGAACAACCAATTGGAAAAAAAAAAAAACCAGTAAGAAAGAAAAAGAAGATTGAAATACACCCTATCTGTGCACAACCACTAATAAATTGTCATTAAACAGTCCCGTCCTTATTGTACAAATGGAGATAGTGTGAAATATTTGTAATTAGCAGCACAATTTATTAAAGCTGCCCTGTCTTAGCTCGGTGACGTTCCACAGGCAAATGGAGTTTGGGATTTTGCAGCCAACCATTTTTTAATCACCGGAGCACTTCATTTTTAGTAAATCCAACCCTAATTTTTTGTGATCCCCTGCTGGGCTTTACTTGCAAAAAAAAAAAAAAGGAGTTTAATTTGGTTGAGATCCCCTCCAAATCATCTCTGCTTAATGCCTCCCAGCCCTCGGCTCTGCACGGGCAAGGAATAATCAGCAACTACAGCAGAGCCTTACAGTAAATGTCAGGTTTGGGCTTGGAGATGTTTCATGTGCTTTTGAGAAGTGTCTGGCAGGATGCAGCCCGCGTGAAAAGAGAGATACGGCAGGAAAATAGTGTTCATTATCGGGGAGAAGGAAGGGAATGATAAGAGATGATTTAGAGATGCTGGATGTAAAATGCATGATCCCAGCGCTCAGCAATGGACTGCGCCCAGACTATTAGGAGCTGAAGGTCATGCCACATGTCATTGGAAAGGTAATTTTCTCTAGATTTTGAAATAGGAGCTCAGGTTTGACCTCTGCCCCCCATGTCAAGAACATCTGGGCATCCTTAATACATCTATTCCTTTCCCTTTTTTCCTTTGTTCCCAATGCTGGAGGACAGACTCTGGGCTGGAAGCAAAAGAACTCCTGAATTTCAGTTTTAGCATTGCCTTGGACTTGTCTGTGACCCTGGACAAGTCATTTCATGCCTTTTAGCCCCTCCTTGTCACTAAGATGGATTTGGTGTAGAAATGTCAAGCTAGCTCATGTTTAGGTCTCAGTACTTGATTAATTAATGCTCCTAAGTTAGTTTGTGATCCTCACATGGAATGAATTGCTCACAGTGCATTGGGAAGTGCTTCCATTGGTTGAACAGGTTTGGGAATGAGACTTGTTTCCTATAAATAAAACAACTTTTTTCCCTATCTGTAGGATTGAAGTGCGATCCCACAGGGTGCCAAATAGTATGAATAATTTGAAATACTTTTATTGAATGCTTTTCAGAAACAGAATTAAAATGCCCTTCTCTTCAAAATTCTTTTCTTGTTGAGCTCAGCTAGAAATTCAGATGTTTACTGCCTTCATTTTCTGAAGTCAAGCATCCAAAACCACAGTTCTCTTTGAAAAATATAGGTCCCTATGTGCTTCATTTCCCTTCATCTTTAGGCTGGGAAAAGTGAGATTTACCTATAGAGCCTAAAGGGAGAAAGAGGGAAGAGAAAGCAGAAAAGCTTCCCAACCATTCCTGGAGACAACTTCCCTCTCTATTTTGAAATACCCTCTCCATATAAGTCACAATTTCTGCTGCTGTGCAAAAATCCAGCTCAGATTCCTGGTTTCCACCACAATTTTCCAAAGCTAGAGGCCAAAGTGGCTCCAGGGCTTGGATTAAAGCCCTTTACCTTCCACAAAAGCTCCGTTCACACCACTGGCGATGCTGCAGCCTGGAGTAGGTGGAGAACATCCAAAAAATAGATGTTTTCCCAGGAGTAGCAGCAGCATTTCAAGAGCAGGGAGCTCACTCTGCTGGTGCTGGGCATTGCACTGTGTTTGCTGAGTGGAATCAGGGGAGCTCTGAGCTGCTGCTCACACCTCAAATCTGCATTTCTGCTTCAGCATCAGCCTCGTCAGGGTCCTGACTGCACCAGAGAAGTGCTGAAGCAGAGCCCCTGCTCCTCCAAGGATGCTCTTCCCAGCATCCTGGCTCCCACAGCCCCGTGGTCCTCACTCAGCTCCTCTCCTTGGCTGCTGCCCCTTCAGTTCTTCTTGCTCTTTCTCTTCTCCTCATGAAGGAGCTGAGCTAATCAGCTAGATGGCCAGGATGCATGTAGGGAAACACATAAAAGGATTTAAATGCCTTTCCCTCCTTTAGCAAAGCTTTTCCCTGCAGTGGGAAGGGGTCGGTGCTTCTGGCTGCCCCCGTGGGGCAAGGGAGCAGGGGGGGGTCTGTCGTGATACCCCACGACAGGGCAGCTATTTGCAGACGTGGACTTGGAGGGGGTCACATGAAATTCCCAGCTCAACATCCTAAGGTGAACTTAAAAACAAAGTCATCTTGCAAATGGTTCCCCCAGCAGGTTGAGACATGCTGTTGAGGATAATGTTAACTCCCTGCAGTCTCAGAGAGACAGGGAGAAAGCAG
The DNA here is from genome assembly GCA_013401335.1 of Brachypteracias leptosomus. Lineage (NCBI taxonomy): Eukaryota > Metazoa > Chordata > Aves > Coraciiformes > Brachypteraciidae > Brachypteracias > Brachypteracias leptosomus. The sequence continues at coordinate 323,388 of VYZX01028353.1, read as the reverse complement.
CTTATTTCCATATCTTAATTAAAATTTCCATTAATCCCATCTGAGGCCTCCTAACTTCAAAAAACTTGGACAAAAAAACCCCACCACTTATTTCTGATAAATATTTTAGACTAATTGTTCTGAGGTAGCAGACATCTCTGGCTGGTGCATATCAACTAGCCGTGGGTCCTGCATGCTATTTAAAGGCAACCCACAAGGGTTTTGTTTGTTTGTCCTCTGAAAATTACTGAACATCTCAAATGCCAGAGATAGGAGGCATGGAGAGCAGACGTGCTGGTGCAGCCCTACTCATGTAGGGTTGCTGTGGTGGCCCAGAAGTGTGGATCTGCACTTTGGAGGCTGCTTTTGTGTCTTGGGGGCACCTTCTGGTGCTTCCTGGGCACGAGGAGCTGCTGGGTGAAGGAGTTGTTAGCTCAGGACAACATCTCTTAACCATGCTCTGGGCTCTGTCTTTATTCTCTGCGACATGAGGGTGTTTGTATAAAAAGTGGAGGAGAATCAGGGACCTGAAAGCCAAATATGAGCCTAGAGGAGAGGGAGATGAGGGGAGATGTGGGAGCTGTGATGTGCATCAAGGTGCAGGAGTGGAGCATTTGCCTTGTCTTCCTCTTCTGCTCCATCCCAAGGGCTCCTGGGCTTCCTCACAAGCAATGTAGGATGGAGAAGCCACCACTCCCTCGGATATTTATCAGGAATCCAAATAAGATCAATAATTCTACCTCTGTGGAGGGAGACAGGGTTTCTTCTCCTTTAAACCAAGATCACAAGCAATACTTAAACACCCCCTGCCTTAATTCCATCAAGTCTTTCCATCTTCCCATAGCTCCTGCAGCTTTTCCAGCAGTGACCCCAAACCCTAAGGAAGCTCTGAGCAACCTGCTCTAGTGGAAGGTGTCCCTGCCCATGGCAGGGGGGTTGGAATGAGATGATCTTGAAGGTCCCTTCCAACCCTGACAATTCTATGGTTCTATGAAACGTGTTTAATGGCTTTTCAGATCCGTAGGTGAGAAATAAAGCAGGTAACTGAGCTGGAGCTGAAAGCTGCAGTGGGAGGGCTGGGGTGGAAGGCAGCACAGGACATCCAGACCTTCTGCTGGGGCAAGAGAGGGGATTTGTGTGTAACCTCCTGTACTGTCAGTGCCTGGAAATGTGCAAGGGGAGAGCTCCTCTCAGGCTCTGCACTTATCACGTAAGTGGCAGCCAAGGAGAAGAGCAGCCATAATTAAAGAGTGATGCTGAGCCCTGGTGCCCCGGAGGTAACATCCTCGGAATGAACTGAACATTGAGAATGGCAAACTGCAAGGGATGGGGTGACAGATTCTCCGTGGCCAGAGATGTGATGGATGGATCACCTCTGAGTGACAGAAAATTGGACAGAGAGCACGAGGAAGGCAGGAGGGAGCTCTAGAGGGAGGGGAGAAAACAACCATGCCTAAAAGAGCCTAAAAATCTGCCTGGTTGCTAGGGAAGTGGGACTCCTGGTAAGTAATTTCAATTTGTACCTATATTTATAACAGTATGAAGATACGTTTTGTAATCTGGGTAATAAAGAACCTCATCAGCAACTTCTCAAAGAAACTTGTTATTACGGAGAATGACACTCTAATTGCCTCCAGACATTTAGCTTGTCTAGTGAGTGAAGTAACCTGATAAGCTATTGAGCTATTAAGTGATGTAGAATCAATTAATGTAGTTAGATAAGAAAGTAATAACCTACCCAGGTAAACTAAGTAGTATGTGTCAAACTAGTCACTATTAATTCAGGTCCAGAAAAGCCTAAGAGACCCAGTAACCTTCCTAAAATTGAGGAGGTTCTCTTTTGACCAAAAGTTTTCCAAAGATCCTTTATGAGAAAGAGCAGACAAACACAGAATTCATTGTCAGGCTCCTTTTTAAATATATTTTCCATACATTTAAGCTCTAAACAACTGAATAACAGCTCTGCAGAGGTGGTTAAAGTAGGCGCTGAATTCCAAAGTCTTGGAAAAAAATAGAGAGGTGTGAGGGAAACACAACTTGAATTTCCACACTAGCATGGGAATGGGCTCAGGACTTGGATAACAGGGTGTTTGGTTGCCTGGGTCCCCTCTTGCACGAGCAGCATGAGTAACCATCAGTGTCTCCCTATCCAGTTAGCTCAGCAGCAGAGCAGGCTGGCACGGGGTGGTGGAGCTGGGCTGTTGGTTGATGTATGGACAAGGTGACAGATGGGGCAGGGTCACAAGTTGCCTTGTGTAGATACGAGCACGAAACGTGTGAGGAGCCAGTTGCAGTTCCAGTTAATTTTGTCCCCTGTCTGATCTAGCTCCGGGTGTGATTATCTGGAATGTGTTAGAGCAGAGGAGAATGGGTGAGAAATTATCCTCCTGCCTGTCTCGCTGCTGCTGGTTTCCCCTCCTGATATATTGTCTGTGTAGTTGGGGAGTGCAGAAGGAGGTTAATGAATCTCAAAGCATCTCTAAGTGGCAGGGTGTAGCTCCAAGCAAGCCAGGGTGTGCTGGAAAGTGAGTGTGAGTCCCAGCTCTGCATCACTCTGCTAATGTGGTGCTCACCAAGAGCTAATTAGCCCTACCTGGGAGTGCTCAGCACCATGGGGACACTGCAGAGCAACCTGCTCGGGGCTGGCTGCTCTTCCTCCAGCCCCGCTGCCTCCACACCCCCATTTGGAGGCTTTCCTTCCATCTCCTCAGGTTTTCAGATTCATAGAATCGTCAGGGTTGGAAGGGACCTTCAAGATCATCCCGTTCCAACCCCCCTGCCATGGGCAGGGACACCTCCCACTACAGCAGTTGCTCACAGCCCCAGCCAGCCTGGCCTTCAAAATGTCCAGGGATGGGGCTTCCAGCACCTCTCTGGCCAACCTGGGCCAGTGTCTCCCCACCCTCCTGGGCAAGAACGTCTTCCTAACATCCCATCTGAATCTCCCCACCTCTAGTTTTGACCCATTCCCCCCAGTCCTACTACCACCCAACAGCCTCAAAAGTCCCTCCCCAGCTTTCCTGTAGCCCCCTTCAGATCCTGGAAGGCCACCAGAAGGTCCCCTCGGAGCCTTCTCTTCTCCAGCCTGAACAACCCCAACTCTCTCAGTCTGTCCTCATAGAGATGTTTGCAGCTATGAAATCACAAGCTGATTTAGGTCTTGCTGTAAGGGTTTGTTTTCATCTGTGTCTCCAGCCTGTAGTTATGTGCAGTATTTTATATATATATGTATATATTTTATATATATGTGTATTTTATATATATATGTGCAGTATTGTATATATATATATTTTATATATATATATATATTTTATATATATATACACACTCTGCTGCTGCAGTAGTTGGTGACCCTCAAGCTGAGTCCAGGAGTACTTTGAGCCTTTCTCCCATGGTCAGCTCCATCATGGAAAGAGTGTTGTTATGCACACATCTTGTTGGTACAGGTTCTTTGCTCCTCCAAGGAAGTGTTCAGAGGTGGGGAAGCACCTCCAGGTCCTGATGGGACAGTTGGCATTCATGTAACCTGTCATGGTTAGGTACCAAACTTGCTTAAAGCTCTTGAAAGATCCTTGGAAGGGCTATTTGCAGCTTTGGAAACTCATAGTCCTTTGGAAAACTGGGTCTAAAGCTGTGGGAGAAATGGCAAACTCTTGCTGGAAGCTTTGTTGTGGATTATCTTATGACAGAAAAATATTGGGGGAAAAAAAATAACATTAACATCCCTAAAATATCTTCCTTCTAGCCCATTATACGGGGTGTAGCTGCATGATAAACTTGATATTTCTTCTGTGAAGGACCACAGGGCAGCAGTCAAGGGCTGATCAGCTGTGATAAATGCACAAAAATCCAAATATCAGCAGTGAATGTTTTCGTGCTCCAGCTCTAGCACAGACGTGGTGCACAGGATTTGGAATTTTGTTTCTGCTCTCCTTTAAACAAGAAAGACTCAGAACCATCTCAACTGATTTGCTTAATGTGCTGCTCAGCATTCAGGGCACAAATTGGATTGTTAGCCTCTCTGTCTTTGCATTTGAATGTTTTGATTCTGCTATTACCAGCAGAGCAACCTTCCCTTAACTGAATTGTTCTCACAAGTCATGTTGATGCTTTGCACTCCCACTCAATTGATGTCGTTGTGGCTACTGACAAGAAGGTGCTTGTTAGAGCGAGCAGGTTGGGGCCAGATGAGAGGAGAGAAGGTGACAAATCAGAAACATCTCCATTTTCATCCATATTCTTCATTTCAGATTTTTTTTCCACCAATTTCCAGTTCCTCTCTTCCTGCACTTCTGGCAGGGATGGGTTTGCAGCTGCTTGACACAACTTTTGTGCTACCCCTCCTTGCAGCCAAGCTGGAACTCATCCAGGTACATCACTGAGCGTTGTGCTGCCACAGCTAAAGCTGGTGAGGACCTCGCTTGGATGTGGCTGCACATTTCCATCCCGTGTAGAAATGTCCATCATGGAGCCTTCTTGCAGCTGAGCATCAGCCCCATGGTGCTCGTGTGTCTGCTCAGTCTTTGTGCGTGGTGCTGGGAGAGAACCCAGTTCTCCCCAAGCCACCTGGTGCAGATTGTCCATACTGCTGGAAACCAACATCTTCTGGGGTGAGTGAGCTCCTCCCAAGCCATCTCTGGGCCCATATGGAGCCACTGTGGCTCTCAGATATATATATATATATAAAATATTACTGATTTTCAGTAGATTGGACCTGAAATAACAGAGGAACATGCAGCAGCCTGGCAGCTGTGGACTTCTGGAGAGCAGTTAAAGGCATGAGTTGTGTGGGGAGTCTGAGGTTGCAAGACCTTCTGGGGCTGGAGTTTTAGTGCTGCCATGGGGAGAGTGATTTCAAAGTGAGTCTGTGGTGCAGACATTAACAAACAGCTGGTGCCTGGGTCTCTGTACGTTGGATCTTGGTGGCAAACCAGCATGAGTGCAGCAGAGACCATCATGGACCAGAGCCTTGGGGTGGAGAAGGGGTTAGTCAAAGGGACAGTGCAACCATACCCATGAAGAGCTGAGAAGCAAAAGGAGGGGATTTGCAAAAGCTGTAGAAAACAGCGTGGAAGATTAAGTGTAAGATTTGGGGTGTACCAGAAGTGAATCCATCACTGCTGGATCTCAGCAAGGTTTCATAGAATCATAGAATGGTTTGGGTTGGAAGGGACCTTTCCAGATCATCTAATTCCAACCCCCCCGCCATGGCAGGGACACCTCCCACTAGACCAGGCCACCCAGGACCTCATCCAACCTAGGCTTGAACACCTCCAGGGATGGAGCATCCACAACTTCCCAGTGTCTCACCACCCTCTGAGTAAAGAATTTCCTTCTAATTTCCAATCTAAATCTCTCCTCTTCCAGTTTGAACCCATCACCCCTCATCCTATCACTTCAAGCCTTTGTGAAAAGTCCCTCCCCAGCTTTCTTGTAGCCCCCTTCAGATCCTGGAAGGCTGCAAAAAGGTTTCCCCTGAGCCTTCTCTTCTTCAGGCTGTACAAGATCTATAATGAGAGAAAGGGAAGAGCAAGACTCTGCTCTGGGACCCTTCGTACATGAGTAACTCTGGTGACCTACGTGGTTTCCAGCCCTTTCCAGAGTTTGATGTTCCATACGTAGACAGTTGCCAGGGGAAATTCTGCTTACATGGTGCTTTTCCATTTGCTGTTGGGTTTCAGGCAGACGAGTGCAAACTGTTCTTGCTGCAACTCAGGAGATAATTCTGCAGTCAGTGAACACTGAGAACCTTCTCTTTTTTTTTTTCTCTAATAACAGTTTTGTGAAACAACGTGTTTGTTCAGTTAAAAAACCACCTAAAACCCATGCAAAAAAATACACAGGCATAGAGATGGAGTCTGGGCTGTCTATGTCTCCCATTAGATCTTCTCAGTGATTAAGGATATTGACTATTTTTTATTTTAGCTTGTCTACGTTGAAACAGAAATGTCAAAGATGACTATAGAGGGAAGATTCTAACACAAACACATTTCTAAGTACTTTTATTTACACAAATTCCTTTGGCGTGTTTTCCAACATGGTCATCAAGATAAATTCTGAAATTTAGCCACTATTGAGAGCAGGACAAATGGAAAAAAAAATGACAAACAATATTTTTTGGATAGAAGTCAGGGAGACACAATTGAATTTCTTTCAAATAATCTCCATTTTAAGCCAACAACCCTGCTGGTGGGACAGCAAAGTAGGAGGTAAGGATTTTCCCAGTGAATGATTTTTAATTAGTGTAAAAAACTGGTAAATTTTGAGACGTTCACCCAGATTGGTGTATCCAGAGTAAATAACAGCAATAAACTCTCCCCCTCTACTTATCCCTCTCGTACATAGGAGCAGACGTGAGCCCAGGTTAGCAAAACCACTCTTCCTTTTGTTCTCTTTGTTCCCTTTGTTCACTCTGCAGTAATGAAAAATGACAGCCATATTTATTGTAACATTCCTCCAGGAATGCAGAGATAATTACCTGCCCTTAGCATGGGAGAGGAGAAGGAACAGCAGCTCCAGCTCCTCCAGCTCCCTGGAATCCACCCGGCGCGTTGGCAGGAGGATGTTGGGAGCAGAGATTTGCTGCCTTCAGAGGTGGCTTTTAGGGTTCAGCTTTTGGGCTTTTGCAAAATAACACCTGAGATGAGCTCCAGCACCTCTGTTAAATGGGGACTGCTCTGAATTCCACCTATATCCTCACCCATTTCTGAGGAAAAGGCATTTGGGTGCTTGTTTGAAGTAGGTTTGACGTTATTGATGATATCAATGTTTTCATGGGGACTCTTGTAGGGTCTGCCCAGATCTAGCTTCAGCCCTGGCCATATTAGCAGTAAGTGAGTCATTCTGCTTTCCATGAATGAAAACCCCAATGTGCTGCTATGAGGGGTTGTGGTGTTCCTGAGGAGTGGGGAATCCTAGAATGCTTTGGGTTGGAAGGGACCTTTAAAGTTCATCTAGTCCAACTTCTCAATCTCAATTCATCTAAGTACTAGATTAAAAGGCATTGGAACTGAAAACTTCTAATCTAACAGAAAAAAAACTCATTTTGATGCATGTGACCTGGTTGTGTTGACCCTTGTGGTGTGTGTGGTGGGGGTGAGCTCAACCATCACCCTCCAGCCTGTGCAGAGGATGGAAAGAGGAACCAAGGGTGCTCCTTTCCACCATGTAGGTGGCCAAGCTCTAGGTTCAGGAGATCTCCTGCTTCCCTCTCTGCCTCTGCTTCCTTGGGGATGAGCATTTCCCCATATCTAAGATCCAGTGCAGAAAACTCCCTTGGTTTTACTCTTTTGTTCATCAAGGACAACCCATCCCAATGAGGTCCATCCAGGTAACTGGATGCTTCCCTGTGGTTCCTTTTAATGATTATTTTCTAATATGTGTTCTAGTTAAAAGTAATTTAAAAACAAAACCTATAGAGCTTTTTATAAGAAAAATCTTTAATATCTTAATATTTTTGTCCTCTGCATTTATTTCCTCAGTAGTCGGCATTTTTCAGGCTGATTAGTTTTGAAGTATTAAAAATATAATCCATATGATACATTAAAATATAATTAAAGGTGTTACATCTCCAGCAGTGTGTTACACCCAGGGAGATTTTACAAGTGCAAACACATCCTTGCATCACCCACACTAGTGACAGACACCAAGTGACCATCACTAACCCATTTTACTGATAGGAAAGTGGAAACAAAGAGAAGAGGAGAAGGATTTTTGATACTATTTTGAAGGATTTTTGATACTTTTTTGAAGGGTTTTTGATACTTTTGATGTCTCCCAGTGGTACAACAAGAATTAAGTTCATAGCTGGGATCACCACGTTTTTCAGGTGGCAATAAAGAAGTTGTGGCATGGCAGAGTGCTGGGGAGGTGGGTACCCAGGGATGTGGAGCTGCTTCCCATGGCCCTGTAGAACAACAGTGGAGCCTGTCCATGGCAGAGCAGCTACTTTTGGTGGGGCTCATGGAGCTGGGAAGTGGTTGCAATGCAGCCCTGTCAATGGGAGTGCCTGGATTGATGGGGCTGTGCCATCAAGAGAGTCCTTCTGGAGATCTTCCTGAGCTCAAAAGGACCTCTTCACTACATGTCCCAACACTTCACCTTCCCAAAGTGGGACAGGTTACTGGAGGAGCCCTGTCTGGGATGTATGTTGTGGTTGTGCTCTCATGGCCATCTGTGGCCATGGTGGTTTGCAGGACATGGAGCATAAGCCAGGCAAAATGGGTGTGAATACTGGAATTTGCAGCTAAACTCCCTAAACCCCCTGCCCACCCCTCCTCTCCACCTCTTGGCTCTCCAGCAGTAAATTTTCATCCTGGGGAGGAATCATGGCTCACAATTGGGTCTTGAGCTGGAGGTATCTTGGTGCAAACAAGATTGAGTCTAGTAGGGTTTTTTTGGTGGAGGACCCTCAATCTCTCATCTTCTCCAGCCTGTACCCAAAAGGGCTGAAAACCCATTTATTCCTCAGTTGTCTGCAGAGAGATGAAGGGTTCAGAAATGGAGAGTTTGGTGACCAAAGGATGAATTGGGAGGTGCCATCACAAATTCACTGGTGCAGGAAGGGTTAACCTGGGGTGGGCAAGTTCTCACAGGAGAGTAGAAAATAAATATCATCAAAGTGTCCAAGTGTTTTAGGAACTCGATTCTCTTTATTCCTCCTCTCTTCTTTTTCTCTGTAGCCCCAGGAACTACTTATGTTCCTGCAGCTCCTATTTTCAACAGCCTTTAAATAAGTGTTTGATGGGATTTATAGGACACCTGAGCAGGTTAGATAGGTTATAATTCCCACTGATTTCACTGACCTCGCTGTAGGTGGGACACAGGCTCCTATATCTCACAGGCTTATCTGAAAATATTATTCCAAGCACGCTGGAAAACGTTAGTCGTGTTAAATTTGTGGTTTAAGTTCTGGGAGGTGCCTTCAGAGTTGGATGGATGCATAGAAATAGGAATATAAGGGTGTCTCTGTGTGTGTACAGGCTTTGTTGGCGACTGAGAGGCCACTGCCTGCTCTTTGGTTTTCCATTTTAGCTGGCCTATTATCAGAGCTTTCTGGAGTGTGAGTTTCATAAGTAGAGGTTATCATACATTGCAGGCCATCTCTCCTGCTGGGGAGCAAAATGAAGGGCTGATAATGAGATCGCCCAAAGGCAGATAAGGGCTCTAGCTTGCTGAACAGTCCCTCAAGGTTTCCTGTGATGGCAAAAAAGGAGGGAATGCAATTTATTATCCTTCTCCTCTTGTACCTTCCCATTGTTTGCGAAGTCAAAGCAACAAACCACGCGCGTTCAGAGTAAATAAATTAATAAGCAGAGCAGGAGACCTGGTGTGGTGGTGTTTTGCTCTGCAGAAGGTCTGTTATTTGTTCTAACACCACCAGCGAAGTGTCCAAACTCCAGATCCTGACACTCCATTTAAAGGCCAGACTCTCTCCCCCTCTCCTCCCACCTTCTCCCCGCCAAGATGGATGTTCTAAAATTGAGTCAAGTGCTTTATCTTGCTAGAGGAAGGAGGGTGGCTCTGTAACCACTGCTGATAACCTTCCCATCTCCAATTCTGCTGCTCCTCTTTCATGCTAAACGCTCCAAAGTGCAGCACAGCAAAGGGAAAGGTCAGATTTAAGCCATAAAACACAGAAGATTCAGAGCCCAAGTTGCCACATCATTAAGTCACAGCGTCTTCATGCTTATGTTTTCTAGCACATATGGTATATAAAATCACCTAGTGTTTCACAACCCTCTTAAATAATTAGGCACAACAGGGTTTGCTGGGTGACCACCTGGATAAAGTCAAAACAGTGGCATCTGCATCAACCAGATGGGAGTCTGCTCCTCGCTGCCATGGGGAAATGGACAGCCAGCTTCCACTCGAGTGAACCCAAAGCTGCCTTCTTCCAGATAAGAAAGGGAAAGGACAGTTTAGGAGAGAGCAGTAAATGTGTCTTGCTTCAATTTTCAAGTTCCCGAGTCTCTGCTGAACCCAAAAGGAAGAGATCCCGTAGAAGCAGCAGGGAGGAGGTAAGAGAAATTCATGCGTCATCATGGACCTGACAATGATGTTTGGAAAGCTGGTTGAACAAAAGCTCGTATTTTTATTTGTTTCTGTCATTTAAAAGGAAAAACAAACAATTGGAGGAGGGAGAATATAAGCAATTTAGCGCGAGGCTCCATTAGATCCAATGATAGTCACTTATTTCCTCCATTTCCTAATGATTTACTCTCTAAATTAATGCCCGCCTCTTTCAAGGCGCTCAGTGGCTCAGCTCTGGGTACCATGGCAATATGTGGCAGGGAATGGGGCTGAGCCCACCAGTCAGATGGCTCTCGGTGCTGTCATTATGCTGGATGTGTGCTGGTAATGGGGGGCTGTGTGAGAAGGGAGACAGATATTATGCAAACATCTACTGACTTAAGTATCAATCTGTCACTGGCGTAACTCATTGTAATGGCTCCACCAAAGTCATTACAGAGTAATATGCATTACAACATGTTAAGCATCTATCATGGGTGGAGGCTTGGAGAAGCCAGGAGGAAGCTGTAAGAAGCTACCAACATGCAGATCTGGAAGATATTCAGATATGAGGCTTCCAGTTCCTTTTTTCCCCACTTTTCCCCTCTGAAAAGAATGTCTCACGGCTTTAAGAAGGAAAAAAAAAAAAGAAAATCCTCTTGAGCTTCTATGCATGAAGCACAAAGTTAACTGCAGCAGTTAAGTTCAGATCTCTCTTTCATAGACATGCACAGACACAAATGGGGGTTGGTGGTGGGAAAGCTTTAGGCTGGCTCTGCTCTGCAGCAGGTTTGGGATGTGATCCCTTCTCTTGGTGCCTTTAGAAGTCACTCGGGCTGATTTTGTGGTACAGAAGTGGGAGGAGGGTGTAAGCTCTGTGTCCCTGTGCAGCTAATCCATGTCCTCTCCCCCTGACACACCCCGATAGTGTGTTAGCACATCCATAACCCCCATCAGTCCTTCCTCCAGTACAAAATTACCCTGGTTCATAACCACTGGGAGTCTCCAGGCCCAGGTTTTGCTGTGGGTCACTCCTCTTTGTGGTGAGCAAGATCCTGTTGGGGACCAGGCAGGGTAAGATACCTCTGAGATGATGGTAGTGACTTAGGTTAAGCTCTTCCCCTGCTCTACAATTTTTTTGTGGCTTTTCAGAGAGTGATGCTGCAGCCCTGGCTCAGCCATCTGAAGAGGAGAGAGGGTCTGGGGATATTTCACTGTGCAGTGCAGACTTGGCTAGTTTGCTGGCATAATATATATTCTCCAGCCAATCCAACAGATTAGAAAAATACTCTAAAGGTTAAATAGTTGATGCTCCATCAACGTGGATGGGAGGTGACACACAAATCCAGAGTGCTCCCAGGTGATTGGCTCAGTCTCCAGGCAGCGTGGTGGCGTAGCCAGAGCTAAATGGAAGTGCAGAGATTTCTAAAGAGAGTTTACCCAGCGTTTACTGCTCAGCCTGGGCACTCAGCGGTGCATTTACTCACTTTTTTTGTGTGCTAAAGCAGGACTGATACAGCTCACAGCATCCTCAAGCAGTTGTATAGAGGGTCAGGAGAGAGGCTTTAATAGACTGGCGGTTGCTGAATGCAGCGTTACAGTAAGTAACCGGCTCTTTGAAAAGGAGAGACTGGTAAAAGGAAAAGCCCAGGGAACAAACACTGGATCTGTTGTGCTGTTACCATTTAACCTGCATTCACTGCCAATTGAAATGCACTTTACATTACTTCAGTCAGATACTTCAAAGGAAATCCTAGAGATGGGAGCACTTAAGCAAGAGCACTTCTGGTGGTAATGTGTGTATTTGAAAGCCTGGCAATTGGGAAGGTTGTGAATACAGCAGCGTATCCAAATATAGCTGGGGCTTGTTACATGTAAAAGGCAAGGCTCGTCCTGATATTCCTGCTCCTATCCTGCCCTTCCTTCCCGTGAGTCCTCCATCTGTCAGCATCTCCAGGATCTGTGCTTGCACCTAACGATGTTCGCCTGTGCACATTATCCCACACAGCAGCTTGGTGAGGAGAGCTGATGTTGCACCAAGTTATAAAAAGCCCAAAGGAGACATTCAGAAAAGGCTCTTGGAGGGAATTTGTGTTACTTCAGCAGTGCTGAAGGCCCATGGGGGAAGATAGAAGTGTCAGGCAAAGCCGTGCATGGAGCTGAGGGCAGGGAGAGGATTGAGGCCATCTTTGGGCTTGTTGGGTCAAGTGTAACCAAGATTATCAGGTAAAGGTGTAAAGCTGGAGCAGGTGAAACCCATGTATGGAGGCTCTCAGCTTGCTCTAGTCAAATCCTCCTGAATGAGAGGAGCATGGAGGTCTAATGTATTTTAATTTTTATGAGTCCATGGAGGTCTATCATGTCCTGCAATGTGAGGTTGGGGGGTTTTCCACCCTCAGACCTTTGTGCCCTGACTCTTGCACCAGAGTTGGAGAGCAGGCAGTGTCTGCATCTGCAACAAGCAGCCTTTTGCAGTTTGCTGGGGCATAACCTCTCCCATTTCCCACCACTTGTTGGTGCATACTGGGACTAGAGCTCATGGCCAGGTTTCATATGGTACAAGATGATCCTAGTGAGTCTCAAAGAACTCTTAAACATTATTATAGGGTACATCTGCTGCAGCTGAAGCGCCAAAGATGTAGGACTAAGTAGGACACACAAAGTACATCATGGCCAAGGACATCTTCTAAATCTTGGACATCATGTGGGCAAATCCCAGTGACCCAGGGAAAAATGTATCAGCCAAACTTTTTTTGGTTCATTTTCTTGGAGAAATGCTGTTGCTTCATTGCCTTCTGCATTTGGGTACAATCGAGTCTCTTGTCTTTGTTGTTATGGTGGGTGAGAGTTGAAAAGATAAAGTCCTTTGGGTTCTTGGCAAGAAAAATCTCTTTATGGAGTGGGTTCATAAAAAGTAGTTGAGAATACCTGGCTATAGAATATATATATCTTGGAGCTGGGGAGAAGAGCCACAGCTGCTCTCCTTTCCCCAACACACGTGGCAGGGCTGTGAGAACACACTGACCTTTGGTCAGCACAATTAAATGCCACACAAATAAATAACTAATTCTCTTTAGCAGCTTTTATCTCCCTCTGGCCATCACCAGGAGAAATTCCCCTTTGCTGGTCTGACCCTGTGTTGACACATTTGGGGCTGTGGCACACAAAGGAAAGGTCCTGTTTGCTCTGTCCTTGTCTTCTCCTTGCTCCAAGCTCACATCACAATATCTAGGATGGTTCCTGCTTTGCAGGTGGAAAATCAGAGTGGTGACTGTCCACACAACAAACCTCATCCAGGTTAGGAGCAAGTTCAGAGAGCAGCATCTCTGAAAATCTATTGCAAGCAGCTTGGTAGCTCCATCTCCTATTAATTTTGCTTGGCTTGCAAAGACAGCTGTAAAGATTCTGGCTCAGTGTCTGCTGATAGTGTCTGTGGGCTTTGAAAGCATAATGACATCTATTTTGTGCCATCCACGTGTTCATCCATAGGGCTGAAATCTCTTTTTTCTTAAAAAACCTGACCCCATCCCACATTTCACACCCATGTCCTGGTCTGGGATCTGCTCAGCCCCAGGTTCTGGCAGAGCCCCAAGCTACTCAGGTGATTCTCTAGAGATTTTAGCTGCTAAAAATAAAATTTTTTAAAAAAAAAGCTCTACTGAGCACGTGCAAATAGTAATTTCCCAAATGCCTTTAGCACGGCCAAATGTGAGCAGATTTTCATGGGAACTTCAAAAGGCATCTTCCCAGCATAAAATCCTTCTGCAGCCCCCTCTAATAGTGAAAAATTGAGCAGAGCAGATTGCCACTCAGTTGTTATCATGGGAAAATCTGCTTTTTTTTTTCTCTCCTCAGAAATCTCTAATCTGCATGAATTAATTTTTTACAAAATTCACCATGATGAAATTTCAGGGTAAACCATTAATTCCTAATAAAAACAACCACAATGGTGGTCCTGGATTTAAGGCAGTTGTCTCTGAAGACCAGAAGACTTCTACCCCCCTCACAGGGTTCCTACACGAAGTGCTATAATTTCTGGAGTCACTAATAGACACAAGATGCTCTTTTGGGGCTGAGATGCTGAGATCTGGGCTTGGGAGGGGTGCTGAGCTCCCCTGGCTGCATCCAGGCAGCACTACAGGGCATGAAATACCCACTTCTGCAGCATCAAAAACCTGGGTACTGCAAATTAGTGCATTTTGGTGAAGTTCCTGGTTGTGACTCAGTGGCAATAATGTCACCCTTCTGCTAAATTAATGCTAAAATGATGAATGCCATAGACGAGCCTGAGAGGAAATTAGTCATTGCCTCCAGAGCAGTGTTTGAGGAGTTTGCTTGAAATAAATTATCAAATAGGTATCGACAGCTCTTTAAAGGAACTCTGGAATTTGGGCACGTGGATAATTTGGGGAAAAAAAAAGGTCTTGTGAATGTTTAGCTTGAGGGTCATAGAACCACGTAGAGCCCCTAAGGAATCAAATTGGAATAGTTCAGGTAAATTTAATTTGACATTTCCAGGCAGGTATTACACAAATACTGCATATGTAATATCTTTATGCTCCTTGGTCTCCCCAACTCCCAGATTTTGGTGTCATGACATCAGAAAGGGCTCTTGGTGGTATTATCATGGAATCATAGAATGTTTGAGGCTGGAAGGGACCTCTAGAGGTCATCTGCTCCAACCTCCCTACACCAGCAGGGACATCTCTACCTAGGGCAGGCTGCTCAGAGCCCCAGCGCAGCCTCACCTTGAATGACTCCAGGGATGGGGCCTCCACCCCCTCTCTGGCCAGCTACCCATCTTCATGGTCCTCCCTCTTCCTCCTCCAGCTGCCAGCTGGAGCATGTTTTTGGGAGAACCTCATATTAAAACTAATCCAAGGAACATGCTCAACTCTGGTCATAATCAGCACTAGGCTCCTTCACTAGGTTTATAATTTTTTTTTCCCTTCTTCCACAATCTCAGCTTCAGATATTCAGTTCTTTGGACCAAAGGGGTGCATTAAGGCTCCCTTGTCCCTTCACCTAGGGCCAGCCCAGCCATGACTCTTTCTTTCTAGTTGATCCTGAAGGTTGTGGTTTGAGTGTGGCCAATGTAGGAAACATCTAAATGGATCTGCTGCTCTTCCCACCACCCTTGATCTGCTCTTCCTCTGCATTTCTGCTGGGGCTGGATGTGCTCTGCTTGGCACAGAGGCTGGGGAGGGACTTTATGGCAGTTGTTAAGTGCCCCACAACTTCCCACGGCCTGCCATGAACATTTGTTATCAGCACTAATTAATCTGTGGACCTATTAATTGCAAGAAGAAATCCTTACTGCCTATTTCCGACCCTTTCAGGAGCAGCTTCTGGAGATCCTTACGCAGGACTTGTGAATAGCTACTAGGAATGAGTAGAAATGAGTTTAGCAGCTCCTCTGCAAAGCTGATAAATAGCCCTGAATTAATATATCTATACAAATATTAATATATCGATTAATATATCTGTATCTATATAGATATTTAAGAGTTCTATGATGAGATGTGCAGCTTATGTCACATCTTTTCTCACCTCCAAGAAGTCCAGGATCCCAGTCTCTAAAGTCTGTGTTGCTGGCACCTTCATGACATCACCCAAACCCATGTTTGTCCTCTCTGAAGTGAAAACCTGGCTATTTCTTGCTGTCTTTAAAGTTGAACTGATGGAGTAAAAGTTCTGGTCATCACCCAGGGGGAACTCAGACAACTAGATATTCTTGGTAATTACAATATACTGCAAAAAGACACGCAGAGATTTGTTCCTAGTAGCTTTGTTGCCATTTTATTTATTTTTCCAACAGATATAACCTATTAATTATTTGTAGTATGTCCAAGAGCAAACACAGGGATGAAGTGAAGGCTTTTTAAAGTCCATCTGTTTCTGGCTCTCTTCTCCAACTGTCCTGGGAGCACCACAGGCCACAGTGCAAGCAGGAATTATTCAATTTATAAGTAAAGGTACTTTTTTAGTCCATAGTCTGATATTCCATGCTTAAAGTAGGAAAAGCAGGAAGATGTTTCTACCTTGGCAGCATCATCTCTGTGTGGGTCTCTTGGCTTTGCTATCGATCATCAGGGACACATCTATGGGCAGAATTCCTCTTTGTTCTCACCTCCAAACCCCCCAAACTCTTGAACTGCTTTTATTTTTAATTTCATAAAATAAAATCAATGCTTCAAGTGGGAAACATTTCAGGACAGGTTTCAGCTCAGAGTACTTTGGCTGAGTTCTAATCCTCGGTGCATAAGAAGGATTATGCTGAGAGCACTGACATCATCTTATATATAGCAGCATGAATATGCCACTGTAATAAATCTTTTTCAGCTTTTAATTTCAATTCAAGAAAAATGTTGGTTGGAAATATCTTCTCTCCCAGTAACTTTCCTGTCTCAACCATGCCAGGCACCATCTGAGAGTCAGGAGGGTGAAGAGGTGCAACCTCCACCCAACACTGTGCACCTCAAAAAAATACCTTCTGGATCCAGATATAGCATCAAAATCCTGATTTTACCTGTTGCATTTTCCACGGGGGGAGAAGGGGACATAAAGCATCTTGTTAAGCTGTAACAGAACAAGTTTGACCAGTAAAATCTGAGCTCACACTGGGAAAATTTCCCACTTACAACTTTTTTGGGGCATTCATCACAAAGGTGGAGGTGGCCTCAGTGCATCCCTCCCAGGCTGGGCTCAGCAGGAGTTTGTTCCTGCAGCTCAGGAGGAGGATGGGACTCAGCCAAGTATCCAGGAAGGGGAAATTTGATTTATAAGTGAAGCATCAGCAGATGTCTTAAAAGGTCTCCTGGGGGTTTGTAATACTCTGTGAGATCTGAGAGTAATAAAATGGAATAAAATCGATGATGGAGCCGGTTTCTATCCTGAGTGCCACACCTAGAGGAAAACAAGCAGAGCTTCTCGTGGGCAGAGGGGACCCTGCAGGCAGGATCTGGATGCTTTCCAGTTGGGAATGGTCCAGCTCAGGTTTAGGTCTGATGATCATCACAGAATCCCAGCGTGGTGGGGTTGGAAAGGGTCTCTGGAGATGCTCTGGTCCAACCCCCCTGCTCCAGCAGCTCACCCAGAGCAGGGTGTCCAGGATTGTGTCCAGACCTCTTTGGAATCTCTCCAGAGAAGGAGACTCCACAACCTCTCTGGGCAGCCTGGGCCAGGCACCCTCATAGGAAAGAAGTTTTTCCTCATATTTAGATGGAACCTCCTGGGTTCCAGTTTGTGCCTGTTCACCCAGGTGACAAGTTAGGGATGGTCTAGCTCAGGTTGAGGTCTGATGACCCTCACTGGGTGTAAGAAATGTCCTTCCAACCATTCTGCTATTACTCAGCACTTGTGTGATTACCAAAGTGGTTTCATTTGCCTCTTTTGTTGTTAAGATATTGTGGGACCACAGACACATTCAGAGGTTTAAATGGTGACTAGAGTGGAGATAATATCTGGGTTCCTTGCAGAAATGTTACATGTGGAGAAACCCGTCTATAAATAACCCAATGTTGTGCTCACAGAGTATTTGCTGGTTGTTTTTTATGAATCAGCATTATAAATATTGTAAACAAAGTGCTGGAGAGCCAGTTACTACCCTGTGTAGATACCACCAGTTTGAGCCTCCAAGTGATGTGCTGGTAGAATCCTCTCTGGCAAGAGATGTGAAATGTTAGTGGAAAAAAAATAAACCCAAGCTATGATGTCATCCATCTTTTTCTGTATATGGAAAAGCATTGATGGGAGGACCTAAAGCCTCACAGCTGTCCTGCTAACACACCTACCACCCCAGATACGTGCAAGACAAACCTGTGGGCCAGCACCACGTTGGCAGCCAGTGTTAATGGTGGGGTTTCATGGCAAAGCACAATTCACAGTGTTTGTGGGTGAACATATGCAAATCAGCCCATAAATCAGGCTGATGAAGCTGCAGCAGCCACCACAACCCAAAAATAAGTGTCTGTGTTCCCTTCAGGCTAAGACTGGAGCTGGCTGGAGGAACAGCTGCACCAGCCTGATGGGACCCAAGAAGGTCATTAGAGCCTCTGTCTGTGGTTTGGAGCAGAGTGGACTGAATGCAAAAGCCTCTTTGCAAATTTGTGGTGCTGCTCGTTTATTTTTTGTGGTTGTTAGTTTGATCAGCACTGTGCTCTTGCATATGTTTTCCCAAAAGGGTCTACACATGGTGGGGAAAACAGGACTTGGTGCAACTCCTGGTTTGAAATGAACGTTGCAGCCCATTAAAACAGGTTTCATTTAGGGCTGGGAAAACCTCGGAGGGTCTCCTTTAAGGTTGTGGAACTGAAAGGAATTAAAACGCAGAGAAAATGATTTAGGAAAGAAAATGCAACTTTGCAATTTAACTTTGCTGCAGGGATGAAACTTTAAGGAGTGATCAGCACTTTGGGCACCTTCCGTCTCGGGAGCCTGAGGTGGGACTCATTAAAGAGAAACAATTTTCAGGAAATATTGAACACCCACCTTTGGATGGGCCCTAAACTCCCTGGTCTGTTTGAAAAGCTCAGCTTAGCCTTAAATAAAGAAAGAAATAAGCCAGGTACAATGTGAAACTCCCCATGCAGGAAGGGAAAAAGATGTTTTCTCAAAGAGGAGCAGCAGTGATGCTCATGCTGGAAGGAGATGAGGTGGAAATCAACTTTATTATGAGCTATACAGAGGAGGGGGTGAACAAGAGGGGAAGGTGGTTGATCTTCATCACTTATATAGACAGACCATGAGGTCTCCAGGATCTTGGGACTTGCTGCTGGTCCTGAAATGATGCAATTTGAGGACCCCCATTTATATTTTTGAAGGGATCTGGCTGGTTGACTTTCTTTCATGATGATCATTTTGATGATGTTGGGATCTTGCTGCTTTAAGAAAGATGAATTAGGGAATTTAAAGTCTTGGACGTGCGCCTCATCTTTTAATTTACATTTAAATAAATAAATAGTCAGGAATAAAACCAGAAGTGATTTGGTGTCACTTCCAGAGCTGAATAAAATGCTGAACCCAACTAAAACCCACCGCTGGTGAAAAATAAGCCAGGAGTTTAAAATTAATCCCATTATTGTGCTCTAAAACATTATTAATAGGTGTAGAGGTTTGGAAAATCCCGTTATTTTAATACTATCCTTTCTCCTAAATATTTCATCGCTGGTTTTTATGTCTTTTATTAAACAGTCACTTGAGAAGAAAGATAAACCCTCTATTAGTGAAGTTCAGGGGCAGACGACCTGCAGGGTCTAGTGATGGAGATTTTTAAGGGGATCTGGAGGAATTTGCAGTGGTAGCAGGAGAGTGAAGAGGAGTTGCTGTGTATGAGTGGTCCTTCAGGTTGGGCACCACCACATCATCCCACGTGTGTAGATGTTCCTGTAGGATGCTAACGTTGCATTTGCAAGATGATAANTGGGGGCTCCAGAACTGGACGCAGTAGACGATGCTGATCCATTCAGCCCCCACGAAAGACCATCCCCTGCCATCCCTACATGCACAGAATAACAAGGGCTCTTTGCAAGTCATCCCATTCAGCGCCGTGGGACTCTCTTGTAATCAATATATTTGTTTCCAAATTATAGTGTTATTGGTCCAACTTGATCTTTATTCCTGAGAACCAATTGCAATGTGCAGGAGGCCTGGAAACGATGCCACGGCGAGGGCTGCTCCCATCCCATTGTTCCAGGACTCCAGTCCTCAGAGTTATTGTTCAAGCTGCCAGTTATCTCCAAGTGCTCCCAGCAGATGTTGGGGGGAGGGGGCCATTTATTTCATTTTTTTAGAGAAGTTTCCCTCTTTAAGCACCAATCCTAACAAGAGATTAATTCTGTTTACTCCCCCCCTGCACTGTGTTGTGTCTCTTTAAGTCGGGAAATATTTGGAGAAGAAAAAAGTGTTTTCTTGCTGTTCAAAATAATGATAATTTGCCTGTGGAAATTTGTGACTGACTTCAAAGGGAGCCCTAAATTTGCTGATAGCAAATAAGGGGTAATCCTGCTTTCAGTCTAGCTGTTTTTGTGGGGTTTTGTGGGCACTGATTTGAATGCAGAGAGGTCCACAATGTGATATTTCCATTCTGTGAGCATCTTCTAAAGTTGAGTGTTTATTTTTGTCTGTGTGGGAAACAAAAAAAGAATTTTGGGCCACTTTTTGAAGACATAGGATTTTATCAAAATATTAGTTTTCAGATAAAAACCTGACCATCATAAGAAGGTTTCTTATAGTTGAGGTTGTTGGATTATCTTGATAAACAGAAGAGGCTTTGGGACCCTAACCTGGTGGTGGTCTTAGTTGTAAAAGATGCAAGGTTGAAGCTCCTTCTCAAGAAGAACTTTTCACTCTCCATCTACTTGATGATCCCCTCAAGTGATGCAGTAGGACAGCTCTCACTTTTCTGCTCTCTTATGTGCAAATAGCAAATAAACAGGGAATCCCCCAAGAAAGCTGGTGGAAATGGATTTTTCTTCATGGCCTTATCGATCCATCCTCTTTTGGTGACATTTAGAATCATAGAGTGATTTAGGCTGGAAGGGACCTCCAGAGATCATCTTGTCCAACCTCCCTACACCAGCAGGGACATCTCTACCTAAGGCAGGCTGCTCAGAGCCCCATCAAGCCTGACCTTGAAGGACTCCAGGGATGGGGCCTCCACCACCTCTCTGGGCAGCCCATTCCACTGATCTATCACCCTCAGGTTGAAGAACTTTTTTCTAATATCCAGTCTAAATCTCTCCTTTCCCAGCTTAAAACCATCACTCCTGGTCCTATCCTTACAAACCCTTTTGAACACACCTTCCCCTGCCTTCCTGTAGCCCCTTCAGATACTGGCAGGTCACTCTAAGGTCCTCTTGGAGCCTTCTCTTCTCCAGGCTGAACCACCCCAACTCTCTCAACCTATCTTCATAGGAGAGAAGACAACATCCCAGCCAGTTCTTCTTCAGCAAAGCTAAAAGCATAGAGCACCTCAATAAGAAGCCTATAGGATCCACGTGGAGAGCTCGTTCACATCCCATCCAAAGGGCCCTTCTTGCCTTAACTCCCTGCCCAGCCCTAACCTTAGTGCTGAATATTTAACCAGAAACAAGGCTAAAAAAAAATAATAAATCAATCCATGCCATGCCTTGCCGAGGGATTAGGGATGTTCACCGGGCAGTGCCTTTTCCTGCAGGGGTATGCAGCCCCTATACCTTTAATTAGAGTAGCCCGTGGTACTTGCCATAAAGCTGATAAGTAATAAATAGCCGCCTTTGTCACATGCGAGCTCAGCATTGTGCGGCGGCACACGGACGGCTTTAAAAAGCCTTTGATTAAACCCAGCACTACAGTAAATCTACAAACAGAGAGGAAAGAAAAGGAGCTATTTAGTCGGTGCCAGTTCCCGGCATTAAGTATGCAAATTTCTCGGTGTCTTCAGCTCCCAAGAACAGCAGGCACTGAATGCAGCAGCAGCAGCGAGCGGCACGACATCATTCATTTCAATCATTAAAACAAAAGCGGGATAAATCGCTACCTAATTTGTAAAATATGCTTATCATATAGGCTCTTTGGTCTTTAAGAAAAGCACCAGCTGAATGAGAATCGCTGAATTATTTTGGAAAAAAAAAAAAAGGAAAAAAAAAAAAACAGGCTTGAATCAATTCTGGTTTTCCCCGTTCTCCCAGTGATTGTTCTTTTCTTTCTTTCTCCTTTCTTTCTCCTTTCTTTTCCTTTCTTTGCCTTTCTTTTACTTTCTTTTTCCTTTTTTTCTTTTTTCCCTTTCTTTTCTTTTCTTTTTCTCTCTTTTCCTTTCTTTTTCTCTCTTTTCCTTTCTTTGCCTTTCTTTTTCCTTTCTTTTACTTACTTTTTCCTTTCTTTTACTTTCTTTTTCCTTTCTTTTTCCCTCTTTTCCTTTCTTTTTCCTTCACTTCCCATCCCTTCCTTTACCTTCATTCTCCCCTTCCACTTTATTCCCTTCCCCATCCCAGTTTCAGGTCACACCAATCTGTTGCCTTCCATCCCAAGCCATGGGCAAACCAGAGTCTTTTTTTTTCCTGAACATGCACAACTTGACATCCTCAGGTTTGTCCTTCTCTCTCTTTCTTTCAAAAACCCCAGAAGGGTAACCCCAAGCAAAGCCCCAGGAGCTCCATGCTGAGCATCACCCATCATCCTGCATCCATCAGCCACCCAGCAGCCCTCCTTGTGCTCTTGATCAGCAATCTCTATTCCTCCCTATGTAGCAAAATACACCTCCCAATAACCTGATCCTGCAACCTTCTGGGAGCTACCTGCTGTGGGCACCCAACTGGGTGATGTTCATCACCCCTGTGCAAAAGGACAAGGCTGCCTCTGGCCTCTCTCCCTGTCCCTGGCTGCTCAGCTCAGCCACCATCACTATAAACAGCAGCAGCGAGGATTATGGTACCCAGGGAGCACCATCACTGAATCCCTAAACAGGTTAAATTCTACCCCATCTGATAACTTATATTTCCAATGTATATCCCTTTTACATCAAATTCACCAATTTCTCTTTGGTTGGTGGCTGCTCGGGGTGCAGAGGACACGAGCTGTGGCTGCCCCAATACCAGGTCCTTGCCTATGTGGCATCTCTGCCTCCTCTCCACGACATGTGTGTGGTGAGAAGGGGAGCCAGCAACCCTGCTCTCCTCTGCAAAGTGTCCTTCAGTGATTCCCCAGCTGTTCAGCCATTCAGCTGTTAGAGGATAGTGCCTCTGGCAGTACAGCTCCCACTGTTGTTATGCCGGGGCGTCAGCAGATGGAGCATATCATGGTTATTGGAGTTGGATGCAGTGACTGTCAGGAGCCTCGCCTTGCCTGGCATATGCAGATAGATCCCAGGCATCTGGTTGTGTCTTGGGCTGGCCACATTAAAATAATATTAAAAGAAACCTCCTGGATTCTTGCAGTGGGAATAGTGTGGGCAGCAGGACTAGGGCAGGGGTTGTCCCCCCGGGCTCAGCACTGGGGAGGCTGCGCCTTGAATGCTGAGTTTAGTTTTGGGACATTTACTCCCAGAAGGACATTGAGTGGCTGGAGCGTGGCCAGAGAAGGGCAACGGAGCTGGGGAAGGGTCTAGAGCAGGAGTGTGGTGAGGAGCAGCTGAGGGAGCTGGGGGGGTTGAGCCTGGAGAAAAGGAGGCTCAGGGGAGACCTCTCTCACAAGTCCCGGAAAGGAGGTTGTAATGAGGTGAGGAGCGGGCTCTTCTCCCAAGCACCAAGGGATAGGACAAGAAGAAAGGGCCTCAAGTTGTGCCAGGGGAGGTTGAGGTTGGAGCTGAGGAACAATTTCTTGCTGTGCAGGGTTGTGAAGGGCTGTGCCAGGCTGGGCAGGGCAGTGGGGGAGTCCCCATCCCTGGAGGAGTTTCCAAGCCTTGGAGATGTGGTGCTGAGGGACTTGGTATTGAACAGTGATGGAGATGTTCTTGCATTAAACAGCATGGTGGGGAGATTCAGATGAGACATTAGGAAGAAGTTCTTGCCCAGGAGGGTGGGGAGACACTGGCACAGGTTGCCCAGGTTGCCCAGAGAGGTGCTGGAAGCCCCATCCCTGGACATTTGGAAGGCCAGGCTGGCTGGGGCTGTGAGCAACTGATGTAGTGGGAGGTGTCCCTGCCATGGCAGGGGGGTTGGAACTGGGTGATCTTTGAGGTCCCTTCCAACCCTGACAACTCTATGATTCCATGATCATTGCAAAATGCCTAAAACCAGGCTTGATGCTAGAGCCTTGCACTCAGATATATGATGAGAGACTTCTGAGGTTAAATATTGTGATGTACAGGTGTCCCCATGGTCAGTGCCACCACCTGGCAGATGCAGCAAAATATAACCTGCTGCTCTTCCATGGGGAAAGTTGAGAAAACAAAGTTTTCTTTCCTTCCCCAGCAATGCCTGGCATTACAGAACAGCTACCCAGAGTTTTCTTTGCTTCTCCTCTCCTCGTGCTCTTCTCTGCTTCATCCTGGCTCTGAGGAGGAACCACAACACCCCAGTTCACTGTGCAGCAAAGGGATTCTTTGATTCCAGTGCCACTCACCAAATGTCCCCTCCTTGCCCGGCAGCCTCCTGGTATTCCCCGTGCAAATCCCTTTCCTGCTCCTTCACTTCATCCTTGGCTCCTTCTGCAACATCAGAGGAACATCAAACGAGGGGAGAGAAAGGATATCTTGAATATTGTCCCTTCTAACGGGGCTGGCAGGGATCAAACAGCTTTCCAGGAGCTCACTCTGTTGGGATTGCTGGCACGGGGCTTTCCAGCCACGAGCTTTATTTCTAGCTCCATCCTCATGGTTATTTCTACCTCCATCTTCATGGAAGTGCCCATGATCTCCTGGGGTCCCAGAGCAGCTTTAACTGCTCCAGCAAGACCTGGAGGGAGAAGCTGAAATCCAGATTCCTCCCCTGTCTTTGCTTAGGGTGTTCTTACCACGAAAGGACTTGTAGGAACCTCCTCAGCACAAGCTGTTCCCGCGATGTTGTTGTATAAATATGTTTTCTGTATAAATATGCATTTGAAGCCGTGTTTGGACTCAAACCTGTCTGTTCATCCAGCTGTCGAGTAACCTCTGCAAACAGCAGGGTCCTTGGTGACAGATTGGAACCAAGAAAACCGCTGCCTCTGCTGCAAAACACACCTAATTTGTTAAAGAGATGGGAACTTTGGTGAATTAATAAGATGGGCTATGGAAGGGAGCTGCTCCCAGAGAGCTGAATCCCGGTTACAAGTGCAGTTTGCAGCTTGCTGGTAATCCTGCAATTAAAGCTACAGTACCAGAGTATCACAAAAATGGGATTTGCATAATTTGAAATTTGAGGAAAATCTCTAAATACTTTAATTTTGATAGAAACTGTTTCCACTGCTGACATGTGTCTACACCTATAATTTCAGTTGATAAATTGCTGTAATTTCTCCTCCATTTCATGTTCTTTCTAACATTAATTGTCAGTTGTGGAGTAAAACAGTAGAAAGAGGGAGAGAGAGGGGGAGAGAATAATGTCATTGTGCTTTTGTGGTGTGAATAGCCTTCTGAGGAATGATTATCTTCCACACAGATGCAAATAAAAAGAAGAGAGAGAGAGAGACCTCTTGGCTTGCACAAAACTACCAGAATGGGCATCCGTGTCCCACTGTGAGATAGGGAAGCAAGGGGTTAAAGCCATGTAGAGGTACTTGGGAGTGGATGTGGCTATTTCCCAGGCTGCTGGAAGGAAAAAGGGACTTTCCACTGGGATGTGGAGCTTCAGAGGATGGTGGTGATGCACTGCTGAGCAGGAGGAGGCCTGAGCTGCAGGGTCCCAGGGGCTGAACCTTCTGATCCCAACCACCTCCAGCCCCAAGCAGAGCCATCAGCAGTGATGGATTCACCCAGTTGGGTTTCCCCAACTGGGTGATGAGAAGGAGGTTGCCCAAATTGAGGGAGATAAAGGCAAGTGGAGGGTCCCTGAGGTGCAGCCTTGCATCACCACCTCCCTCCCCTGGGCTGCTCCCCATCCCACCTCCCCAAATGCCACTTTTCAAGCTACTTTTAAATAAAATACCCTTTCAAGCAGAGGGCTAGTGGTACTAAATTATTCTATTAATTTATTATTCATGATGAAAAATTATTCTAATAAACGGTGAAAAATTATTCTAATAACATTCCATCCTATTAATATTCTGCAGCCGAGCAGTTAAACTCCCTTCCTGTGGCTGCTCCCCTCCTTAGCACTGATCTATTTCTTATGGAGTTTATTGAAATTAAAATCTGCTGCTTTGGAAATGTGCTGCATTTAACAGAACCAGTGGGGGGAGATGAGCTGGGAGCCAGAGGAGAACCAGGCACTGCTCCCTCCCTGCTGCTGACACAGCGAGGGGCTACACGGGTGAGGTGGAGCCTGACAGCAGCAGGGATGGTCCAGCCTGGGTTGTTTGGGTGCTGTCACCCTGTAGAACATTAACTTTTAGCACTAGTCCCGTGTCTCCCTGCATTTCTTCAATGCAGGGAGATGTCTCCTTGCCTGTCCCTTTCCCTTGATCAATGCTCTGCAAGCTTCAATCCTGCACCTACCTCAAAACTCTGAGCTCGTGTCTCATCTCACACCGTCCCTCACTAAATCCCAAGGAGCTGCACCACCATAGCCTGGACATCAGCCTCCATGGGATGAGTGGAGCTTGTAGCCAAATCAAGGCTGAAGCTGAGGATCTGGACCTCAGAGCCAGTCCCAGCAGCATCCCACTGCTCCTCCTCCCTGCAGCCTCCCCGTGCGCTGGCACCACGCGCTTGCCAGGCTCCGTGCCAGGGATATTTTCCTAATGGCTCCTCTGCCTGCTTTGCTTGCTGCTCTCCTCGGCTGCCAGCTGGCTGGGGTGGTCCTCTGCCATTGCAGGCAGCTGGGGAGGGGTTTCATGGGTATGCAGGGCTTGGGAGCCCTGCGTACAGGTGGCAGAGCATCCCCGGTGCCCATGGTGAGGTCCCCTGGGAGCCCAGTACTCCCAGCAGCACCCAGAGCACTTTCTGGTTTCCCACTTGGGGCAAAGGGATGTGGGAGATTGTGACAGGGGAGTTCCTGGTCCTCCAAGCTCACAGCAGCCATCAGAGAGTAAGATTCCTACAGAGAGGTGTTCAGGGCTGTGGATAACTCAGGGTTCCTCTTTCAACTGGATGCTCTGAATGATTTTGGCGTGGACAGCAGGCAAGCAGGTACCACTGGGCACCTCTGAACCTGCCTGGCCAGCCACTAAGGTGCTGTATCAGATAACTTTGCTCTCCCAGTCATCCATAAGACTTCGAGCAAAAACCCCTCTAACTTTGCAAAGGAGCAGCACATCCATGTCTATGGGTCTGTCGACCATCAGTGTTGCTTCCCCCAGAGCTCCTCTGATCATCCTTGGCTCTGTCTGCACAATATCTCCTCCATCCCAGAGCAAGATCATCTTCTAACCGTTTTTTTTTCCCATCTTTTTTTTCTGCTTGCCTCTACAATCCCACTCATTCCTTGCACAAATATATCAGCTCCTACCTGCACCTCCCCGGCTGGCACAGGCACTTATGCCAATCACACGGCAAATTAGATGCACAAGTGTGTGTTAAATGTTCTGGTGACTCTCAGTCCCAATAAAAAAGCTAACCTCCAGGTGACATTATTACAGCTTTAACAAGTCGAGTGCCTCAGTAAAAGGACTTCATCTCAAAGGACTTTGACTGAAGCCATCTTCTGCTTTGTGTGTCCCTCCCTCGCAGCGTGGGTAATTAAAGGACCAGCCACAGCTCAGAAGATTCCTCAGCTTTTGAGGATATCTTTCACTCTATTTTTTCCCCTCTTCTCTGATGGCATATTAGATCAAGCCATTAAGCAACATCCTCTGATTCTCCTGAGAATAGTCATCAATAATCATGAATAGTGCTTGCTCCAGGGCTGCCCCCTCCTTGCCCAGGAATGTCGCTGGTACATGATGCAGCCCTGTTGGGATGAGTCTGGCATTTGTTTTTATTTCTGAGTTTTCATTTAATGTGTAATTTTTTTTTTTGCCTCTCTCTGGGACTGTGGAGGCCCCACTTTGTTCTGGGTTCAGAAGCAGAGAGTCAGCTGAAGCTGAGGTTTTATCTGATCCAGTGGGGAAAAGGGTTTACATCAAAGTCATGCACAAGTGGAAACTCCTTAATCCCAGTTGACTGCACCAGTGTACAATGGCCCTACCTTAGTTACACACGGATTCAGCCCTATTGATGCATTTCTCTTTTTGCCCCATAATATACTTATTTAGCAGAGTTTCATGACAGCAGAACACCACCAAAGTAATTTAAACAAAGGGTCTTGATTTGGGGTTATTTGGCCTGAGCCCAGATGGCCATGCTCTGCACAGCCTCTGAAGGGGCTTCTCTGAGTGATTGTCCTGCTCCTGTTCAACAGATGATGGATGACACCTTGAGATAATAATTCAGTGAGTGAAATAAAGGAGAGGATTCAGGAGATGTGCACAGTGCTCCAGGATTAGGAATAGGAGCACAAATCTAGAGCCTCTTTGAGCACCGGAGAAGCTCCTGCTGGTCTGACTCTACACACCAATCTTCTTTGCCCTGGTAATTTTAGAATCATAGAATTGTCAGGGTTGGAAGGGACCTTCAAGATCATCCCGTTCCAACCCCCTGCCATGGACAGGGACACCTCCCACTACATCAGTTGCTCACAGCCCCAGCCAGCCTGGCCTTCCAAATGTCCAGGGATGGGGCTTCCAGCACCTCTCTGGGCAACCTGGGCCAGTGTCTCCCCACCCTCATAGGGAAGAACTTCTTCCTAATATCTAATCTGAATCTCCCCACCTCTAATCTTGACCCATTCCCCCCAGTCCTACCACTCCCCGACATCCTAAAAAGTCCCTCCCCAGCTTTCTTGTAGCCCCTTCAGATCCTGGAAGGCCACAATAAGGTCCTTTCTCTTCTCCAGCCTAAACAACCCCAACTCTCTCAGTCTGCTGGTTTATTTCTTTTCTAACTCAGAAGACCCTCTCTCTCATTCCCTTCCTCCCCCATTTGGGGGGTGTCCATAAGTCTCTCTCCCTCATCCTCTTTCTCCTCCTCTAATTGGGGTGGGGGGTAAAGAAGGGTTAACAGAGAGCGTCTGTTTGTAGGTGGGTTGGATCTAAACTTTGACACTTTTTTTTTAATTTTAAGCATTATTTTAACTTTTGAAAGGTGAGCACGTGTCCTCCAGGAATTACTGGCAGGAGTGAGGGGCAGAACCCCCCTTTGGTGCCAGGCTCCTGTGCTGTTCTCAAGAGCCTCTGCGCATCCCTCCTGGCTGGACCACTTTCATGCCCAGTGATGCCTCTTGATGTGGGGATGTTTATCTTCCCTCAGTTCCTACCCATTTAGCTGAGAGAGCAGCTAAAGTGCTTTTCCTCAGCTTGTGAGACCCGGCTTTGTTAAGGAGATAAGTTACAGCAGGGAAGCAGCAGGGAAAAAAAACATTAAAAAATTCCTCTAGTGTGTTCTATCTTTTTCTCCCGAGGAGTATCACACAACTTGGACAGCTACTGTAATGCTAATATACAAATCAAAACTCTGAGGAGCAAAATAGGAACATCCAACCGTATTAAAGAAGTTTTTTGTGTGTTTGAAAGCGCACCAAAAAAAATCTAGATATTAAATTGATGTCCTGGCACTTGTGCCGTGTAAGGGGCAGATTCAATTAAAAGAAGAAAATATGTCCAGCCTGTAGTGTGGGCTAAGCAGCAATAAAAAAAGCAAATCAATTTTTCAGGAGTTTCAAAGCCTGGTGCAGATTTCCAGAAGGCAGAAGCCAAAAATATATTTATTAAAAAAGACCCTCAGGGCTCAACGGTGTCGTTTTAACCCAAGTACTGCACCTTCAATATGAGGAACTGTCACGAGATTTTGAGAAATACTTTGTAAATAATCCATTTATATGTATAGATAGAACATGTTATATTTGTATATACAAATGCCTATGCTTCTGTTGCATATATTCAGTGTCACTGATTGTTTGATAGTGGTTTATTTGATAGGTACAGTGGTTTATTTGATAGAGGCACAATGGTATATTTCAAAAACCCCACAGATCAAGCTAAGTTATAGTCGTTTGTGTTCTCAGATACTCAGTGTGAACAGTAGCATGTGGTCTTCTATATAGCATTAAATTATAGTATTCATATATATACATATATATATATATGAGTGTGTGCATATAGTATATATATGTCCAAATATTTGTTTGCATCTAGATACATGCATTGATGGATTATTTGCAGAATATTCCAGGTTTAACTATGTACAAACTCCTGGTTAGGGGTTTTTTGGTTTGTTGTCATGGTTTTCTACAAGTGAAAGCCACACACGGTGCTGCTGAGTGTGCAAAATTCAGTTTATCCAGCCAGCAACCTTCAGAAATCAGAGTGGGTGAGTTCCCACCTCCCTTTTACTTTTTAATCCTATTCCAGCAAGAGCCCCCAGCCAAAGCACCCATTGAAATCCAAATCCTTGGGTGAGTAAAAGAGGGGTCTCCACCAAACAAAGGGATCACTTTGAGTTTTTGGTCACTAGTTGACTGGATCAAATCTGGAAATCCAGAATAGAAAATCCTGCCACCAGCCATGGGCTCAACCTGCTTCTGGTTCAGGGACCTTATTGTGGCCTTCCAGGATCTGAAGGGGCTACAAGAAAGCTGGGGAGGGACTTTTGAGGCTGTCGGGTAGTGGTAGGAGGGGGGGGAATGGGTCAAAACTAGAGGTGGAGGGATTCAGATGAGACGTTAGGAAGAAGTTCGTGCCCAGGAGGGTGGGGAGACACTGGCCCAGGTTGCCCGGAGAGGTGCTGGAAGCCCCATCCCTGGACATTTGGAAGGCCCGGCTGGCTGGGGCTGTGAGCAACTGATGTAGTGGGAGGTGGCCCTGCCCATGGCAGGGGGGTTGGAACGGGATGATCTTTAAGATCCCTTCCAACCCTGATGATTCTATGATTCAACCCCAACAACTTCTTCTGCACACTCATCTACCTGTTGTGATGGAGGCTCTGCATCCAGCCAGCTCCTAATGCTTGTATAAGGGATTTTTACTCTCTTTTTCCCCCTCTTTGTTTTTTGTCACCATCGTTGCTAGAAACAGGTGATCAGAAAATGTTTCACCATGGCTCAGGCAGCAAACTGAGAAAAAATAATTTCTTCTAGTTACACTAAGCACCAGATTTATTTCCCTGAAGAAACCCAAGTGTGACTGCAAAGATAAAAAATAAAAAGAGGGGTAAGCAGCACGGTGGTGATGATTAAGGTGCCCTTCCAAGAAATAAAGAAATAACCCCAACCTCCTGGCACCTTCCCATAGGTCTGCATTGAACCTTGTGTCATTACACCAGCTCTCGTATAATCAAGAAGGGAAAGAGCTCAGCAGAGTGAGGACCTCCCATCCCAATCCATACCCAGCTGGCAGGAGGGATGAGGGGTTTATTTAAAACACAGACAAACATGCACAGGGAGGGAAAGAAACCCCACAAAGCCAAATTTGCTTCTAAATCTATTTTTTGCGAGGCTCAAGATCACCTTGAACCATCTTTGCTGGTGCTTTTCCTCTTGCCTTTGAAGTTGTGAGTTCTACATAAGCCCTTCAGAGAAAAAAAAAAAAAAATCCCAAAGAATTAAAGGGGAAAAAAAAAAAAAAGAAGTGTATAAAGAAGCTATTTGTGATATGTATTTTTTAATACTGACATTTTAAAAGGTTGAAATGTTAGGGCGTCTTTTGCAAAGTTGTGCCATTTAGACAAGATAACATGGCATTTTGCCATTAAAGAAAAGACCCTCTTTTTTTACCCCTACCTTTGAACAGTTTATCATTTTTTTGCAATAATATCCTTCAGCTATGTAGCTCTCTGTTCTTTTTCAAATGGAGGACAACATCGCTTCTAATTGTGCTTATGATACCAATTAGCATGGGGGGTTTTCTGCTTTTATTAATAAACAGCCTTTCTAAGAGCACCGTGGCTGTCCTAAATTTTTTTTTTTTCTCCTAGATGGGATTCAGGAAGAAATCATAATTAATTCCTCTTTCAGTGTAAAACCAAAGCTATTTTTAAAGTGCATGCCTGATCGAATTAACAAAGTGTTAGACAATTAACAGCCTTTCTTTTTTATTTTTCTGTGTTCTTTAAAATGCAGATTGGGTTTAATGCTGGTTTTTCCCCTTCATCCTTTTCATGTGTCCTAATTGTTAGCTAAGTAGTGTCAGGGCTGCGTGTTATCGGGCCAGGCAGGTGTCAGGTTTAATATTATTAAAGATGCAATTACTCCTTTCTCGAGCACAGCTTGTCAGTTTGGCTCATCAATGTATATATCAATACATTTTTAAGTGGAAAAAAAAACCAACCCTTCTTTTTCCCATCCATAATTATCTCCCCTTGGTTTGGAGGAGTCTCTCTAACCTTAGCGGAGGTGCCAAGGTCTGAGAGCCCCAAGGAGCTGCACAACCAAATTCTCCAGCTCAGAATCATCAAATTTAGGTTGGAAAAGACCCTGAGGATCATCCCAAAACCCAGGCTGAGGATTCTTTCTTCCTTGTCATGTCCCAGGGCTGCCACTTTGGATGAGGGCACCTGTGAAAGCTTCGGGGGAAGAAGCCACTGAGTGAGGAGCTGAGTGATCTCTTGACATCACACCTGCATCATGTAGGGTGTGAGGGAAGCTGTGAGGGAAAATGTTGGTTTATGGTGCCAACACCCATAAAAGAGATGAGAATGAAGGGCTGGGAGGTCACATGCTGCTGAGCAGAGCTCCAAATATCTGCTCTGGAAACCCTCTGAGTTAGATGGAGCCAGGAGCTGGATTCCTCCTCCTCTCTCCTTTGCTGGTGGATTCCAAATGCCACCATCCCAATTGTGACTCTCAGATTTGGGTTTTCCTCCAGTCACCATCACAAGTGACTGTCCCAGAGAAGGTGCTGGATAGATGGTTTAATCACTCAAAATCAGATTCAGCATCAATCAAAACCCTTCACTAAGGATGCCTTGAATTCATAAATCATTTTAACTAGCAAAGGTTAAAACATTGAAATAGGATTTTTTTTTTTTAAGTTTCCTAAATGATATGCTTCCAAAATTTCAAACTCGTGTTTTCTTTTCAGCTCTGGCCAAATTTTATTTTAAAGGATGGTTTAGGACTCAGACATTTTGTTTTGGGTTGAACAACGTGCTCCCTTTGACCCCTGATGAAGTCCAGTTGCCCACATCCCTGCAACTTGGCCACGGTGCAAAAAATCAATTGTTCTCAGTGCTCACCCTGTGCTCCTGGAGGGAAATTGTTCTCTGACCATTCCTGGACAGATGAACCACATCCTGAAGGGTCTATAAGCCATGAAGAGATAACAGTTTAACAGATCAAGTTATGGTTTATTCACACATCTTCTTCCAACACCAGCACACCAAAGATATTCTTGCTCTGACATTTCCCTTCCCTATTACTCTACAACAAGCTCTTTTTCAAGGCAGGTGCCCCAAAAATCTGCAGCATTTATTACCTTGCAGACTGGTCATTCCAGCAGGAGGATGATGCCCTTTGCCAACCCCCCTTCCATTTACTCAGAACTTTGCAGATATTCTTTGCTTTGGGACCTCATCTGCAGCCAAAGAGCTTCTGAGCAAAGCCAGCAGAGAGTTGTCCAGTTTAGAAAAACACATGAAATGAAATGAAATGGGCTATTTCACTGCAATCTAGATGTTTATGGGAAATATATGCTCCTTCACTGTTTTCTCTCAGAATGCCATGATCCAAAAACCACTTTCAGCAAAGGAAACATGGAGAATAATCAACCCAATGGGTGAAAAAGTAGCTCGTGCCTCTGTCCTCCACCAACTCTTTTTTCCACTGATGAAAACTAAAGCTCAAAAGCCTCCCCCATACTGGTCCCCTCCTCCCTGGCAATACCACAAGAGATTTCAGTGCCACAGCTGGAAATGGGCTCATCTACTTGGCCGGGTTGCCCATCAGCATCTGCTGGCAGTGGAGCAGAAAGAGAGGGGTCCAGGGTTGGGATGGTTACTCGGTTATTTCCAGATATCCTTGATTAATGACAGTGGTTCCCTGCTCTGTGGGGGGTCACACGTGTCCTCGGGTGGGTTCTCCTGTGAGCACACAGGAGCCAAGTTGCTCCTGGAGCATCCTCGGGATGCTCCCTCTGCCAGCTCGGTGGTGCATGGCTGGAGACTGACAACTAATGGTTAGTTTGCAAATAGCTGCATAAAAGATCAGAGGATAATGTGTGAGGGGTGGGGAAAGGAGAAAGAAGGAAGGGGAATGACTGGAAGTACTTAAAGAAAATTGATATCCATTTAATTTTATTTAGTTAGGTATTAATTCTCAACCATAGTGTTTGTAACGCAGAGTTTCACCCAGATCTCACGTGGTATCAGGATCTAGTGGGGAGGGTAGAGACTGTGACTGATTAAAAGGGCCACAGATTCATCTCAAACTGAACTTTTCCAGGCTTAATTCTTTTCTCAACCCAGGACAAATCAGAACTAATTTCATTTCCATTAATACATTTCCCAGCCGTGTGAGCCTGATGGAACAGAACGGCCCTTCCAGTCCTCCAGCCCCAGTTCAAGAGGGGACATCACGTGTGCCACAGCATTGCTGAGAATAGGAAATGTGAGGTCATGAGACCAAAGTGATGGAGCTTTGTGGTTTAAGGTCTTGAGAGAGCCTAGGGGGGAAAGAGAGAGTGACCCTTTTAGTGAGAGCCTTGTAAAGATACAGCACGTTTGGAAAGTTTACCTTTCTGCAAGTAGAAACCCTGATGGGCTCTCAGGTTGTTATAGGCAAGAAGCAAAGAAAAAGGAAGGGTGGGAGGTCTCCAAGGGGAGGTCTCCCTGGCTCCTTGCACACGAGAGCATCTGTGTGCCCTCAAAGGTTGGCCAGACCCTTCAAGCCTGTCACCTCCCACCCCTTCCTGAGATGCTGCAGGAAAAGCTCCATGGCCCGGCCGCCTCCAGGAGGTCACATCTGACCACCTGCTTCTGTGAGTGCCAGTGAGGAGAGGGTGGGGAGTCTCCAGTAGAAAAATCTGTAAAATGGGACTTCTGGGAGAGTTAGGTCATTTTGGGAGGCAGGAGGAACAAGAGGTCCTGTGTCCATGGGCTGGTAAAGAGACTCTGTGTCCAGGGAGGATGATGAAGAGGTGAGAAAGGAGGGACCTGCTGCCTGGAGACCTCCGAGCTTCTTCACTGGAGGCTGAGAACAGCCGTGGAATGAGAATGTGGAGGAGGAGGAGGGTCTGAGACAGGGAAAGCTTTCAATGCTCTGAGAGCTACCTGGCTACATCCTTTCCTCACCTTTGAAGTCCTCCAGCCATGACTTTTACCCCTGGATTTGGCCATCAGGAGGCAGCCCCTTTACTGCTCTGCTCTAAGACCCTTCCCGTTATATGGGCAATAGCATTTGATTGTTGCACTTTGATATAACTGAATAGGTAATCAGACCACTCTTTATTTTAGCCCGAGGATATGCCTTTGATTTGTAGAGGTTGGCCATTTCTTATCTGGGCTTGAAAATGGGTTTATTTAAATGTGTATTGATGTTTTTCATGTGGTCTAACCGTGCAGTTCAACATGGTAATTCAACCCGTAGCTAGAGCAGATTGTTATCTAATCTGATAAGATATGAACAGCACAAAGCCGAGATGATGAAACAATCAGGATTGTTGACTCACTGGGGTCCTGCTAAATCCAGTCTGCTTTCATACTTAATTATCCTGTCAAGTTCTTCGAGTCTCAGCTCCTCCAGCACGGCGATGGTGGTAGTGACACCACTTGGTGAATACGTAAGTTGATCAAAATAATTTCAGCAGATACAATGGCTATTTATGCCTCAGCCACGAGATGAAAAGCAACTGATTCAAATACCCTAGACTGCAAAATTGGCCCTCTTAGCATTTCTAGGATCACTGAAGGCCATTATTAAAGGGCCTCTGGAAGGGAATATTTTGCTAGCATGAGCTGCCACCTGACTATCCAATAGCAGAGCTGGGAAAAAGAGCAAGTGAAAATTCAGCCTTCCTGATTTTCTTCTTAAATTGGTATTTTGTACACCAGGCACTTCACCTGACACTGAGCACTTTGCTGGAAATCTCAGCCCGTTCCTCCTAGTGCTGTTTTCCTCACATCTTCTTATGACTGCCTCTTTTATTAAGAGATAATTAAGCTGTATTAATTAGATTGAAAAGATAAATTTTAAAGGCTGCCTCCACCACTTGCAAATCATCTTTTCAGTCTTTTTTCTTGCTCATCTGTGGGAGTGATCAGCAGAGTAAGGGTTGGATCATAAGAGGTGAGGGCAGAGGGAATGGTGCCTAGAGCAGGTGAAAACAGGAATTTCAGGTACCCAAGAAAACAACATTAAGGATCAAGCAGAAGTAGTGGAAATATTTTAATGGTCTGATTTGAAACCATAATTCTGTATGTTTTACAAGGGTCTTTGCTGTTAATTTGAGGTCAGCATTTTGCCACCGGGCAGTAATTAGTGGTAGAGTAATCCGGGTATGAAGGAGACCCATTGATGGTGGTGTTTGAAATGATCAGAGAAGGGGAAAAGAGCCCATAAGTGTTCACAGGAATCCTAAAGATCAAAATATCACCGTGTCAAGCGTCTTTTGCTGATTAACTCACTGGCAGATCCACCAGTGGATGTATGTGGAACAATCATGAAGAGCTTTGTTGTAGTGTGGAGCAGCTGGTCAAGCATCCTTGTGTTTAAATCAACACTAAAAACTACCCAGATATTCAAAGATGCTGCTTTACCTACTGGTTGTGTTTTAAAGGGGAAGCCCCTGCTTCAGTTAAAACCATTACCAACTGTGAGGCTGAGGCTGAGCTGTTAATTTTCCCTTGGAGAGGTAGAACCAGGTGAAAATACCCAATTTTCAGAGCACCTCGCCATGAAGATCGGTGCTACCACACTCAGCATCTAGACCCTGGAGACTCCTGGCCATGAATGGTACAGGAGCCTTCATCCCCTTGCCTTTCATGTTGGTCCCCTTGGAAATTGTAGCTATTATGTTTAAATTAATTATGCTATTTTCTGTAGAAATTGCAGAGTGCTGTGTGAGGGAGCCTTGCCCGGCCCTGGTACACACGGGGTGACAGGAGGTCCTGCTCTGGTCTTTGAGAAAAGCTGTAATTAGCATGGAAAGGAAAGACCAACTGGTGTTTGAAAATGTTAATGCTAAAGGTCTCGTTTAAGCTGATGTCTCTTGTATAAACCCATGTCTCTCATATAAGCTGATGGAAAAAAAATATAATGTTACTTTTCTGCTCTGGCTTTATCCTTCCCCTCTGTGGGGGATTGTGCCTTCCAGGAGGTGGGTTTGACACGTCCTTCCACTCAGCCCCCTCCCTGGCTCCTTCCATGTCATTTCTCCAGCTCGCCCAGCCCACATCCATGCAGTCATGATGCCAGGAGCCTTTCCCAACCCATGTCCTCTCCTCAATCCCACTTTGTCCTTCCATGGAGACACCCCACCAGAGAAGGATGCAGCTTAAAGCCAAACCATGGGAAAAATCAATGAGGGTTGATCAATAGCTGCTCTGATGCTGGGAAACCTCCCTGGGTGGACACACACAAGCTGTGTGCCACCCCTCTGCTTGAGACTGTCACCCTTGGTGGGACCCCAAGCTTATGTTTGTCCATAGAGCTATAAACAGGCATCCACCATCCCAGACAGACAGACAGCAGAGCAGACAGATGCCCTGGCTGCAGAAGAGGCTCTTTGCTCCTTGCTGTCTCTAGGGATTACAGCCTAAGCAGCTCAGTTACATGCACATATATGACAAGGTTTCCAACCTGGATGAGCAAAGGTGTGTGAGAGGACAGGGTCAGAGACACACTTTTCTCTCCTTGTCTTATTCTTTGTGTTTGAAAGCCAGAGGTTGTTCAGTGCAGGACCCGAGTCCTGAGATATTTTCTGATGTAACAGAACCATGCAAGCTTATAGCCCTGGAGCATCCATCCCTTACACCTCCCCAGTTTGCAGATAGAATCATAGAATCATAGAATGTTTGAGGCTGGAAGGGACCTCCAGAGGTCATCTGCTCCAACCTCCCTACACAAGCAGGGACATCTCTACCTAGGGCAGGTTGCTCAGAGCCCCATCAAGCCTGACCTTGAAGGACTCCAGGGATGGGGCCTCCATCACCTCTCTGGGCAGCCCATTCCACTGATCTATCACCCTCAGATTAAAGAACTTTTTTCTAATATCCAGTCTAGATCTCTCCTTTCCTAGCTTAAAACCATCACTCCTGGTCCTATCCTTACAACCCCTTTTGAATAGACCTTCCCCTGCCTTCCTGTAGCCCCTTCAGGTCCTGGCAGGTCACTCTAAGGTCCCCCCAGAGCCTTCTCTTCTCCAGCTGAACAGCCCCAACTCTCCCAACCTGTCTCCATCCCAGAGATGCTCCATTCCCCTGAGCATTTTGGTGGCCCTTCTCTGGACACGCTCCAATATGTCCACGGATAGATGCAAGGCATCAGACCTTGGGGTCCACAGGAGTTCTTGGGATGACCAAACTGCTCATCTGAGAAAACATTGAGTATTTCTTGTCGTTTTTGCAACTCTAAGACTTCTCCTCTCTGGACTCATCCTCCTTTGCTTTGGCTGCCTCCTGTCACGTCTCCCCCCCCTGCACATGGACCTGGTGCTGACCCTCATTCCCAACCACACCTGGGCTGGCTGATGAGGTTCAGAACGCCTTAAAATAGGTTAATTTCTAGGAAAGTGACAGAAATAAATTGCTGGCGCTTTTGTGTGCTGATAAGTTTAACCTTTTTTTTTCCCCCCAAGCAGCTAAATTGCCAATCATCCGGAAACACACCGGAGTTCACCCATTACACAAAGGAAGCTGTTAGGCTCATTTAAAACAATATTGACCTTTTCCCCATCCTTTCCATTTTGACTAAATTACAGGGTACATTTTTTGAAATGTGGCTTTTGTCTGACTGGAACCAGGTGACCCTGATTTTTCCTCTTTTTTTTTTTTTCTCCTCACTTACAGCTTTCAACCTTTCCTTTCTAATGCAGTTCTTAGTTTAAGCACTAAGATCTTCAAATCCAAAGATATTTTTAGAAGAGTTTGCATGATACATGTATTTTCTATCTACACCTGGGAACTAAAGAAGGCTTAGCTGCTGCACACTGAAATACATGATCTGGGGGTACCAGGGGGCATTCTAAAAATGATTGAGAAGTGTCCAAGTGATCTTCCCATTCAGATCAGTGAGTGTCTATGAGCTTGAAGTTTCACTCAAAATTAATTTCAGGTGCAACATCACCAATGGATTATCTTCAGGGAGGAAAAATATTCTAATAGAATCCAAAAAAGATCCAAAGAATCATATTTTTTTCCTTGTTACTATCTTTAAACCAGGCTGTGAGTACATGAGGCTCCATGTAAAACCAGCAGAGCTCATTCTGAGAGATTCTTTTCCTGTATAAGAACATTTTTTAGCTCATTTGAGGCCTTGGGCTGAGGACTTTGCAATATGAGAGTGAAGCTCAAATTGGTTTTCTTGTACCCAAGCCCTCTGATAGCAGAATAACTTTATAGATATGTTCTACATAGGTTTCCTTTATTATTTCCTGAAGAAGCACAAAGAGATGAGGTTTCCCTGCTCTGGTTTCCTTCCTTCCCAGTTAGTGCCCAGTGGCCACTTGGCATCAACAGTATTTCCATAGACTGAGCTGAAAAAATCAGCTCAGGATAACTCCTGAGGGGGTAAATCCCTCTATCTCCATTGTAACCAATGCTGGAGGTTTATTTCCATCACCTGAGCATCTGAACCACCCTCCTGTACATTTCTGAAGGTGCTCAGGGCATTTGTTTCTTGTATTAACTTTTCCTGGATAAAAAAACCCCTAAATATATTCCCATGTACATTCTGCTGTCTCTTGGCTCATATAGAAATGTGTCTGCTAATGCCAAACTTAATTTCATACAAGCATTTTTAAAATTAAGACATATGTTGGTTCTTTAGATTATTTTTCTTAAATGACTGAAGTGTGGGGTTTTTTCCCTAGTCAGTCCTATTTTAGTAGTTCCAGGGCTTTTTTGCAGGGATCCTGAGATGTAGGAAGCTTTAGGATTCCCTGGCAAGGGAAACATTCAGACTTCCATTAAATTTAGAAAACACAGGAGCATCTATCCCACAGGTTTGATGCCACGACACTGAGAGCCCAAAGAGAATCTGGCATCTTCCAGCTTTACCCCACTATTAACTTCAACTTTTGATTCATCTGAATCAGTGACATTGAAAAGGGCTTGAAATGTTTAATCATCTCCTCTAGGAAAGAGACATTCAGGGGCTGGGGGTGTCTTTCAAATCAAGCTGCCAGCAGAGAAAATCATCCCTTCCCTTTGCTTACTGGTGCAATGTTCAATCCATCTGTGAAAATATTTGGGTTGCAATTGCTGGGATTTTGAAGTTTTAATAAGCTATAAAAGGACAAGTTATTCCAATGGCTGCAGCTACGTGTTGTGAGCAGGCTTGGGGAGGAGAGGGAAATGCTTGATCATAGGGGTAGCTGTGGCTACGTGGGCTGCAGGCAAACAAGTCCCTGGGGTTAACTCCTGTCTGCTCCTGCCCTCTGTCCCTGCCTCCACTTCTCCTCCTCTCCCTCCTTTCTTGGAGAGGAGCAGCCCAAACCCTCCTAGGGGCAGAATATTACATCTCTCCTACAGGATAGACTGAGGGAGTTGGGGTTGTTCAGGCTGGAGAAGAGAAGGCTCCGAGGGGACCTTCTGGTGGCCTTCCAGGATCTGAAGGGGGCTCCAAGAAAGCTGGGGAGGGACTTTTGAGGCTGTCGGGTAGTGGTAGGACTGGGGGGAATGGGTCAAAACTAGAGGTGGGGAGATTGAGCTGAGACGTTAGGAAGAAGTTGTTGCCCAGGAGGGGGGGGAGACACTGACCCAGGTTGCCCAGAGAGGGGCTGGAAGCCCCATCCCTGGACATTTGGAAGGCCAGGCTGGCTGGGGCTGTGAGCAACTGATGTAGTGGGAGGTGTCCCTGTCCATGGCAGGGGGTTGGAACGAGATGATCTTGAAGATCCCTTCCAACCCTGACAATTCTCTGATTCTGTGATCTCCCCTTTACACTGGCAGAGCTGCTGCCTTGCCGAGGAGTTTTGGGGTTTACATTTCATTCTAGTGATGCTGGGAGAGCAATTTCTTATCTTTCGGTTCTGCTGTGGAGCACAGGATGCAGAGATCCTTTCAGAAGCATGTGATGTGATGTGATGATGTGCACGCTGGACTTACACGGGGATAGGAATAAAATAAAATAACCCTACCTGCTGCAAGCAGCCTTCAGATGATCTGCCTTTACTCAGCAGTTGTATGTGCCTGCGTGGGAAATTGCCCCGCACAATTATTCAATCTCGTGACAACTATTCAGTTTGCAAAGCAAAAATAATCATGTGATTACCCTGTAATTAGCTGATAGTTACTAATCAATTACATCTGCAGAGTTTGCCGTGCGTCGTTGGGGTGGTTGATGGGGAAGGCAGGATGCCCCCTCCCCGAGCAGCCTGCAGGGTCCAGCTTTGCTTTGCTTAAAGGCTGAGCAGCTGCTGGGGCTGGGGGAAGAAATTTGGGGATAAATTCTTCATGGGAGATGAATGGCAGGAGTTGGGCATCCCACAAACCAGCCTTGGTGGTGGTGGGGTCTGGTAGGACGTGCGTAATCTCGTTATGGGGGGATGAGCCTTGAACAGGTTGGCTGGAAATGTGTGTTGGAGTGAGACCTAAGTGAAGAGAGCAAATGCAGTCCCAAAATATTTGGATATTCCCGTTGTCAGTTGTCTTCTCCAGGCTACTTCATTCACTGGGGTGGTTTGAGACCCCTGCAGGAAAAATGAGCACAAAGTAATGTCTGTCCTGCAGGTATTTATTTACCTTGATGTTTATTTACCTTAGTATTTATTTACCTAGATATTTATTTGCCTTGGTATTTATTTACCTTGATATTTATTTACCTTGATATTTATTTACTTTGCTATTCCTCCTTTCCTGAAGGGACGGGCATCTATATACAGGCAAGAAGTAAATTTTTGTGGGTATGTTGGCAGGGTGGGTTTGTTCTTCTGGTGTACACCTGGAAACAAGACACAGGGCTCACCCATCCCTTTGCCTCTTAGCAGCACTGTCCGAGTCTGGAATAGTTGCAATTGGTGAGAAAATGAGATTAACAAACACCTTTGAATAACAACACAAATCTAGTAGAGTCCCTAACCTCTGGACGAGGTTAAAAGCTCTCCCAGAATATCCTTGGCTCAAGCTTGAATGTTCATTCAGTGCACAGAGGAAGGGATGGGTTTGCAATCTAAGGAGCAATGCTGGGAAAATTGAAGGGAGAAGTGAAGCTACTGGCAGATTTGAAAATGGCTTGATAAATATTTCTGCTGTGAAAGAAAGAAGTGAGACATGACAAGAATAGAGACGTGTCCGTGGAAGGTTAGACAGGAGCTTAAAGGGAAGGCTGAAAAGCTTGAGCTTGATGCTGAAAAATTTGAGCTTGATGCTGAAAAGCTTGAGCTTGATGCTGAAAAACTTGAGCTTGATGCTGCTTGATGCTTTCTTTGAGAGACATGGGAGAAAAGGGTGCAAATATAGAATCATAGAGTGTATTGGGTTGGAAGGGACCTCCAAAGGTCATCTAGTCCAACCCCCCTACAATAAGCAGGGACATCTCTACCTAGGTCAGGTTGCTCAGAACCCCATCAAGCCTGTCCTGGAATGTCTCCAGGGATGGGGCCTCCACCACCTCTCTGGGCAACCTGTTCCAGTGATCAATCATCCTCATATTAAAGAACTTTTCCCTAAATCTAACCTAATCTAATCTAAATCTACCCTGATATAATGGAGGAGGGAGAGGGACAACCCCTGAGGTTACAAACCAGGAAGAGCCATGCTCAAGGGAGCGAGATGGGGGAGGCTTGAGCACCTTTGAGCAGAAAAATATGTAGTTGGGTGCACAAACATGTCACCTGCCCAGCCAGCCATGAAGCCTGGCAGGACTGTGCCATGGTCATAGAATCATTGAGCCATTACAGTTGGAAAGGACCTCTAGGATCATCAAGTCCAACCTTTGTCCAACATCTCCCTGACCCCTAGACCCCATCTGAAAGCACCACATCTACTTGGTTTTTGAACAGCTTCAGGGCTGGTG
This sequence comes from Brachypteracias leptosomus, assembly GCA_013401335.1. Lineage (NCBI taxonomy): Eukaryota > Metazoa > Chordata > Aves > Coraciiformes > Brachypteraciidae > Brachypteracias > Brachypteracias leptosomus. The sequence continues at coordinate 280,702 of VYZX01028353.1, read as the reverse complement.
ACTCCAGCACCTCCCTGGGCAGCCTGACCCCTCGTCCAGTAAAGAGTTTCTTCCTAATATCCACCCGAAACATCCCCTGATGCAACTTGAGGCCATCACCTCTTGTCCTGTCATTAGGAATTTGGGAGAAGAGCCCAACACCAGCCTCACTACATCCTCCTTTGAGGTAGCTGTAGAGAGCAATAAGGTCCCAGGTGGCTGCTTCCAGTACTTCCAGTGCCAAGGACCGTGCTCCAGCTGGGAAGAACCCCTTGGTTGGGAAGCAGGGCTGGATCCATGCACACCAGCCCCTCACACCTGTACGGTGTGGGAGAAATCCATCCCTCCATCCATCCCTCCCTGCATCCCTCCCTTTCTATCCGAACCTCCTATTAAGCAGGATTCCAACACCACCATTAGAAGGTCTTGCGTGGATGGGGAAATCCATTGTTCTCTCAAAGCTAATCAAAGCTGGGGTAAACACAATGGCCCCTTCCCCCCCCCAGCCTGAAGGTTCATTGACACAAGAGCTGGAGCCCCGCAACCGTCAAGCGGTGATTGTGCTATTCAGCAGGATGGCTCAATAATTACAGCCCCGGATCTCCAAACCACACCAAAGAGCAGCCTTACCACTGCCAGCCTTTGTTACTAATTGTCCTTCAGGATACTTGAGATGAATTACCGTGGCTTGCATTTCCCTGGGTTTTTTTTCCTTTCTCTTCTATTGGGCTATAAAAAAAAAGAAATAGAGAGAAATCTTTCCACTTAGGGGAGCTGGACGGCTCAGACAAGTGTAGCGTTGGCTGTTGACAGCACTTCATAAGAAAACCCTCTGACTGCAGAATGTCTCATTGATATGTTCAGCTTGACACGTGGGATTGATTTTTGATTGTTTTACAAAGCTCTGCTTGTGCATGTTTTCCTCACCGAGGCTGGGCAGTTTTCATCCCAGCACTTACAAAATGCTAGAGCTATTAATATAATTTGATATCATCTCTGCTGCATCTAATTGTAACAAGTAATCCGACAAATTAAGCCTCTTTGCCCAAAGCTCTCCAGAATGGATTGCACTTGTGGTTATTCTTTTCATTAGTTGTGTTTGGGGGTGCTTGGGAGAGCAGCAAAATTACTTGAGTTGGAACTTTTTAATCCTGCTCGTTGTGAAGACAGAATTAGAGCGGAAAGTTTTAAATCCAAGGCAGACGAATCTATTCTAATTCCCAGAGACTCCACTGGGAACTGGATCAGCTCCCATGCAAACTGTGTCTGGGAGGTGATGCCCGCTCAGGGAAAGGACATTGTCACACATCCCCCTCCCAGACCGGTTGGATCGATGCTTGTCCCTCATTTATTAAATCTGTGGTCCCCAAAATTCCCTCTAGTCACCATCACGATCCCATTCCCCATCCTCCAGGCTCTGATCCACCCTTCCCTTTGCTCTTTCTCATCTTTCTCCTTCATACTACTTCCTCATAAGCCTCTCTGCTCCTCCAGGAACCCCAGAAACGAGGTGTGATGTCTCTTGGTCTTTCCCATACAATAATTATGCTCCTTCTGATGACTCCAATGGGAGTTTTTTGCACAGCAGCAACCCAGGGCTGATCTGAACTCCCCCAGAAATTTGGGAGGAACTTCCCTTCCTCCTAAGAGAGACTGAAGACACAGGCTGTGGTTGAACATGGTTGTGGGTAGGTGGCCCACACAGAATAAGCTCCTTCTGCTCGTCCTGCTTAGCAGTTACCCCTTTAAAAAAACCCTGCCTGCTCTGCCTCTGCCTTTCTTCAGAAGCAGAATGTAAAAAAGAGGAGCGGAGCCATCAAAGCTGAATTTCAGAAGAAGGAGGCCCACAGTCCATATGTGAAACCAGGGCTGGTTTTGCTCCTGCATTTGCTTCATCCATGTGCGCAATCACCCACTCAGGGAGCCCGGCAGCACAGGGACCAGGCTCCTCTGCTTCACAACATTACTCTTTTTTTTTCTCCAATCCCAGGAGAAAAAGAAAACCCTTTCCCATCACTTTTCCTCCCATTTTTCACCCCCACAAATGAAACCTCCTTATTCCTTGGTGCCACACGTCGCTTTGCTGAACCTGAGCAGCGGTTGCCCCAGTTCCCATCAGCTGGGCAGGGGCTGGGAATTTCCACTCCTGAGCAAATGCCCATCATGGGTTTCTTTTTATAGAAAAGCCTGGCCCTAAATAGTGTGTAAGCGCTCTCCTGCGACCGTGCACCCTCTTCATAACCCTTCCACTCCAGCAAAGTGATTGTCTGCACTGAAATCGCTTCGCTGAGATGATTAAATTAGTTCCTACACGCCAGAGATGTACAGAGGGCTTGACATTTATATTTGGGTACTAGAGTCTGACATTCAAATGCATTCATGTTTGAAAACACCGTAATTTAAAAAGTAGCATAAAATCCATTAGGGTAATAGGGGGAGAGGGCGAGGCTTTAATTTGTTTGGGGCTGTGGAAAAATGATCATTTCCAGGGGCTGTGGCAGGGGCAGATCTGTGCTGGAATCAGGGACGTGCATCCCCCAGACCCCCCAGCATCCCCCAGACCCCAGGAAATACGAAATCCACAGAAGCTGGGGTAAAATCAACCTTGCTCTGCCCGTGGCTGAGATGCCTTTAATCACAACAGATTTATTTTGACATGATGTTCCTTCATTCCTGCAGCATGAAGTACACCTGGGCTGGGGTGTCAAACTGGCTGGGTCTCCAAAAAGGCAAAAAAACCCCAATTAATGGTGTTCTCAGTGATCCCAGTAATGAAATATGATAACACATACACAGGCAGCTTATTCCAAATTCACCAGCCACCCCTATAAAAAGAATCTGACCCAAGATTAAATTCTATATTATATGATGAGGATGCTGTAGTTACCATTATTTAGAAACCCAAATTATATGGGGTTTGAATTATTTTGGGCCCAATGATACTCTGATTTAACATGTATATTAAAGACCTCTGTCAGAACCCAAATCCCATGGTTTTATGATGTCTTTTGCCTGGAAATGGGATTTTTGACTCTAACACAGTGGCATTGCAACTTTGCAGTGTTGTTTTGAATGAGCGAATGCAAACGACATGATTTAATTTGCAGGAGCAGTTTCATTCATGATGTGACATTAGCAGCTGGTACCTAAAGGAAACATTCTTCAACTAAAATAAATTTAAAAAAAAAAGTCTGATTGATAAACTCCTGAGAGCAAATTCCCCACTACATCAGCAGCAAAGCCACTCAGTAGTTTAATTCTTTTGCATCACTCTGTGTTGGGATATTCATGTTTTTCCCAGGATGTCCCTCAAACCTGGGGGGAAAAAAGAGATTTAAAGATCTGGAGCACACGAATGGACACGACCCATTGGAAAGGGAGAAGGAGCTTGTGCTAAATGTGCGTGGCCACGTTTTGCTGGCGTGTGGCTGCACATATTTATTCTTCTCATCTGCAATATTGATGACCAAGGACCAATCTCACTGCACATGCACCTCCCTCTCCCCCCATCCCTTCCCCTTGACTTGCACAGCTCAAAAAAAAACCCCACTTAGGGTTTTGTTGTTGTTGTTTTGGTTTGTTTTTCAGCAGTGAGCGAAATAATGCGCTGGTGTTTAATGGCAATTTGTTTTCCCAGGTGGAAAAAGGCAAAAAAAAATTAAAAAAAAAAAAAAAGAAAGAAAGAAAATAATCAAATTAAACCATCAAGCAGAGGAATTGGGGCAGGCCACAGCAAACAGGGCTGGGAGAGGTTGTTTTGGCTGCCGGGAGCAGGTCAGTGGAGGGGAAGATGTTGTGAGGGCTAAATATGAGGATTTTGTTGTGCAGAGGAGCCCTGGTTTTAAAGGGACGGGATAAAACCACGTTCAGGAGCAGGATGAGGCTTCAAAGTGGAAACTGTTAGGACAAGTGGCATCTCTTTTTTTGGAAAAACAACTCGTAATTAATTGGGGAAAATTGGCAGGAGGATAAGTGTGAATATCCATATGTATACATGGGTGTGTGGACGTATCCATAATACACTCAGTTATTATGCACGTGCTGGGGTGTGTATATGAGTGTGTGCACGTATGATAAGAATAATGAGCTATAGCAAAAACGAGGGGACAATTATCCCAATCTTTTGTAACCCATCTCGGCTCTGCAAAATTATCATTTTGAGCAGTCTGAAAACAGGAAACTGAGCATAATAGACTATGGGGAGGCATATTTAAAAAATAAATTAAGGAATAAAATGCACAGAGACAGGATGCCATGTTTTGTTATGTCATTCCCTGCCTGCCTTTCTTCAGGAGAGAGGTTTCAAATTAAATTCAAAGGCTCTACTTTTAAATAAACAATGAAAATTGAAAATAGGCTTCCTTGTTAAAATATATATCTGTCTTTTTTTTTTTTTTAAGTGATGCAGGATGGTGCAATGGTACAGGAAAATTAAAAAAAACCAAGGAGGACATTAGGTATTAGGATTCCAAACAGGATACTACATCTTTAATGATACATATGATAATTAAAGAATACAATAAACACAATTAGCATATGTTTTAAACAGTTTATTAGTGAAGCTTACCATAAAATCAGAATATATAGAGCTCCAGGGTTTGTTGGGATAACAGCTTCTAATCCTTAGAGTCATAAAATCCCTGGCTTGGAAGAAATGGGCATCTTTAAAATGATTGAATCAGCAGGCCTCGAGTGAAAACACACAAATTAGGCAACTCCAGCAGTCGGGCACTGCGCAGTGCTGCAATGCACGGGGTGAAGCCACTGCCCCAGCAGCTCTGATGGAGCTCAGCAGGGATGTGGACAGCCAGGAGATAATGGCTTTAACTCCTTCCGGACCAGGGATGTCCCAAAAATGCACTTGTCAGGAAGGAAAAAATGAAATATTTGCTTTTATTTGGTAAATATGGTCAGGACGGGGAGAAATGGATGGGGAAGTGGGTGTAAAGGAGATTGGGGACTTCAAATGAGGAGGTTGGGTCTGGGTTGTCCTCCCTCCCACCACCAAGGGAGCGATGGAGGGGCCACAATGGGTGCCCAGCACCCAGGTTGGGAGCTGCCACCCAGGGGACTGGCTGCAGGGAGTTTAAAAGTTGACTAATCAGGTTAAGCAGCCTGGACAGGGCTCTGACAGCGCTGCTGCACAGCAGACAAATAACACCCTTGGCAGCAGCACTTTGTATTTCCTACTCCTGCCTTTTTTCTTTTCCCCATGTCCACGTTCTCCTTTATCTCTCTCTGTCTTCAGGACAATGTGAGCAGCTGGGATGGGTTTTTTTCCTGCTAATGGTTAACATATAAGCTCTTTACATCCCTCTCCCTACCGTAGAGATAATTTCTTCCCTCTTTTGTCACTTGTTTGTTTGTTTGGAGGGGGCGAGGATGGGTTTAATGCTGCAGTTCAGATATTTGCTGGTTCTTGAGAGCAGTGGGGAAGGTTTCGGGTGAGAGTTGGTGTGGGCTGGAAGGAATGAAGGGGTAAATTGTCAACTTTATAATGAATCCTCATCAGCCGTGATGACTTCCCAGCTCTGCAGAAGAATAGCAGTCAAGCGGTGTTTGAACACATCCTTATGGGGAAATGGGAGTGTTTGGATCCTGAAATGAGATCTGAAGACAGTCAAACATCTCCATGAAAACGGGAGCTTCTCTCAAATGGAGGCATTTCAAGTTTGCTCAGCTCCTGGTTTAATCTGAACCGATTCAATCAGGGGTCAGCACAGAGAGAGGGTTTTGCTTTGCCTGCTGCCTGGCAGGGTTGGTGGGCAAGCTCTGCCTGCTCATTTGGGTGGCTGGGAACAAATTCTTCTGAGTCATCTTAAGCATGCAAGGAATATTGAAAACACACTCCGTGTGTGCACACATGGAGATGGGACATTGCTTTACATCTATCCCATAGCTTGGAATTTCTGCTGATATTATTTCCCTTAACTTCTCCCTGAGAGCTCAAGCCCAGGAGTTGGATGCAATACGTAGAACCAATGCAAATGCTCTGCATAAAGCCACGTTTTGCCCCATATATATCAGCTTATTTTTGCCCAGTATTAGTCTAAATACAAAAGAAATGAGCTGGAGGAGAAATGAAGGTCCAAAAAGATGAAGTGACTTTCCCAAGGTCAAGCAGCAGGACGGTGGCAAAGGCAGGAATATAAACATGAATTATATTGTCACTCTGCTAGAGGAAAAGGTTGAAATGCAGCTCATTTTTTTTCCTGTAGTTTAGACCCAGCTTGACGTATCTGACCTCTATTCAGCTGGCCAAGGTCCAGGGAAAGAAATATGAAAAATAGAATTCTCTGCCTGCTCTGGGGAATGAGCTGAAGGTAAAGTGGTGTGTCTCATGGAGTAACTCAACAGCATTGCCTGGTGTAAGCAAGCCAAGGGGTGAGGCAGGGTCTAGTCAACTGGTTTATCTATTGGCTTCATTGGTTTGGAGTTATGTTTGGAGAGAGAAAGAAATTTGGCCCAGCAAGAAGGAGGAGAGGGGGAGATGTAACTGCACCCATTTTTTATGGTAATGTCTCACTATTGCCATCCTCATGCTGATTCATAGCTGGAGGTGCTCACCAGGCATGAGAGGCAGCACAGAGCGAGTAGGTTCCTTCACAAGACCTGAATTTTAGCTCCATCTCCAGTTTTTAGCAGGGGAATTCAGCATCTAGTGGAGTTCAGCAAACTGACAGGGAAGGGCAGAGCAGAATCAGCTTGGGGATCTGCTTGGGGTGGATATTTCAGCCTCCAAACCCCTCGCCCAGGGCTTGCCCTTACCTGGAAGAAGGTTCTGCAGACCTCCAACCCTGCCTTGGCTTTCCATACTCCTTTTGGGGCAGAGTTTATCATCTGGGAGGTGTAACGTTGTGTGCAGGCAGCTGATTGTGGCACATAAAGCCAACTGGCACCCATAATAAGAATTAGGTGCCAGTTAAAGAATAATCCATGTGCCAGACATAACTCAACCAGAGCTGGAGGGCACCAGTCGCCGCTTCCTTGTGCCAGTTGCCCACCCATGGCCCTTGTGATGGGTAAAGGGGCACGAGGGTAAAATTGCAATGCCCAGGAGCAGAAAATCCTCCAGAAATGAGCAGTTCTATCAGTAAATATTAGTATGGATCCAAATCAGAAACTAAATTCAGTGTCAGCTGCCCCTCTCTGCTTTTGCCATTATAGAGAAGGCCACAACGTTTTCTAAACCTGAGATTTTAAAGGAATTATGTTAAGTACAATACATGAACTGTTCTTTTTTCATTCAGGTGTAACCATTAATGCACCTTATTTTTTTTAACCAGCCAAGCACATGGCACAAGCACTTTTGCATTTAGAATATAAGGTCAATTTAGCTTATGCAGAATGTTTTCCTGTTCACTTTCCATTAGCACTTTATATTTATTAGTAAGAAATGCAGAAATGGTGGGCACTGAATTTAGCTAAAAAACTAATTCTGCACTGAATATTTGACTAAGACATTGACTTTAAATTGTGTTAGTTATTTTTGTCAGCATTCTATAAATAACACCATAGGGTTTATTACCTAACCCTATCACACACAATGTGACATTTGAACGTCGAGGGCTCATACGCCTGTTAAAACAGTGAGAAAATATGCACAGAACATTTTCAAGAGTTCTTTATAAAATAAAAATTAAAAAATCAGCTATTTATTATGTGCCCCAACTAGATTGCAACTTGAAAAATTGGTGGTGGGGAGTAACATGTACACTGACATTTATCAGCTCAGCTCCTCTGCACAGACTTTTAGGATGCTCTATCGTGGATTAAAGTCTCTCAGCAAAGAACGTGCTAGAAAAAAAAAAAAATTAGGAATGCAGCTGATAAAGTTAATGAAACAAATCATTGTTGAAAAGCATTTGGTGAGGTGTGAATTTGAAAGCCTATTTTCCTAATACAATATTTGTAAAATAAACAGAAATTAATACCCATTAATATTAACATAATTATCTTGACTGCGAATGTTGAACTGTTGCCTGTTTTGTTCATTTCAACTGCAGCATCTCACGACAACTGTTTTGGAGCTGGGGAATAATCTGCTTGTGTGTGCTGCAATGACACAAGGAATAAAAGGAATAAAATCTGACTTCCCATCTCAGCAAAGAGCAACTCCCACAATCCATGTCATTTTTGGTGGCTTCCCTATAAGGTGGCTACTTTTGAAGGGCTTTTTTTTCCTAGACCCATTTTCACCATGTGAAACTCGTTTTAATTCATACAAAAACCTTTCCCCAGCTCTTAAAATGGTTCTAGGTGGTCCTAAATTTCCACAAACCTTGGAGGGTGATGTGAGTGGGTACAAACCCAATGGGACAGCCCCTTCTCTTGGCCTTTCCCACCAAGGAGGATGGGTTTCCAGGTGGGCATCCCAACTTTGGCATTGAGTATCAGCAGCAAACTTCAGGTCTTCACAGCTCTGTGTGTAGCTGCCTCTTGGACCAGCTAAAATGTGAAAATTATGACATTTTCCATGAGAAATGGCTTATTTTTAGTGGTGCAGATACCGCAGTAGCTTGCTCAGGACACCAGGCACTATGTGGACTGAAGCAAAAATACTTCACAAATCTAAACCACGGACATAAAGAAGGGAATTTGGTCTTTTAATAATTTGGTCTTTTAATCACCAAAGCGATATGACACCCCTTCACATCCCAGGAGTTGGTTAGGTTGTAATTTGTCAAATACAAGCAAAATGCTGCCAGATGGTGCTGATGGGTGAAGGTCCTGGTCAGTCCAGGAGGCAGGACAAGCCAAATCCATCCCTTTGAGTCTCAGGCAGTGCTAAAATCAGAGAGCAGCCAACTTTATAGTGAGGAAGCCTCAGCAAGAGGGATGGGAGAGGTTTAGCTTTGGCTTCAAGAAGATTTCAGCTCTAATTTGTGGTTTGTTAGGTCCCACGTTGGTGTTTGCAGCCTGCCCACACAAAGAGGGTGACATATGTTTTAGATGGGATCCTTTCTTTGAAGTGAAATGAAATGCTCAAGATTTTCTCAGCAAATATCTCCTCTTAAAAAGCTTCCCTCGTTCATCTCATGAAGACATGAGTTAATGTCTGTCCATCACATCACTGCTAATGGTTGCGTGAAGTGTCCATCAAGCCCAGTCCAGGGGGATTGGAGCTGTGGGAATAACTGACTTTTCAACTCATTTATTTGCTTGCCCTTAATCAAAATATTTCATCCAACCTGAAAGACGAAATCATGTTTTACCTCAACATCTCTTAACCACTTCTATTATTACCAGCAAGATCTCAGATGTTGTTTGGAGGCAAAAAAGCCCTGAAACGTTTTCGGTTTGGGGAGTGTGGAAGCAAAACTTTTTTTAGCCTCTTTTCCAGCCTGCCACGTTGCCATATTTACCACGGCACTAACAGTTGTCAGAGATTATCTGGCTGAGTCACAGCTTTTATGGGCTCCACTCTGGTACTAGAGACGTGGAGCAGCTCCTCTGCAACCCAAGGTTCCTGTTGGCATCAGCGGGATCAGAATTTGCCCTTCTGTTTACCATTTAGCTGAATCACCCCATCACAGACCAACTGTCAGCTGTCACTCCATACTTTTAATGGTACATTGCACTGATGTTGTCTATTTTTTCCCCTTCCTAGCAGCCCTGTCACTCTGCTATGCGCTAATCTCTTCTTCCAGGCTTCTGGTGGATCTCTTAATGGCAACGCCACTGCAATTTAGGGGTGTTTTTATCTTAAGGCAAGAGAAGCTTTGAGGAGGCAGGTGCAGAATCAGGTTTGCCCTGTAACTCTGGCTGCAGAACCTCAGGCTGTTGGAAAGTGCCTCCCAAGAGGTGTTTGACCCATCCCAGGCATCCCTGAGGCTGGGGAGAGGAGGAGATCTCCTCCCCCGGGCAGAACCAGGCTGTATCTCCCCAACAAAGTGTGTTGCAGTGAAATAATAAATTAATTTTTAAATTGCATTCTCTTCTTGACTCTGAGGCTCTATATTCCTATGGCCAGTGGACCAGAAATCTTCACCCCACGCTTGGCTTCCTTGGGGCCCTGGTGGTGACAACACTTGAGTGCCCATTAACCCGTGTGGTGACAAAGAGACTCGTGTGGCCCTGGCAAGAGCCTCTGCACAAAGTCTCGAGCCCCAGCAGCATCCCCAGATGGGGAAGTGTTTGTCTAACATCTGCATCGTGAATCATGGATTCTTTTATCCTTTTTTTATTGCCATAAACAAAGCGGGGAGAGCGACGCCTTGCAAAAGGCAATTCAGCTGTGGGAGGAGCTGCCCACCCAGGGCAATAAAAAATATTCCAAGATATTAATATTATTCCCTGTCTTCACAGGGGTGTATGTGGGGGTGTTTAAGCTGCAGCAATCTGGGGGGAATTTAACCTACAACAATCTTCAGTGGGTTTTTCTACTCGTTTTCCATTTGTATGCGGTTAAATTGTTCACCCAGAAATTTTAGCCTTTTATTATTATTATTTTCATAAACATCTACAAAAAATCCTGAAGTTTGTTCGTGGCCTTTCCAAAATTACCCCATATGTATGTGAAACAAGCAGTGAATTCAGTGTGAACCATCACTGAGCTATTGTGGGTAGCACTTGTGAATATTAACCCATCTTGGGGTCCACACATTTTTCTGCTGGCAAAGTTTTTTTGCCCCTGCAAAATGCCAGTTAACATATGCACTGTTCTGGTGAGTCCAAGTTCAGGATAAAAATTGTTTTAGTTCAGTTGCTCTATGTACGTGACTTATAGATGACTTGTAGGGGTCCATCTGGTAAGAGAAATAATATTGTGTCATTGCATAATATGTGTCAGGGTGTGCGTGTATTTCTCTGAACTCCTTCTCTGACATGATTCCACGCTTTAATTTAAATACGTGTTTCACTTCTCTCCATATTTCAGGTTTATTACAGAGTATGAAAATCAGGAGGCTTTTTTTTGTTCCCTTCATACATCTCTCCCCACAAAGCCAGCCATCAGAACCCAGCACAGACTCCAGAGTGATTATTGTTACACATGATCTATGGAGCAGATAAATTACAGCTTGATTTTTATAAGGTATATTGAGCCTGCAGGCTTCGGCAGAAAGGAAAACAAAACAAAACACAAAACCTGGGTTTAACTAGTAATTTGAGGAAATATGACAAACCTGACATGCAAGTCACAGAGCAAATAAATATGCACATCCATCATTTTGTAAAATAATGTCTTTGCTAGAGAGACCTCTGCTTGCTGCAGACTGCAGTGTAAAATTTCTTTGTGGTTTACCAGTCTCAGCTCCTGCCACGGGAAGAATCAAGTTAGTTATAGTTGAAAGGAACAATTGTATGTATAAGCAAAACCAGCGCCGTGGAGAAAAATAGGGCAAATCAAAACTAAAGTGGGTTTTAGGACATATTACAATATTCCTGGAATGTTTAGATGTGGGTTTTTTCCTCATAATATGATTGCGAAAATACCAATCGGAGAGTCTTTTCTTTTATTGTGAAATAATCTAGTTCCTAGAAACAAGATTGCCTGGTGGTTATTGCAGATTTAACATCCCACTTCATACAAAATACAACAAAAGGTAGTTTCAGAGTCATCTTCTGAGCACAATAGTTTTGTTGGTGCTCTGGGAAGGAATTATGGGCGCAATTCTCGCTTCGGGAATTGGCTTTTGGTGCCTACTATTTTTTTGGCAGCTTGCTGATGTTTGGAAGGTTTTTGTGTGATGCTGAGGGACATGGTGAGTGCCCTTTGTGTGAGATCTGCCCCTTGAACAGTCCCATCCTTGTAGAGTCAGGGGACTGCAGGGTAGCACTGAGGTTGGATGAGGCCTTGAGCAACCTGGTCTAGTTGAGAGGCATCCCTGCCCATGGCAGAGAGGTTGGACTAGATGATCTCTGGGGTCCCTTCCAATCTAAGCCATTCTATGATTCTATGAAATCCCAGCGGATGGTTCCTGGAAGAGTGTGGAAACATCTCTGTGTGCAAGTTCCCAACAGGGCAGAAGTACAAACCACAAATGGAGCAGCTCAGGCATGTCAAAACTGCCATAACTCTGAGAAACAAAGAATTATTGCTGAGAGCTCTAATATCCAAAGTTGAAGTGCCAAAAAGTAAAGGATTCCAGGTTAATAGGTCGGGAAGTGCTTGAGAGAGTCCAGTGCAGAGCCACAAAGATGATGAAGGGAGTGGAACATCTCCCTTGTGAGGAAAGGCTGAGGGAGCTGGGGCTCTTTAGCCTGGAGAAAAGGAGGCTGAGGGGTGACCTCATTAATGTTTATAAATATGTAAAGGGAGAGTGTCAGGAGGATGGAGCCAGGCTCTGCTCAGGGACATCCAGTGATAGGACAAGGGGCAATGGGTGTAAGCTAGAATGGAGGAGGTTCCACATGAATAGGAGAAGAAACTTCTTCCCAGTGAGGGTGACAGACACTGGCCCAGGCTGCCCAGGGAGGTTGTGGAGTCTCCTTCTCTGGAGACATTCAAAACCCCCCTGGCCGTGTTGCTGTGTGACCTGCTCTGGGTGATCCTGCTCTGGCAGGGGGGTTGGACTAGATGATCTTTCGAGGTCCCTTCCAACCCTAACATTCTATAATTCTGTGAAGTAGTGCTGAAGTGCCTCTTGAGGTGTTTGCCTCCTCCATTAGAAATAATCCACGTAGCCTGGCTGGGAGGTCTGCAGGAAACAATCTAAATTGGAGAGTTCATCATCTATTCCACAGCATCTCCCAAGCCACATCTCACCATTCAAAAACCAAGTGTGTGTTCCCTGCTCTCAGCATTGCAAAGCCCAAATAACCAGTTTGTGCTTCATCCATAAAATTGCCAGCTAAATATTCATTGTGGAATCATTACTCCAGGTGTTTGTTTGTCGAGGAAGATGTACAAAGCAGATAGAGCATGTTTAGCATTTCGTGTACCAGGTTGAGCTGCGGGAGTGACAGGGTGAAAAATCTTGTTTGGACTCAGAGACCGAAACCGTTTAATAGAGAAGTCACTGGTGGGGTATAAATATGGAAAACCAACGTGGGATATTTATACAGAACCCCCATCCTGCATGTTTTTTAAACATATTAGTGCCTCAGAGAAGCCGTAGGAGCTAAACCCACCAATTTTTCCTTTGAACATCCACAGTCCTTCAATGGGTGAACCTTCAGAAGCCCGGATGTCTGAAGAACCCACAATCCATTTGAACGTGCACTTATATTAACTGACCCCACAAAAGCCAACTGTGTTCATTTAGGCTGGGAATTACCCAATTTGTCCCCATAATCTCCACAATTACGTGTTCGTCTTGTCTAAATATCAGACCTATGGTGTCATTTACGGAGTAGCTGGTCTTTTTACTTAACCTCAAAGATATTAATCTTTATTAAAGGGGGTTAGAGGCAAAGAGGGGGAAGAGATGCTGGTGACAGATATTCTAACAGCTGGGAAAAGGCATTTGTAAAGTGAACATCAGTAAACATTAGGGGTGACATATTGATATCAGCAGCAAGGAAACGGATGGCCAGGCTAGGATGAGGTATTACACCTTAAATTGTAGCAACCATTTATTTTTTTTTTCCCCAAGGTTGATCTTTTAGATTTTTTTTAAAGAGAAATTTACTATTATGCCTCCTGCTTCCCCTGTGGTAAAATGCCAGAAATTTGACTGAGATTTACTTAAAGTGACAGCAATGCCCCATTTTGTCCAGGAAAGATGATTACTAAATGTCACGTCTATCTACTCTCATGTGGATCACTTATTTGACATGTTCGTGTCCAAGCTTCAGAGGGGCTCACAAGATGTTTTCTGGTGCTCTGAGGCCATTTGGAGTCTTTGTGGTGAAAGCATTGGCTGGCCAACTGCAGCTCATCCAAAGAAATAAATAAATATTACAGTTGGGATTCGTTCCTCCCCATCCCTTATTAATGGTTATAAATATGTTAAGGGAGAGTGTCAGGAGGATGGAGCCAGGCTCTTTTTGGTGGCATCCAATGATAGGACAAGGGGTAATGGCTATGACCTGGAACAGAGGAGGTTCCACATAAATAGGAGAAGAAACTTCTTCATGGTGAGGGTGCCCAGGGAGGTTGTGGAGGCTCCTTCTCTGGAGACATTCAAAGCCCCCCTGGACGTGTTCCTGTGTGACCTGCTCTGGGTGATCCTGCTCTGGCAGGGGGTTGGACTGGATGATCTTTTGAGGTCCCTTCCAACCCCTGACATTCTGTGATTTTGTGATCCCAGGGGTGTCAGGCCAGAATTAGGCATAAAAAGCCCTTAGAAAACCAGACCAAGAGCATATCCTTCTGGTCAGGCTGTGAGAAGGTGGCTGCTGGTGGGATGCTCTTGCCATCCAAACCAAACCACTGGTGTTTAAACACAGAAAATAACCTCGGACAATTTGCTCTTTTCATTTTTTTTTTGCTTAGAAATCTGTGAAATGGCACCAAAATCTGACACGGGGAAGAGCGTGAGTTCTCCCACTTTGCTGGTTTGGGTTTGTTTGGGTTTTCTTTCTTTTTTTCCCCACTTTGCTGAGTTCCTGGAGGGGATGATGTGAAACCCAGCTGGGTGTGAATGAACTGGAGGAGTCAGGAGCATGAGCTCCTGCAGTGGGGAGCCCATTTAAAGCTGCTTTGCTGAGCCTTGGAAGTGACCTAAGGAAGGTGAAATGGAAAGCAAGGGAAAAGGCTTTTTTACATGTGAATAATTAATGGCTTTCTACCTTCTCTGCCATTTTCACTCCTTTTTCCTTAACCATTACTGCCTTTTGGTCTGAAAGTGTCTGTAGATTGATAAATGAATTCATGCATGTTTTGGAGACCAGAAGAGTCAAGAATTCAGGTGTGTGCTGGAGATGCCACCTCCCACCAGCCCCAGCTCTCTTCAGTGGTCCCCACAGCCCAGGGTGAGGGAATGTTCTCACACCCAACCAGGCTCAGTGACCCTCCTCATGCTCTTTTTCTCATCCTTTTTAAAAAATTTCTATCAGTCCAGCTCAAATACAGTGGTTAATAATAAAAGAGAGGTATTAAGTTTGGAATGCAAGGGCAGAAATACATCTAATGAGAATAATGCACCTTTGTGTCTGTTCCAGCATCTGTGCAAGGCACCCATGTATATTAGGATATATTATATCTGTGTATATTGGATGTTAGGAAGAAGTTCTTTACTGAAAGAGTGGAACAGGCTGCCCAGGGAGGTGGTGGAGTCACCATCCCTGGAGGGATTCAACAAACGAGTAGATGTGACTCTTCAGGACATGGTCTGGGGGTCAGGGAGATGTTGGGATGAAGGTTGGACTTGATGATCCTCGAGGTCTTTTCATAGAATCATAGAATCATAGAATGTTTGAGGCTGGAAGGGGCCTCCAGAGCTCATCTGCTCCAACCTCCCTACACCAGCAGGGACATCTCTACCTAGGGCAGGTTGCTCAGAGCCCCATTGAGCCTGACCTTGAAGGACTCCAACCTAAATGATTTTATGTATTTATGAATTTTGAGGTGCAAACACTAACATCACAAAATATAGCAACCATATTGAATTATAGCTTATCCTGTTGGCTGCCCTGTGCAGTCATGACCTCGGTGGTGTTTGCATGATCAGCCTCTCCCAGAATAATGGCAGGTCTATAAAAATCTCAATTTTTTCTTGCAGATATTCCTTTAGCTGCCCAGTTTCCAGCTCCCACGTCAATCCTCCCTTCAGTCACAGTTTAACTCCCAGAAAACCTGCAGGAGCAACAAAACCCCCTCTAACTGCATCCTATATAATAAGAAAAAGAGAGAGTTGGGGGTTTTTTTTTAGTGTATGGTGGAAGATTAAAGCCATTCCAAATGAAAGTAGAGTGTGTAACAGGATACAAGATTTCTAAATAGGTGGCACATGTCAGCAGGCATTACAAGAGTGTCTTTAGGTGAGCCTTTGATATGGGTGGTGGGATGGTTCACTGAGATAGATGCAACCAGGAGAGAGCTTCACAGCCTTGATTTGTTTTCCAGCTGAAACAAATCTGAATAGAATAGACTCGAATTACCTGTGATTTTTCTGCCTTTAAAAGGACACATAAAAAGCTCATGAGATCACTGCTCTCCCTGGGAAAAAAAGGGAAAAGAGGAAGAAAAAAAAGAAATCATGAAAACTATGAAAGATTCATTTTAATGGAATCCAGGTTTAGCTGTTTCATATTTAATAGTGTTTAATATTTCATTTAC
The DNA here is from genome assembly GCA_013401335.1 of Brachypteracias leptosomus. NCBI lineage: Eukaryota > Metazoa > Chordata > Aves > Coraciiformes > Brachypteraciidae > Brachypteracias > Brachypteracias leptosomus. The sequence continues at coordinate 264,558 of VYZX01028353.1, read as the reverse complement.
TACTGGGGACTCACCTTTTTCAGAAGACTGTAAGATTCGAGGCACTCTCCTGCATTAAGATTTCATGTCTGACTGGAGCAATATTGTAAGGGTTGGCATTGGAGCTGCTTGAGCATGGGAGCAACAAGGTTTCCTTCTTTTTTCCCTACAGCCAAAAGAGGAGCTGGAGCCCCGGGAAGCAGTGGGGTAGAGCTGAATCCTAGCAACAGGCAGAGAGAGAACCGTGCGGTTCTTCACGTCTTCCAAGTGCTGGTGCCTTCTGGTACATCATTTACAGGGAGTAACAGGGACCTTGGAAGGGCCCTTCAAGCCATTGCATCAAGGAAGGACCTCAAAACACAATTTTTCCAGTGAGGTGGGTGAGTTATTAGAGTTGGAGGGGAAAAGCCAACCAAGCAACCCCCCCGAGTTCATCCTGTTGTTGCTGTTGTGCTTCCCCTCATCTCCACACGCTGCCTATTAGTGAAGATGTTGGGGTTTTTTGAATTTTCTGTGCTTTTAATCTTTTTTAAGCCCTTCTCAGCAATAATGTGGGATTTTCTTTTGAGGCGAACGCTGAAAATTTACACTCAGAAGTGTGAGCAGAGGGTTGTGCGAGAAAAAATCCGTAATTCTGCAGTCAGTGGTGAAATCAGGAGTGTTAAAAGCTCTTGCCTGTGTTCTGCAGAAAGGAAACTGAGACCTGAGCACATATTTCCTGGAAGGAGAAGCTCCTTTTAAATATGCAGCAGGTCTTGTCTTGCCAATATTAAACTAGCTTTTCTTCCTAGGGGATCCATCAATACAGTTTGACCTCTCTCTGTGGACGTTCTTCAGAGCATGAAGTGCTCAGATAATCTAAAAAGGTCCCTCGACACCATTCTAGGAAGGTGGGTTTCAGTCAACCAGCTTGGGACAAAGCAAGATGGGACCTCCAGGCTCCTAGATCCCATCACCCAGTTTAGAAATGTCCCATTTCCCAGCTGACACCAGTTTGATAGTTTTTGCCACCAGTTTTCCTACTGGGAGAAGCTTGCAGGAGTTTTGCCTGGATGGTTTTGCCCTACTAGATAGTGGGAATAGGGGCTTTGAGAAGAGCTGGGGTGGAAGACATGTGGTTGTGCAACAGAGGCTGCTGCTCCTGTTAAAAGATTGATCTTGTAGTAAGTAGCACCAGAGGGTTATTGCCTTGGACTGGACCAGCTGCTGCAGAGACAAAGCACAGGCTGAGGCAGAAGGTTGCAGCAGCAGAGAAGATTTAGCTCCCATCTAGCAGCAAAGCTGAAGGAGGGTCCTACAAGACCTTCTGTCTGAGTGGGGGCATGTTCAAAACGTGTTCCCCTCCCTTTGAGGTTTTTCTGAGTCGATTTATGGCTAGGAGAGGACAAGGGGGGTTTTTTTTGCCAGCGATTTCAGCTCCAGATTTCGTCGCAGGGCTCTGGCATTTGCATAACTTCCCACGGAACCTGAATCAATGTTTGACATCATGGAACAGGATCTCGGGCGTGATTTAGCATTAGTAAGCCACGAGTCATCAGCAGACTGTCATTCCCCCAGAGCTGACATCTTAATACAGTCGGCCCCATGCACACACATGTGCAGCAAATCCTCACCCCAGGAGCTGTTCAACATGGGCTTGCACATATGAACATCCACTGGTCCAATATGATCCATTTTCAGTGCTCCAAATGCATTTTTCCTTTTAGGGAAGAAGGGAATTTTAAGTCCCTTTAAATAATTGAAGGTACCACTGATACAATCAAAAGTCAGGCTCCCCAAGATGGAAATGTCTAGATGATGAATAAGTTAATGGAACTAAAATCCCAGTCGTGGCTGATTAGGGGACCGGGAGAGTTTATCAGAGATGGGAATGTAGAAGCCCAGTCACAGCCTGACCTTGTAACGAATGAGAGCTGAAAAGCAATTAATTGAGAAATTATCAGGGAAAAGAGAAGTTGTATGGTTGGTTAGGTACAGCAATATGTCAATGGGCCAGGGATTGATTTGGCTGGAATACCTCAAGGTCTCTGTTCTGATGATTCAGGGCTTGAAGGAACTGGCCCGAGCCAAGCAATAAAAATAAAACAGGGTCAGCAGAGGGAGGCATCAGTCAGGGCGGGGGATCACTCCTCATGTATTATTTACCTGCTGGTTAAGGGAAGGTACCAAACAAGAGCAGTCTTTCAGCCCAACTTTTTTCCCCCAGGGGTGGGGAGATGAAGGGAGAGAAAAGAAAATGCTCCGTCGTGCCAACACTCACTGTCCTCAGCTAGAAGAGACTGCACAGGACTTCTGCTCCCATCTCCAGCAGGCACCATCTCCCAGGCCACCAAACCAACAGTGACCTCCTGCTGCCTTGTACCTTGATTATATCAACTCAGCCACCCACCAGCCTCCCACATCCTACATGTTTGGGAAGCTGTTGCTGAGACCAAGACTTTAATGTATTGATCTGAGCTGCAAAACGTGGCTGGAAAAGCAGCTCCTCTCCTTCACAAGAGGCTTGAGGATCTGAATTTGAAACAACCTGAATGAGAACATAGTATCCTCCAGCTCAGGAGAGCAGCAAAGCAAAATAAAGTGATATATGAAGTCTATATAAAGTCTTCTAGAAAGATCAGTGGGTTGGGTGAGAATAGATGTCTCTTTGCTTGTCTTGTGGTAGTTCACTAAATAACACTAAAATGCATCTCCCTCTCTCTGAAGGCAGGAGAAAACCCCCGCAGAACCCAGCACATGTTCCCTGGCAGGATCAGGGCCTCAGACACCACAGACTGTTCCTTTTTGGGATCAGCATCCTGAGATGCTGCAGAAAATTTGGGCTGGAGGTTTGTTGGAAAACTACAGCTAGCTTCCCCATCGGGACAGTATTTTAAGTTCTGGGGTTTTTTTGGAGAAAGGCTTTCTAAATATTGCAGATTTGATACTGGGTCTTTTTGTCATTTCCTTGACAATAACTAAATGAGAGCTGGAAATAGGAACGACATTAACATCATAGCTACAGTGGGGCAAGAGACAAAGATTTGGCAGATAAATGTATTGATGCAGGTACAGGTGGGCACTTTGATGTCAGGGCTGAGGAGTGCTGCCTGGAGATAACAAAATAAAGAGAGATTATGGCATAAAGAGAAACTTGCATCACAGCAGAGATGAGTTGACCTGGACTCTGTTCTTTGTGCTGCGAGGATGCACATGGAGAGGGTGGCTGAGAGGTGTGAGGACCTGGCTTGGTTGGGGGTGTCTTGGGAAGGGGGAACCCAAATAAGGAGCTGAAGGAGTGGAAGAAAATAAACAGTTTCCTTACTGAGACTGGTCTCTGGCTGCAGGGAACGGTCAGAGTTCAAGAAGACCAGAGACAGGGAGCTAAAAATCCACTAATCACAGTGAGAGCAAAGCTGTGATTTTAGTTTGTTCAATCTTAATATGTAACAAATAAAAGAAGCTCCAGCATTTCACTGCAAATAGCCACTGCTGCTGTAAACACAGGTTTTTAGAGGGCAATTCCAGCAGCAAGCTGGAGATAAAGGGACAACTTCATCCCACTGCCTATGGACACATCTCGACGTGCACTCCCTCAGTCCTGGGACTCAGAGGAGTCCCACTCACACTCTGGGTAATGCATTTGCTGTTTGTCCTGACCCCAGAGCTTTGCATTCGAGGAGTAGATCCCCCAAGTGAATTCATCAGGAGGAATAATAACCAGTGCACAAGCTGGGAGCTGCTGGGCCAGCAGATCCATCCTGCAGTTGTCAGTGTGCTGAATTCCAGGGCAGCCTCCCAGAAGGACACAGCAGTATTTTTCCAGCCTATTTTATTGAAATGAGAAAGGAGGAGTAAACATGAAGCCCAAGGAGCTGCAAACAAGACTTGCTAGCAGTGGCCAGTGAGGGGGATAAACAGAGTATCTTTTGTGAATCAAGGCTTTAAATGGTTTCTTTCATTCTAACAGATCCAGCAGATGGGACCTGCTCGGGGCATGTGGAGACACCTGCATGGGATCCTCAGTCTGGTCAGATGGGATAGGACAGGTAACTATCATCTTCTTTCATTTTTTCCTGACATTGGGAGCACTGTGCAGTCTTGGCTGTGTAAATCAGAAAAGTTTCCTTGCTTTTGTACCATTTTAAGCCAGGGTAGCATTCACTGTGATGACCAACCTGGGACAAACCCGTGCTCTTTCTAGAGTCATTTACCACCTTACCTCTCTATATACAGGCTCAGAGTCACTGCTTATTATTTACAGTGGATTTCTGAGAAGGGTTGATGGGGTTTGCCCCACTATAAGCAACATTATCTTTTCCTCCTTTGTTTTCTTTTGGGGGTTGCATCATCCCCCTCCCCTGGGGCTGAGCTGCTGCCCAGGCTCACACAGCATCGGAGGGTCTATGAGGTGAGAGGGGAAGGGCTGCCATGGCCAGACACTAATCACATCTTATCACCTTATGATAATTATCGAAGCTGATTCCAAATGAATCCTCTTTGGAGAAGGTCCTTGGCCTGCCCTCTGCTCTTCGAGACACACAAGGTCCCACTTGTGCCAGCACAACCACCAGTAAACCCAGTGAAACCCAAAACATGGCACTACACTGCATGAAGCAGCAAGGCAGATATTATCCCCGAGACATAATGAATTCCTGTCGTTACAGTAGGAACCAGGAAACATTTGTAGAGACAGAAAAATTCTGTCTGAACGAGTCCTGTGATCCTCTGACAGTTTGTGTGTACACTCTGCAGTTGGTGGCATGATCTTGCTAACGTGGGGTTATGGGTGATGCATTTCCAAGCTGTGTAGCTGCAAAAAAACCCAGAGACCAATTCCTTGCCTGCTTTTTTTTTTTAACTTCAAGGCACTGATACCTGAAATTCTCTTCTATTCCAAATACCACCAGCTTGGTGTAGTTTCCTTTATAAAATAAGTGAAAAAAGCTCATGAAATGAGTGGGACACTTCCCATCAACACTAGACTGGTGTGTACTGGTGTGTGCAAGAGGCCACCAAGGGAGGGAAGGATGCTTAGGTGGGACTGACCTGTATCTAGGACTCAAAAAAGTGTGACCTGTTCCTGACTGTCCCATGGGTTTCTTATATAGGTTCAGACAGGCCAGTCAGCTCCTCTTGCTCTTTCAAGTCTTGTAAGATGCAGACTCACCATATTTTCATTCCTAGCATCTGCCAAAGCCCCCATGGAGGGTGGAATGACAATCCCAGGCACCCTGGAGTGGGGAGCTCTGGGAGCACTGGGGTTTTTATCCTCCATATATTTATATATACTTATATATATTTTTATATACATACATACATACATACATATATATATATATATAAATATACTATATATACATATTTATATATACTTATATATTTTATATATTTATTTTTATATTTCTATCTATAATGTAAATTTATATTATTTATATAAATAACATTTATAACAACAAATCAATTCACATTTGTGATTCTCTGAGGAGAAGGAAATTTATTCAAGCAGGTGGGCTCTGGGTGTCAAAGGGGCCCCTCATTTCAAAATATTATATATTAGACTCAGAGCTTGGCACGAAATTCAGGCTGAGTTAAACCTCTAAATCTCCCATTTGGGCTTCTTGTGTCTGTTGTAAAGGGTTAACAGACGCTGCAAAACATTTCTGGGATGAAGTGCTAAGATTTAGCGTACTGAATTAATTCTTAAATTAGACCGGGGGATTTGCACATGATTTCTAAGGGAAATTATCTTCTGGGTAAAATTAATACAGGAGATGTTTCAACATCTGGGATGGCATTATTATGAGCAATGATTACCCAGACGTCGCCAAAAGAAAGAGATCACAGTAAACTCTTTCTTTTCCCAACCAAAATAAGCCCCTCACCCTGAAGGATGGAGACTATTTGCAGGGGCACTGGCTTGTTTGGGAGTGCACAAGGAAATTTTACATGAAAAAAATGCTAATGGATGGTTGGAAGCAGAATTGCAGACACTGAGGTACCTTTTAGACGTGGGCTCCAGGAGCCAACCTTCCTCCCTCTGAGCTCTTCATCAAACCAAGGTGCTTAATGCAGTGCTACAGCTGTCCAGCTGTTTAATGTTGGGAGGTTAAAGAGGCAACACACTGGCAGATGTGACCTGGAAAACCTCACAAAAGGGGTTGTTGGTCCAGCTACTCCCCACCCAGAGCCCATAAAATCCATCTGAACGCCTCATCCTCCTCCAGCCTTTCAAGGGTTGGGTTTTGCCCTGCCTCAAATTTAAATAGGGCAGAGAGTAAAGCCCAAGCAAGACCTGCTGGAGTTGTCAAAACAATCGCACACCAGGAGGAGCTTATAAATATTTATTTTGCTTCAGCCTATTTCATTTTGTCAAGAAAGAGAAGGATGCTTGAGTGGGAAAAAGGAGACCGGTGGCTCACCGACCCCTGCTCCTTTCATAGGAAAAAAATTCCAATGTTTAATTTAAAAGGGGATAAATATAAGAGAAATGCCTCTTCCCTTTCGTGGCAGTCGCTGGCTATTAAATTACACACAAGTGCTACGTGTGGGACCAGGCGAGTGCGTGGTTATTTCTGTCTCCTAAACCAGAGTGCAAGTCTCCAGGTGATTACTTTGGATCCAAGTGTAATTACCAACTGATCTGCAGGAACATACACAGTGGTGACATCCATTCACGGCAGCGTTAGAGCCTGATGAGAGCACAGCATCATTAGCACAGCTTAGCACTTCCACACGTGGCTACAGCCCATGGTTTTCCTTGGGAAAGGGCTTGTAGATCCACGACCAAGGCTGGAGATCTCACCAGAAGTCACCTGAGATCCTGCCCCTGCTCCTCACGCCTGCGAGTGAACAAATCAGTGCGGGCAATAACAACCATGATATCCTAATCATGGAAAATGAAGCCAGAACAGGCTATTTTCCAAGCTATATCTCCTTGTTTGGGTATTTCTGCAGCTGCCCTATTTTTTTCCCAAAGTATTGACCCCCTGAGCAGGAGGGTGCTGAGTCCTCTGCCACCCCTGGGGTCACTACTTTTTTTTGTTTAGCTGTTCTCTGGTTTCCTCTGCTTTGCTGTGACAGCATCGCAGCTCAGATTTTGGAATATTTTCTCTCGAGATCACACCTCATCTGTTTCCTTTTGGAAGGCAGCAAGTGGAGGGATTTTCTTTTCTTTCTTCTTTTATCTTTTGTTTTCCAAGGCTTCGAGCATCACAGTAAACAAACCATTTATTCTGATGGTCTTGAAAGCTTTCTCTACACCTCCAAGAAGGTCAGAGAAAAGCTTCCTAGAGAGGAAAGGAGAAAAATGATCCTCTTTTCTTTAGAAAATTGCCTGGTTTGTTACCACACTTTCCCAGTGATACAGTGCTCCAAAGACAATGCAATAAACCCGTGTTAGAAATTGAGATGTATTTAAAGAAAACAAAATTCTTTTTTTTTTAAACTAGTGTTTTCAGGTACTTTCAGTTGCATCAGCTCAAGCTCATAAACACAAACGAATGAAAAGCTGACAAAACACAGCTTGACATCATTCCCCCTGAGAAGCACAGGACCTAAGATTATACAAATAAGCAAGAAAACATCTCCCAGCTCCTGTGGGTAACAATATATTCACACAGAGCTCAGGTTCAGCCATGGTAAAGGGAGATTGACAGGGTAACTAACCCCTGAAGGAGCTTTTCCATTTGGGGCAGTCCTGCTAAACCATCCTTGATGCTTTGAATGAGCTTGAGCTACACAGAGATATCTTTTTTTTTTTTTTTCCCCCCTGAGTTTTGCTTATATGCTGGTTTTATCCCAGCAAACCCCACAGATGTCACCGAGACACATTTTGTTTTCAGTTACATCAGAGCAAATCACAACTGCTCCGGTGAACTCGGGGAGCCCCACTTTGCAGTGATACACCCGTGACACTAAGAGTTTGGTGCCATAGTATTGTGACAGCTTAAAGCCCCTCCACGAGGAAACAAAGTCAGGCTCAGCACCGTCCTGGAACACATCACAAAGCATGTTTGTGATGGCAAAGGAGGCAGCGATTGCCTTGGCTGTGAAAATGAAACCCAGCTCTCTAACAGCTACGATTTCCTCGGCACCATTTCTCCAATGAGATTCCCAGTCCCCGTGCACAGATACCCTGCTGCTAACATAGCAGTAAAGATCAGAGCACTTAATCAATCACTCACTGAGGACAAATATGCGTAATCTAAATGAGAACAAACCCAGGCATATTTTAAATGACAGCCGGGCAGATTTTTAAGAAAAAGCCTTGGCAAGGAAACGGCATGAAAAGAAAATTGTCTTGTGTTTATGCTTAAAGGGGTAGATTTCCCCCAAGCTTCTGTGGAATGAGGTAGCCTTGGCTATAGAGGGGCAAATCCTGCTCTCCCTGCTTTCTCCTCCACCTTTTCATTAATAAACCAGAGCTGCTTTTGGCCCCTCTGGCTCGGAGGCTGCTGCAGACCTCCGGATGATGTAGAGTCCTCCTTAAAATCCTTTCATATTTTATGATCACTGTCGATTCTCTTCTGATCAGTGTTGGTTCAGGCTCTCATGAATCAAAAATCAGCTCGTGGCGTGCATCTTAGAGCAACCTATTTGTCTGCAGGTAGCAAAGGGAAGTGGCACTTTGAAGAATAAAACCCCCTCTGCCTTCAGAACCAAGCCTGGGCTGTGCAGGGGGCTGGAGCACAAGCCAGCAACTTAGACCTCCTATTCAGGCTCAGCTCTGGGCATGCTGGGTGACCTCGTGTTCTCCCATTCTCCTCTGGGTGAGAGATTATTTATCTAGGATAATAAAATATAGGATTCTTTCCACTGCAACTCGTGGTTTAATCTATTGTGTCAACTCGCACGAGCTCCCTTGGACAAAAAAAAAAAAAAAAAAGAAGATCAGAGGCATTAAAAGGAGGGAAAAACTGAGCATCTTTAACTGAAGCCACACAACTTTCATCCGAGGCCAGGCCCTTGTTGCCCTGACTCTGCAGGGTGAGATCTCCATAGAGGAGCATCCCAGGGATGGCCTTTAGAGTAGACAATAGCTCCAAAGTGCACATCAGGTTTGGATGCCAACATTGGGTATGAACCCAACAAGCAGCAGGAAGGTTGAGCCCAATTAAGCCACCACCAGGACAGGCAGCACCACCTCCTGAGAGGAGGATTTTTGCAAAAACACTGAAAATATCCCTGCAAACATCCCTTCCCCACGTCCCTCTGCAGAGCAGGCTCGAAATAGTTGCTGTGTCTTGGTTCTGCCTCTGCTTTTCTGGAAGGAGCAAACGCTCCCACTGAAGTTCACACATCACCCAAGGCTCCCGTGGGGAGCAGATTGTGCTTTATTGCCATGTTTGGGGACTTCTAAATAAGCTTGTCAGCCCCTGAGCTGGAGTGCAGCAGGGCTCCTCTGCTCTGCTCTGACTCTTGGCTTTGGAGGGACTTGTGAGGTTTTTCAGGGACAACTGTCAAGGTGTCAGATCCTTCCACCAACCAGCTCGCCAGGGCCAGGCACTGCTGTCAATGCTCCTGACACTGGCAGGTTTGATCCGTTTGGCTCAGGAGATGTTGGTAGAATCAATGACCCAACGTTGAATTAAAGGCAACGGTGAAAACCCCAGAAATTCCTGAAAAAAAACAAAGTCGGGGCAATACTGAGGACTTTGGAAAACTTTGAGTGTATGTGCCTACTCACTTATTTTTTCATCCAAAGGCCACCTATGGATTGCACTGAGGTCTCTAAGCAGGAGAACTGGGTCTCAGCTTCAAAGACCAGAAACGAATGTGAAGTTTCTTTATGCTTAAGGTAAAGACAGATCCAAGTTCATCTCAGTGGTGAGAGAAAAACCCTTGCTCCTGGAGCTAAGCCCCAAAGTGCAGATAACTTTCTGTTAGCACAGACACAGTGTGAAAATCCCATCCCTCTTTTGTCTTCAGTAACTGGAAGAACCTCTGACCCTTCCCATCCCAAACCCATATACGTTTTAAAGCTCTGACTTCTTCCTCCTTTACATCAGTTTCAGCCCGCCAGCTCTTGACAGCTCCAATCAAACGTCTGCCCAAGCCTAGATGGCCCAAGCAACTGGCATGGCTGAGACATGGTGAGGAGCAGTTGAAGCAACATGGTTAGAGCATCACATCTTGGAGCCACCAGCCTGATTTATTAGGTACCACTGACAGCCCAAGGGGATGGGGCATGCGTGAGTCCAAAGTGACACCAGCTCCTTGGAGAAAAAAAACCCCACCATGTCCTTGGCAACTCTGGGTCTTCACCTGACTGTCCTCTCTTCATTTCATGGAGCATTTTTCCAGGATGGAGCCAACTGTCCAAAGCAGAGAGGAAAAAGCCTCTGCAGGTAGCAGCAACCTGGGAGCATCACTCCCACTTTTCAGCATCCCCGTGATTTCCAGAAATCGCTTTGGATTACGTGTTAAACTTCGATGCTCAGTTAATACCCCCCCAAATCCCTGCTAAAGCACCTCAATACATGGCCTGGCTTATTTTATTTTTTAACTCAGCTTTATTTTTCTTTAACTTCTCAGCTTTTGACTCAGTCACTTGAGCGGGAGGCTGCTGTGTGGAGGTGCACGAGGATGGGCTGGAGCATCTAAATGGAGGCCCCCAAATGTGAGAGTTTTTTCCCTTAACCTTCCCACACCATTGGGAATAATAATTCCTCACAGGGCTGTTGCACAGCTTGATTCATTAAGGCTTATGAAGTGCTTTTAGCTCCGGCACTGGAAGGCTCTGAGCAGGTTATTTTGGACTGCTCAGGTGTTAGGAGAAGAGGCACCACGGAAGGAATACAAATAAATCAAGAAGAGAAACTGCCCCTTCCCTCCATCCGGCCCCTGCCCCCCACTGTTCTCCATCACTGTTGGTGTCAAACAGTTAATTTACAAGCCCAGCACTTTACAAAGCCCCCGAAGCACCAATTGTCCCTTTCTCATGCAACATCAGCTCCTCAAAGAAGCCAGCTGAGTCTCTCGGGGTCACCCCGCTCCTGCCCTTCCCAAGGCAACTTCAACCCTTCTCCAAAACCTCCTGGATATTTATTTTCGGACAAGTCAGGTCCAGCAGCATGATGCTGAAAGCCCTGAAATAACCCCAGGGTGCAGGGTGGCTGCTGTTGGGGCTCTGAAATGTGCTGTGTGCCTGGCCCGGGAGGCAATATTCGATGGGTGAAGGTGACCCAGATGTCCCACCCAACCCACCACCCATGAGGGCAGCATCCCCATGCGCTGCACCAGGGCTACCTAGGGGCAGAGGGAAGCTCAGCCTGGCGGGATGGACCAGGAGATAGGCAAAGAAAGATGCTGGTGGCTTGGGAAGGTGAAGGCAATGGATGTCTCACATGGATTTTTTTTTCCTCCCTCCCTCCCTCCATCTCCCTCCCCTCCTCCAGTCTGTTGCACGGAGCTGTCGGCCATGCTGTTCCAGTTCAGGGGCTCCTGCAACAGAAAAGATCAGCTGTTGGAGAACCCATGGAAAGCCCTGGGGGAGAGCCATGGCCGCAAGGTAATCAGCAGGCAAAGTTATTACCATTATGCTGCTAATTAATTCCCAGCTCATTACGTTTCCTGTGGCTAATTTGTACTCGCCGCTGATTTGATTAAACTCATCTCTATGCTAATAAATGTGTTTTCCATTTGTTTTAGGGGCTGTAGGAAGAGAGCCCGGTATTTACATATTTTGACGTTTATCAAATAAAACGCGGCGCCTGAATTAATTCTGCTCTGATTTATAAGTGGAGGAGGGGAGAGAGGGGATGCAGGGGGTCAGGCGAGCATCCCCTGTGCGTGGTGGGGAGGGGGCTGCACCCATGGGGGATGCTCCTGGGCATTTAACCCCCAGCAGCCCCCATCCCTCCTCCAAGGTGTGTCCCACCTCCTCAGCACCTTTATTTCCCCTCCCCAGCTAAGTTTGGAGCCGTGTGTTGCTGTGATTTGTGGGTACATGGTACGGTTCACCAGCACCTTGTCAGGTGGATTTTTCTTTGTCTTCCCGAAATTGCTCTAAATGAAGATTAGATTTACACCTAATTATAAGCAGTGACTTTGTTTCCCAGCTCCCTTTGACAGGACTCGCTACAGTAATATTGGATGGCTTGGGTTGCTAATCAGGTAGGGAGGCACAGACACCTTGTGGTGCATACATAAATATATATATATATATATTTTAGGCATGTGTTTTACCCTCTCTCCTCTTGGTAAGCAGCAGGACAGAAAGATCTGTCTGGCCTTTGGGCAGCTGCATTTTCAACCCAAGATTAAATCATCAGGGCAGATCTTCAGCAAGTGAAACTCTATTCAAAAGAGTCACTCTCTTTCCTGTGATTTACTGCTGCAGCATCACTCTCCTCTTCATTTGGGACAAATCCTAGCAGAGAAATGCTCAGAGAGAGTAAATCAGCAGGATTTGTGCTTTTGCATCACTTAAGGGGTTGTGAAATCCAGCCTTGCCTTCTCCTAGGAATGCTGGCAATGGTCACCAAGCACATCCCCTGTCTCTACATGTGTGGTGTTCATGTGCACCATAGTATGTCGGTGTATGTACATATATATCATATAGGATGGAGGCCAGACCCTCTGCACGCAGCGTGGCTCAGGGAGGGCTGGGATGGGGGCAAGGCAGGGAAATGCTCCTCTTCTGAGGCTGGAAAAAGCACCTTGGCTCAGCAGGGATGCTCAGCAGGGACCCTTGGGAGCCCAGGGCACCTCTGACCCATCCCAGTCCTCTCTGCTTTAGTCTGGAAGTTTGGTTGATCCTAAGAGGGATTTTTTTCCCCTTTGGATGATTTCTCTGGTTTCTCTCCCAGGTGCTTCATGTTTGCAGGTCCCACCAGTGGCCCCAGGGGCAGCCCACAGCTTTCCTTCACACTCCCAGCAAAGAGGAGCCCCGATGATGCCACTTCTCTTTCTGGCAGTAAGACACCTCCCACCACCCCAGCTTCACCCCAGGCAATCTGGAACCAGCTTGATTGCTTAAGAAACAATTAACAGCCTTGTCTTTAGGGAGTGCTGCTGGTGCAGTGTGAGCATCCCCTGCTCCAGAGCCTGCGCTCTCCTGCCCTCTTCCCAAGCTGTGGACATCCCCCAGCTCCCTCCTGCTCCTCAGCCTTCCATGTGGAATGGTGCTGGTTGGCTGGGCTGCACCATGATGATGCTTTTGCTCCTCTCACACTTGCTTTAAGGCTGCCCAGACATCCCTGTGCTGCTGCCCAGGATGTGTAGGATGAGGGTGTCCCACCAGGCCCCTTCTAGGGCTGGGTCCAGCTGTTCTTCCAGACCAGGGTTGCAGCTCCCTGGGTTGTTTTTAAGCCAGATCCTCCAAGAGGACCTGAAGAGCCTTGTCTGGGGTGACACCAGGCTCAGCTCCTGGTGTGCCCAGTCCTGAGCATCACCTTGGCTGGTCCGGAGCCCCAAGCATTGTCTCAGTATCACTAGAACAAGCCATGCAGCAGCTCAGTTGCTGGACTTTTCTCTTCCTATAAAAGGTTTGAAGCCTTTGCAAAGTGTTACTGAGAGGAAAAAAAAAAAAGCCTGCCTTGTTTCACATTAACAGCCTTTGCTTTTCCTGGTGAAGGTGGGACAATAGCCACACGCTGCATGGTATCTGTGCCACAAAGAACAGACCCAAAAGGCTTCAGCTCAGGACAAATAAAAGTAACATTGATTCCTTTTTATTTTTCTTTTTTTTTTTTCTTTTTTTTCTTTTTTTTTTTTTCCCCTAGCTGGTATCAATACATTAAACAGCCACGCTGGAAAAGTGAAATTGATTCAAGGCCTTCAGTGCTCCCTGCCAAAAAAGCCTCCTGCAAGGATCTATTCTGTATTGAATTACAGTCTGGAAAAGTTCAATAGGTTATTGTACAAACAGAGAGCAAAAGCCCGTCAACAATGGAGCCAAAGTGATTGTGCAGCTCCTTTGTGTTTGCCAGCCCCTCACAAGCTCGGGTGTTAAATCAGTTTAATTAAAATGGTGGGCTTCAAATGCTTGGCTTTTTTTTTTTAATGCACGTTCCCTCTGTAAAGACACGTAGGGTGGGAGGTTGGAAGCTGCTGCCTGCACTGACAGCCCCGTCCTGGGTCCTTCTGTTGGGTTTTTGCAGCTGCTGAGCATTTTGCAGCCTGTCCTGCAAAGAGAGGTGGCCCCAGGGCTGGTCATGTCTGCCTTTAGCAGAAGGTGATGGGGACATGGGCACCTGAGATGTGTGACCCTTTGGCCAGCCCCTGGCTCTGCAGGCTGGAGCTGTGTTGTCATAGAATCATAGAATTGTCAGGGTTGGAAGGGACCTTAAAGCCCATCTCATTCCAACCCCCCTGCCATGGGCAGGGACACCTCCCACTACATCAGTTGCTCACAGCCCCAGCCAGCCTGGCCTTCCAAATGTCCAGGGATGGGGCTTCCAGCACCTCTCTGGGCAACCTGGGCCAGTGTCTCCCCACCCTCCTGGGCAAGAACTTCTTCCTAACATCTCATCTCAATCTCCCCACCTCTACTTTTGACCCATTCCCCCAGCCCTACCACTACCCGACAGCCTCAAAAGTCCCTCCCCAGCTTTCTTGTAGCCCCCTTCAGATCCTGGAAGGCCACAATAAGGTCTCCTTGGAGCCTTCTCTTCTCCAGCCTGAACAACCCCAACTCTCTCAGTCTGTCCTCGTAGCAGAGGTGCTCCAGCCTCTGACCATCCTCGTGGCCCTTCTCTGGACACGTTCCAGCATGTCCAGATCTTTCTTGTAATAGTGGCTCCAGAATTGGACACATTAAGTGAGTAGGGACTTGACTGTGGGACCTTCCAGCACTGATGTCATCTCCAGAGGGTCCAAGTGCTCCCCATGGACCAGCAGCAGGGTCAGGTCCCTGAAGAGGGTTTTCATGGGTCTTGCCAGAGGATCTCCTCCTCCAAGCAGGCACGAGACACTCACAGCGTTGTGCTACATCACAGCTTCTAAATCCCCCTCCCCACCTCTAATTAAGATTCAAATTGAGGATAGAAATCATGTGTAAGTAAGATGCTAATTATTAAAGTCATTGATCTCCCAGACAATACAGCAGACTGGCTTTGCTGGCCTGACAGTGTTTTGGGGAGCTCTGAGCCCTTGCAGTCGTGGACACCTGGGATATATAAAATAATATAAGATTCTGGCCTTCCAGGATCTGAAGGGGGCTACAAGAAAGCTGGGGAGGGACTTTTTAGGCTGTCGGGTAGTGGTAGGACTGGGGGGAATGGGCCAAAATTAGAAGTGGGGAGATTGAGATGGAATGTTAGGAAGAAGTTCTTGCCCAGGAGGGTGGGGAGACACTGGCCCAGGTTGCCCAGAGAGGTGCTGGAAGCCCCATCCCTGGACATTTGGAAGGCCAGGCTGGCTGGGGCTGTGAGCAACTGCTGTAGTGGGAGGTGTCCCTGCCCATGGCAGGGGGGTTGGAACCCTTCTCCTCTAGCCATGAAAATATCCTCAGGAAAAAAAAGAGCATGGTTGGAGAGACCAGAGCTTGGTGGGCATCCTTGCAAGGACGCTGTCTGCCTGTCCCCTCTGCTCTGAAGCTGTCCCCAGTGTCCCTTTGGAGGCAGCCCAGCCTGGCCAGGCTGAGAGGAGATATTGATGAGCCATGGAGCAAACCCACGGGGCAGGATGGAGCCAGGTTTCCATCCCCAAACTAGACACCCCTCATGACTATCTGGGAGTCATGAGGAAAAGGCACACATAGGTTGAAAAAATACATGAAAGGGTGGCTGAAGAATTACAGGGAGAGAAAATGAGATGGAAATCAGAGCACAACCAGTATGGGACCAGGATGAAGGTGGGGTGGGCAAGCCTCAAACTGGGAGGGTGAAGGTGGCCGGTGCTTTAGTAGCAGACTGAGGAGAAAGAAAAGGCTGCAGGAGAGAGGGACGCAAGCCTGGAAACACAAAGTGCAGCACCACACTGCACCAAAACGCTGGAATTAACATCAAAGCAATGCTGGAGCAAATGAGATTACAGCATGCATGTTAATGAGGCAGCAGCACTAATCAGCAAGGATGCTGGCGCTAGGAGGGCTGAGCTGCCAGCTCCCCAGTCCTGCTGTCAGCCTGGCCTGGGCTCCCATTTGGATTTTTGTTTGGTTTTCAAAAAAAACATCAGTATTTTTGTGGGCTTTCTGGCAACCTCCGGGTTTGATTTGATTCCTTCAAGTAGATGTCTGGCCCTCCAGGGTGCGGAGAAGAACTTGGAAATAGGATTGGAGTGGTCCCCAGAGCCAAGCTGAGAACCACTCCAAAGCCAAGGAGCGGATGAAAAGTTGCCCAAAATGTATTTGACTCTATTTTTAAACCTCATTATTTTTAAGCCCATCTCCCCAGCTTGCAGGGAGCTGAATGCAGGGCTCTGCACATAACAGGCGGCGTGTTTGTCTGTTAAGCTTTCCTGAGGAACATGAAGCCACTCAAGATCTGAGAGGTCCAGCTCTGCTCACACTCGTAGCAGGATTTTTTCCGGTGCCACGGTGCTGATGTTGGAGTTTCTACTTCACCACTCAGCTCCAAAACTGGAGCTTTTTAAAGTCAAGAGCCCTAAAAAAAGCGCTTGCTTGCCAGTCATGTGGCTCCAGGCAAAGAGCTCTAAAAGGGGCAGCCCCCTCCCCGGGGAGGTTTAGCTGGGGAAAAAGGATGGCAGGAAGGTCAGGGCAAGAAGGGCATGATGAAGAAGGAAAGGATTGAGATAAGGAAAGGCAGATAAGCTGCTCAAAAGAATTAAAAGGGCAGCACCCACAGCAGCAGAGAGGCACGAGCCATATCTCTGCTCCCACCAAGCTGCCCCAGACCTGGGGTGGTCCCAGGGGCCAGGGAGAAGATTCATCTTGGTCAGGGAAGCTTTGGAGCAGGGTCAGGAAAAGAGAAACCTTTCTGGAGCTTTTAATCTGTCTCGGTAGCAAACTAACCCCTTGGGAGGCAGAGGAAGGTGGAGACCAACCTCACCAGGGGATGGGAGCACTTCAACGTGTGCTGCCAAGGTGGAAACCACCCTGGGAATCAGCCCCAGCCTCCTCATGGTCCCTCTCAAACCCTTTTTATGGGCAATGTCATTCTGATCAACTCCCTTTGCAAGGAGACCAGGCTTGTTTTGATCTGGTTTTCAAACAGCCTTTCTTCACAATTGAAAAAAATTGGCTTAAATGGGGCTCTTTCCCTTTTTTTCAGCAAGGCTGCAATTCATTTCTGCTTCCTTCACTTTTCACTGACAATCTTATTTGCCGAAATTGTGAATAGGAGAGAATCTGGGATATTTGAGTGTTTATAGAGCAGAACAACATGTTTTATATCTAAGCTGGCACCACAAACATGCATCTTCTGCAGGTAGCTCTGAGTAAGACGCAGTGATGGGCACCAGCAGAGCTGATCCTCAATGCCCAGGAAAACCAGCTCCAGGAAAAAACCCATTTTCTCTCTTTTTGCTTCAGGGAATCTGGAATATCTTAATGCAGAGGTGCTGCAGAAATGGGTTCCCTGGGCTGCCTTTTGCTTGCTGCATCCACCAAGGGAAGGGATCTGGGCAGAGCAGCAGGAGAAGAGGGAGGAACCACACACAGCCCTGGGAAGGTGCAGATGTACCTCCCTTCTGCTGCACATTTACATGGCTGGGAAAAGAAGCTGTTCAGTAGTGCTTTCCATGCCAGGGAAATCATTAACAAATTAATCATTTACTAATTAAACGGCATGATACCCATGGAAAGGGAGTGTGATTATCCTCTTCTGGAAGTCAGGAAACTAAATGGCGGTTCTGATTTTAGATGAAATTTGCCCTTCTGGCAACCCCACAGCTTCTGGTGCCACCACCTTTGCTCCGTGGCCAAAGCAGCTTTTTTAGAGCACCCATTTCTTGACTCCAGTGGGATAAACGACCCCAGTTCACACCATTGCTGCCTGATGGTTGTTCCCAGACTCCTTTTTCTAAGGCTTGGAGGCTTGGTTGGTTTTTTCAGCACTTTCTTTCAGTGTAGTGTGGAGGATGGAGGGCTGGAAGGACCAAAGAAGGAGACGTAGCTGCATCCTCACTGGACATCACAGAGGTTTGCTGGGTGCACCCACACCCTTTGCCACCCCTCCAGGTGAATCACAGCCTGCAAAAATTATTCACAGAGTCAGAAGTGAGGGCAAAATGCTCTGATCTGATTCTTGTCACTCTTCTGATTGTATTTAGGTAACATACATGAGATTAGACCTCTGCACTATCCCCTCTGGCAACAGGAGGGACAGGTGAAACTTCCTCTGTGATACATGAGCATAAATTTAGTTAAAAAGTGAGAAGGAGTGAAATTGGGGAGGCAGGGCAGTGGCAATGCTGTTCAGTGAAGACCTTCCTCATTGCATGTCTGAAGCAAGTTTTGGGATGCAGTGAAAGAAAAATCTCTAGTCAAAAAGCCAAGTTATTGCATGGCAGGAATGTTTGTCCTTGCTAAGACCTCTCATACCACCCCTACCACAGTATCTTCTAATGAAGTGCTCAAATACAGCAGGAACTCCCCAGAAATAAAGCCAAAAATGCTTCTCCTCACTTGGTGATCTCAAGAACACAACATCTGGCATGACCCAGCAGCCCAAGCCCTGTGTACCTACATGGAGCTGTCACAGGTATTTACTCTCACTAAGTGCCTCTCATTATTATTGCCTCCTCTGGAGCTGTAGTGCAATGAAAATTCATTCCCCACGGCCTTGCCCAATAACTTTTGGAGCAATATCTCTCCCAGTTTTCTTTACTTTGTGTTATGGTTTCATACACTCAATCAATCGTGGGGGTCGCACAGTGGAGTGGTCCCACCTGCCTCAGAGAGACCAGCAGGCTGGACTTGGCTGGGCACTTGTTTGCTTTGTGTTGTATACACAGAATAAAAGTTAATTCAGGAGCAGCTAGAAAAAAACCCCCACTGAGATGAGGAGCACAGAGGTGTAATGGTGTGAAAACGAAGCCCTTGCTGACTCCAGGAGAGTCAGAGACATCTAAGACGGTTCCTTTCCCCATCGTAACTCAATACAAATAAAGAGAAGAAGGTGGATGGAAATGGAGTAAATTATTTCACTGCCTAGAGCGACAGAGGAGCAAAGAACTGGGCTGGCTTCTCCAGACTTTCAGCACTTCTGCATGCCTTAAAAAGTACCATATTCAACCACCTGCTACTGAGCTTCATGGTGGCCGTCCATCCGAGGGTCACAATAACCAGGTTTTCCAGCTTGATTTCCTCAGCAGGATTTTATATGGATAAGGCGACCTGGGGGTGATGTCTGAGAGCCTCCTCCTCACCCATTCACCACTCCTGGTGTCCTTAAAGTGCAACGGGCAGTTTAAGTTGCCCATAAGGAACCAGAATTTGGGCTCTTGTCCCTCTTGGAGGCTCCTGTCCCCAGCCCATTGAGCAGCACCAAGGATAAGCCCCATGTTTCTGAGTCACAGCACATCCCTCATCCAAACACAAAGTGAAAGGATGCTGGAAAGCCACTGGCCTTTATGGTTTATTAAGCTCCTTGTGCAGGCATCATTTTAGACCTTTATTTTTTTTTTATTAGTCTAGACCATTTCACCTCTGGCTTGCACTTCACCAAACCCACCGAGCCACCCATCCCTCCTTCAAAACGATGAAAGAAGGATGGGGAAAATAATCCTGCCTTTGTTGCTGAAAGATTATGTGACTATTCCTTTTTTTTTTTTTTTAAAAAAAAAAAAACAGTCACATTTCTAAACAGCTCTTTATTAAACCGTCCAAACACATCATCTGCACTGGCGGATGTGAGGGCTGACACCAGACAAAACCATCAGATTGCTCCCAGAAAATGCATTGGCTTGTCTTGACAATTTAGGGCTCTGTGGAATACCCTGCTCATATTTGCTGTTGATTTTCAGACTGAAATTTGCAGTATGAAAACAGACATGTCCAAGAAAGCATTGCTCAGCTTAAACTTAAAAGGACAGAGATGCAAGATTACAGCAGAGAGATGCAGCTCCTGGCTCCCAGCCCTTTCTTAGGAACCAGCTTTCACTTTGCCTTGGGCTTTTGGTCTCTCAGCATCTAATGAGAGATGACAGTGCAGGCTCCCTTAGGGGCTAACGTGGGCAATTTCAGTTCTGGCATTTTAATTTATCTGTAACCAGCAGTTTTCAAAAGGGTAGAGCTAAAAAAGAACTTGGCTTGGTCACACACACAGACAAAAAAAAAAGGGAAGGGGGGGGAACTGTGACATAAAATGCATGAGGAGGTTTGCTGCTTTTAACTCCTTGGGGTCCTGGCATGTTGGCTGGATGCTGTTAACCCCCTAGACCAGGTAGCTGTTATTTCTTGAGGTGAAGTGGATTCCTCCATGGTTTATGGCAGTTGGTTTTAGTGCTGGGCACATCCACTATATCCCTGACAGTTAAGGTCCCGACTTCCCCCATTTATTAATCCCCAAAGTTGCATTCAGACACTGTGATGGCAAAAGGTTAGCTTAGGATCAGAAGCAGCCATAAATCCAGAATTAAATGCTGTGGGTTCATCTCCTGCCCACCCCGTGGTGTCTGGGTGCTGGGGGGGGTCTGAGCACTCACACACCCATCGAAGGGATGCAGCTGGTCCCTCAGCAGCCCGGGATGCTCCCCACACATCCCAGAGCCTGGGGAGCAGCTCAGCCCTCGCTCTCCACCTCCCACGGGATTTTTATGGCTGGATTTCCACATTCCTGCCTGTGTGGAGTGGATGGTTATGGTGGCAAGCCGAGTGCTGACACAGCCCAAGGCTGCAGCGCTGCTGATGAGCACGCCTGGCACCAGCTCACATCCCAACCTCAGCAGCAGCTGTTGATGCTGCCGTTTATTTGTTCCCTGGCGTGTTCAATATCCCCTCCAGGCACCTGGCTAACCTCACCCCATCCCAGCCAGGAGCTCCTGAAGGAATCCAGCCTCTGCCCAACCTGTGCTGGGGGGTTGCAAAAAACTTCACTGAGGATTGAACGGGTTAAAATGTTTGAATTTTTTATTCTTTTCTTTTTTTTTTAATTTTTTTTTTGTTTGTTTACTTCTTTCCACAGCAGAATTTCACGTTGCCTTTTTTCCCTCCCTGCTGCCTCTAGAGGACCAGGCGATTCCAGGCACAGCTCTAGCAGATGGTTCTGGTGATGTAAAGCACAAGGGGATCGCTCCCAGGAGCTGCTGAGGCAGTGAAGTCAGGAATGAAGTGATGCATGCACATGTCACAGCCCCTGTCCCTACTGCCTGCACAGGCAGCCTGAGCTGTCCCCACGGCCATTTATACCCACAGCTGTGCCTGACCCAAAATCTTCTGGAAGGGGTGATCAGCCCTTTCCTAAGCACCCTGAGACCGTCTGGGTCAGAGCAAACAGCATGTGTGGTTCAAATGCTGGTAGGGTGGGTGAAGCCACCTCCAGATACTCCTTCCAGTGTCTGAAGAGGGCTACAAGAAGGGTGGAGAGGGACTTTTTGCAAGGGCCTTCAGTGATAGGATGAGGGGTAATGGGTTCAAACTGGAAAAGAGGAGCTTCAGATTAGAAATTAGAAGGAAATTCTTTACTCAGAGGGTGGTGAGACACTGGAACAGGTTGCCCAGGGAAGTTGTGGATGCTCCAACCCTGGAGGTGTTCAAGGCCAGGTTGGATGAGGTCCTGGGTGGCCTGGTCTAGTGGGAGGTGTCCCTGCCATGGCTGGGGGGGGGGGGGGAACAAGATAATCTTGAAAATTCCCTTCCAACCTAAACCATTCTATGATCCTATGATAAGCCCAAAGGCCCTTGGCTGGTCCTGCATCACCCACCCCAAGAGCTGCACCAGCTGCCGGGCAATGCAAGCTCAGAGCTTGCTGGAGATTTGGGGTTTAGTGTTTACCTATTATTATAATGTAAAACCTTAACCTTTTGTCCCCAGCAAATATTGCCAAAGTTGTTGGAGAGTGAGCAAAGCAAATCTATATTTGGTCAATATTAGTCCAATAAACAACATTTGAGAACTAAATGCGTTGGTGCTTAGCAAATGAAAAGTAATTTCTGAGGCCCAAGAACTGACTTTGTCTTAACATTTCCCTTTCCTTGGCGGGGTAATCTAGAGCTATATTAGGAAATACAAACATTTTTCAGAGGGACTATACATAATTTATAGAGAGGCAGATCTGCATTAGCTATAGCATGGCACTTACAGACCATACATCTCCAAAGCCTGGAGCTCAGCTCTGCACAACCCCAGCTCTCTGATGAACCCCTCTCCCAGAAACAGTTAAACACCAGCAACCTGGAATGATCCATAAATTAGGTCTGGCTATAGGTTCAAAATCATAAGTTATGGCCTATTGACCTCATACTCTGAGGGGAAATCAGAAGCATTTTTCTAAAGAGCCACCACTGGCGGGAGGGGAGGTTTAATATATGGCCCAGCAGAGCAGTGATGCAAATAAATCCAGGGCTGCATAATTGCAGGGGAAAATCAATAAATAGCCTGGTGGTTAAAATAAAGATATGCATATGGAGGTTTCTGGTTTCTATGTGTGAGCTGCTGATTCCCCAGAAGTGGAGGGAGGGGTTTTTTTCCTGCATTCCTTCTAAATATGACAAAAGCGGCGGTTCCTCCACTGCCTCTTTTAGGAGGAGCAACTTCCAGCTCTTGTCCTCCTCAGAGCAGCTATCCCGGGTTGCAATTATTAGCATAATTAATAAGTGGAGTTGTTGGCTCATTTGAAACATTCCATTGACATTTGCCACTCGGGCATCACATCAGCAGAGGACAGGGAAAAAATCGCTGTGACAACTGGTCGGTGAGTTGAGGTTTTATTGACGAGCACCACAAAGGGAGGAAGCCCAGAGCAAGTCCCTTTTCACTTTAATATTTAAACCTCTTTTAAGAGGACGTCAATATTAACTCTGGTAATTGATGCTGACAGTTGACTGTCTGCCCATAAAAAAGACAAGCGAGGTAATTTAAACCCCTTAATAACAGCGAGTGGGAAGGACACTGGGATGAGGGGCTGAGGTCTCCTCCATCCCTGGTGCCACCAGAGCTGCCCAGGAATGGGTGGACCCCCCTTGGGTTGAGCTGGTTGTGATTGCCCAGGTGAAACCCACCCCTGCTCAGCCTCCAGCCCGGCCAGTGCTTTTAATAACTAAATACCATTTGTAGCCAGTTAACCTCCGGATTTCCAGCATTAAAGATATTTCCCAGAGGAGCCAGAGAGCACTGGGGGAACAGATGAATGCAAAGTTCATGGGAGTCAATGGGGAGGAGCACACGGCCCTTGGCAAATCCCACCCCAGCTCCAAACCCAGTTATTTATTGGGCAGAGCTTCCTGATTTTCATTAATCTTATGGTGAGAAATGAGTCTGCTGGTTCTCTTCAGAATTTGGGCTCAGTCAAAATTTGAAGCCAAATCTGAATGCAAAGTGCTAGAGAAGCTGAGGAGAATTAAAGAATTAAATGAAGATATAATATATAAAATAAAGAAAGAATTAAAAGAGCCCAGTTCTGAGCACGTGATGGATGAGGAAGGGGGAGATGCTGCGTGTGGAGCATCCCTGGGTGGGAGCTGCAAAAGGCAGGACTAAATTTGCCATATCTCTGCTCCAGTGCCTTTTATACACGAGGAAATTCCAGTGGTGAGTTGGAGGAAGAGCCCTGGGAGGAGGTTTCAGCAGCTCCAAGCTCTCCCCTCCCTCCTGCATCACGTCTGTCACCGAGAGGAAAATCAGAGGCTGCTGCCAGTTATTAAATATCTTCATTATAAGGGCATTCCTTCCAGCTGACTTTCAATTTTGTTGTATCTAGGGGCCCCGTGTTAATAAGTGCGTGCTAAGGACAAGTGTTCTTAAAAAACAGGGACTATTTAAATTCTTATAAATAATCTGTAGCTCCCTGCTCCTGACTGATGGATATATTGTTCAGCCGAGCCACCAGAAAGGCAATAAATATATGTACTGTTATGGGTCATGAGTCTAAAAATTAAATCAAATGCAGAAATTGAGTCTTGACAGAATCTGAAGGGATAATGTCTCAGCTTCTCCAATTACGCAGTTCAACATTTGGATAAATCATCTGAAAGTAAGTATTTAGCCCCATTTTTCATAATCACTATTAATGAGAACAAAATGGGAGCCGAGGGCAGAGGGAGAGAGTTCTGACAAGATAAATAGCATATGGGGTGTGTTGTCAGCCACGGAGAATTGAGGCTGTTTAAACCCCCTAAACAGCAGGAAGGAAAAATGCAGTTAAAAAAAAAAAATAGAGAGAGAAAATAGTGGTCATGTGTTGTTATCAGTAACTGTCTCTGTGTCAGGGCTTCCCAAACAGCACTCAGGGCACTGAAGTATCACCTAGAGCTCCCCAGGATGGTGTCAATGAGCACACGACTTAAATATTGCCTTTTTTTTTCACTCTGTAACACTTAAAGTGTTGTTAAAAAACTTCATTTAAAAAAAACCACCCAGATTTTCCCCCTGGGCTGGTCCCCGTGGGTCCAGGGCAGGCGGCTGGATCCACCTTCAGTGGCCATCTCTTTGTTTCAGGGCAATAAAAAATAACATAAATTGTTTAATTTTTTTTACTTGTTTAATTTTTCTTCAGCTTTGATGGCAGGACCCTGGTGGGACGTGCAGGGCTCCAGCAGAGGGGAAGGTAGAAATTCTATACTCATTTTCCATCATCTTCTCAGTCTTTCCTGCTTTTCATGTTGAAATCACTTGAAGCATCTGCAGGAGAATTATTCTCAGAGAGTCTCTCATGAAATTAGAGGTCTCTGAATTGAATTCATTTCCACTCCGTTCTGTCAGGCGCTAACAGGGGCAGAGGCAGATCCTGCTCGGAGTGTCCTGGGGACACCATCCCCCTCCTGGCAGGGGGAATTTGGGGCTTTCACCCTCATACTGACTGTGTCCCCATCCTCATTCCATCCCCATCTCAGGCAGCATCCTCTGCACGAGGTGATGCTCCTGCTAGGATGCAGGCAGAGCTGAACCCTGACATCAGACATCCCAACAACTCACTAGGAACCAAATTATATCAGAATATTCAATCAGAATTAATATTCTTATTCTTAATTATGATATTCTTTTTATATACTATAATTATATCATATTATAGTTATCGTTNAGCTGTAAACCTCTGCATTAAGCCATAAATACCCAGCAGCCCAGGGCCGAAGGGACCATTTCTGTATCTCATGCAACATGAGCAGCTCCCAGATTAAGCACGTGGGGCCTGGGAGATTATCTCTGAATCAATAGAAACCAGGGATGCAAACAAACAGCTGGTGGGGTCCCCCCCAAAATACCAGCTTTTGACGGGGGGGGACGAGCTTCAAAGCTCCTGCTTGACACCAAAACGGGTTGGGTGCCCCCCCCGCTGCGCCCGAGGAGCGTGGAAATAAATAAACATCTAAAATCTCTGCTCCCTCCTCCCCCCCCCAGACAAACCCCCTCCCAGAGAAGAGCAGGGAAGGACCCAAACCCGCCCCAGAACATATGGTGGAATCAAGCGCGGGGTCCCCCACAGGGGTTGGGTTGTACGAGTCAACATTAATCTGGGGGGGATACTGGGGGCTGAGATCAAAAGAGCTGCTCGGGTTCCTGGAGGGAGAAGGGAGAGCTTTGATGTCACGGCGTCTTCCCCGCGCCGCCTAATGAACTGAGATGGTGACACGGTGACATCCTGCAAGGTTTGAAAGCACTTAGCACAATGACACGGCTTTGGGCTTTGCTGCTCTCTTATTTTTTTTCCATCAGGCTTCTTTTCAAGGCAGCTGGAGGTGGGAAAGGGGGGGAGGTTGCGGCGGGGGGGGTGGGATAGGGGTAGGAGGGATGGAGGGGGCTTTTTGGGGCGAGGGGTGGGTGTTTGTGCCTTGATTATACACAGTGAGAGCAAAATGGGACTTGTTCCATCACCAGGAACATCAGGTGGAGATGGCAGTGGAATATCAGGTGGAGATGGCAATGGGAGGGAAGCAGCAGGACAGGGTTGGGGGCAGAGAGACCATGTCCTCCACCCATCATGTCCACCCAAGGCTGGCAGGACCAGAGTCATCCTCAAGCTGCTCCAGCACCCAGCCCGAGCCACAGCATCCTCAGGTGGTGATGGGCATGGAAAGGGTTTCAGGAAGCTGTAGAGTGAGGGGCAGGATGAGCTTCTCACCTGGGTCTTGTAGGGACAGAACCTCCCCTTGTTCACATCAGGACAATAAAATACCCAGTTGGTATAAAAACCAACTATAGGCATCTTCCTCAGGCTCTTCAGTCTGGACAAAGGGCCTGGATATTTCATCCAGGCATCCAAGAGAAAAACCTCTGAAATAAAACCCTGTGCCCCCATCCTGGAGAGGACAGGGGAGAGTGGGAAGACCCATGTGATGGGCCCGGGTCCCCAAGTCCCATCACAGCTGGCACATGATCTGGGGAGGAAACCAGAGAGAAGGAAAATAAAGTAAGTCCTAATAAACCGGGCAACAAAACTCTCGGGGCAGCCAGGGAGAGAGAGAAAAGGAGGTGAAAGTGAGGAGGAGAGATCAGGGTCTTTTGAGAAAGGTGACCTAACGGAGGAGAAAGGGATTGGCCTTCAGCTTTCAGATCTAGATCTGAAAGGCTTTTGCTGATTTTGGCTGGATCCCCTCCAGCTTTTCACCAGGAGGTGGTTGTCCTGCCCTGTCCCATGCCTGTGGAGCATGGGATGGGTTGTTGGGCTTTTCTGGGAGCATCTCTTTGCCCATCCCATGGCAGAGCCCAGGAGCCCTCGGGCAATGCTGCACACAACAGCTCAGCCAGCGCAGGGTTAAACCCAGTTAATCCCAGGATTTACTCCAGATTAACCCGGGGAATTGAGAGCAGAGCTTGGCCCTGTGTAAAAGGGTCAGCTTCTCAATGGCAGAGGAACCCCAACAGCATCACCCACCCGGGGGGGTCACAGATCAGGGTGGGAGAGCTGCTGAGGCCAGAATTAGGACACGTACCACAGCAAGACATTGCTGCTGAACCAGGGGGGGAGAAGAAACTTTATTCAATCCTCTGCTTTACTTGTAGCTGGGGAAATTCACCTATTCCTTGGGCTTGTTTGTGTGGTGACATCTCGATGTTGTCACAAGGCAAAGAAACTGCTGGAGAGAATAAAAAGGGTGATGCTGAGCTGCAACCTGCCTCAAAATGCTGCTCCTGGATAGGGAGAATAAACCCCAAAATTAGGGAAAAAAGCCCCATGGCCCTTCTGAAACCAAGGATGAGATCTGCTCACTCCTCATCAGGTCATGGGGATTAGGAAGGTATTAATGGGGGTGACAACTCGACAGGTTTCAGCATCATGAGGTTGTGGCATCACTTTTCCAAAAAATCCCATATTTGTGGGGGGGTTGCAGGAATACACACACATACCCAGCCCCACACATGGAAGGAAAGGCTGGGAGGGCTCAGGGGGTCCTTATGGGACCAAAAAGTCCCAGAAAGGCACCTGGATAATTTCATCCACTCAAAGGTAGATGGAGGAGGTGGATGGAGGGGGTTGTTGCATCCCCTGGGCTTGGGCATCCCAAGACCCCTCTGTCCCCTCAATCAGGGGGAGAAACACGGGGTTGTTCCCAGCACACTCACCCCTGTGGGAAATAGTTCCTGGAGCAAGGGAAGGATTGGTCCCATGGAGCTTCTTCTACAAGAAAAACTCACCGTGGTGGTGAAAGGATTTGATTGCACGGAGCAAACTGGGGCTGGGGGCAGCTCCCAGCTGCTGCTGTGTAGAAATATTCAATAATAATAATAATAATAGCAATAATAATAATGCACTGGGAAAAGGCTCATTTTAAGGGAAATTAATGCAAGTTCGAGGTAGCCCTGGGGTGGGTGGCTCCACACAAGGTCATGTTCCCATGTTGTGGTGGCCAGGACAGAGCCTCAGCACCCACAGGCAGCACCCAAGGGCCACCCATCACCCTCCCTGCATTGTAGGAGGGGGAAGCACTGAGCTGGGAAGCAATAAATAACCCATGTCCTACAGAAGGATCTTTCTCTGTGTGAATTAGAGGCCTCAGCAGCTTCCAGTGAGATGCTCCTTCCAGTGGCTCCTATGTAGGGCACATTTCCCTTCAGAGATGCCATTCACCAAATCCCACTCAGCTGATTTCAGCTAAGCTCCGTTTCATCACTATTTTTTTCCCCAAATCAGCCTCATGCAGATTCCACCCCCTTCCCTGGTTAACCCCTGCAGCGCCAGCACACCCCAAATGGCTTTAAGGGCTTGGGGAGGGTTTTGGCCATGGGAATCCTAAAACTCTGTGTCTGAGTGAGACCATCTGGTAATTTGCTTAGAAAACCTACTACAGAGGCCTGGGTGCCTCATCAGCCATTTATCCCATCTTTCTGTTATCA
The DNA here is from genome assembly GCA_013401335.1 of Brachypteracias leptosomus. NCBI lineage: Eukaryota > Metazoa > Chordata > Aves > Coraciiformes > Brachypteraciidae > Brachypteracias > Brachypteracias leptosomus. The sequence continues at coordinate 236,263 of VYZX01028353.1, read as the reverse complement.
AAAGGCCTGTATGAGGTAGACTAAAGAAACACCATCTAGCATTAAGGGTGTTGTATTAGTCTGTTTAAAGAATGTGGGTGTTTGGTGCCATTTTCCTTAGCTCATAGCTGTGTATGACCAGTATAATGTGAGATAACCAACACCCAGTGGGATGGGGGTGCAAATGGAACACTAACCCTGTGCAGCTCAGGGCCTGGCATGGCAGCTGGGAAGGGATGCTGGCTGCTGAGTCGGGGACTTAGCTCTGGCAATGGAAGTGGGGGTCCTGCACCCTGCCTGCAATCAGGCAGCACCCACCCTACAATCAGCCTGCACCCACCCTGCATCCTACCTGTCCATAGCCTGCACCCTGCCTGCAATCAGCCTGTGCACAGCCTGCACCCAGCTTGCACCCTATTCACACCCTGGCTGCACCCTATTCACACCCTATGTATAACCAACACAAACCCTGCCTGCACCCAGACCCCCCCCTGCCTGCACCCAGACCCCACCCAGCTTGCACCGTGTTCACGCCCTGCCTGCAGTCGGTCCACACCCTGCCTGCATTCTGCCCGCACCCATCCTGTACTTTTCCCACACTCTGCCCGCATTTATCCCACATCCATCCCGGGCCCACCCCACACCCTTCCTGCACCCATCCCGCATCCATCCCACACTCTTCCCGCCCCCATCCCGCCCGTTTCCCGTCCCCTTCCC